>CM074718.1:285523541-286095654 GCA_037306005.1 Rhinophrynus dorsalis | reverse complement strand
TCATAATAGCAATGACTATTGGCTTTTGTTAAAGCAGAAGTAAGATTCTGGTTTGTTTTTGGCTGGAACACACAACTGTGATGTCATAATAAGAATGCCTACTGGCTTTTGTTCAATGACAATTCCTGCTTTGGTTTCCTTCTTGGTTGAATGGCACTATTGTGACATCATAATAACAATGCCCACTGTGCTCTGTGTGATGGAGGATCGTTATTTTGGTCTTCTTTTTCGCTGAAACAGAGAGCTATGATGTCATAATAGTATTTTCCAAGGTCACCCATCCAGATAGTTTGCAGGCCGTAGCCTGCTTCACTGCCATATTCAAATGGCTTTGAGTGTATGTCTGCCTGCATGATGGTGGAGAATAGGTGGTATGTCAGTAGAAGTAGTAAGAAGTGGTACAATTGAGGGCTTGTGTGGGACAAACTAGCCATGATTTACTAATCAGCTGTCCTCTGAATATGGCTATTTCCAAAAGGGTGTCTTTTAACCCCTGAAGTCTAGCGAGGTCTCCAAGGCATTGCAAAGCAGTGGGAATTTTCATTTGCCTGCTATGGTGCAACTGGCTTGCTCCAGAATGACTTGTCTTTAGCATGGTGCTTGGGGCCCTAAACGTACATAATATAGGCTCCATGAACAGAGAATGGAAGTGATGTTTTTTGTGCTTGGGAGGTCAACTGATTTGTTGTGATTTGTGTTTACCAGGTGTATGCTGAAGGAAGAGGAGTGAGAGACAGCCCAAGAACAAACCCTGGTTGCATGAAAGTTTAGCCACTGGCTTCTTGGTTAGGATGATGGGAGTTGTAGTGTTCCACAAGATGAGAGCAAAAGGCTGTCAGGTGGATATATCTATATGCTGTGAAAGAAAAGTTCCCTCTCCAGCACATTAAACCTTCAATGAGAAAAGAAGAAAAGGCACTAAGTGTTTGAGCAGCAGTTTTGCCCTGTCATTACATTCATAGAGAGAGAGAGAGAGATGCCAAGGCTGACCTGGGCATCATGCTGCCTCTCTTTCATTTGGCAAATGTTTACCATGAAAAAAATATTTGGCTTAATTCAGTTGTAGCCTCTTTACAACCTCCAGCTTTCCTGTACTGTAAAACACAAGCAGAAGAATGATATCCCAGAATTCTCTTACTTGCAAATTTGCATATAGGGAGGTGTCGTTTTGGACTTGCCATTGACAGAATTTTATTGAAAGATGCGGTCATATCTGGGATTTGAAGTCACATTTTCTGAGCTCCACATTGGCCTTACTCCCTTTCAGTGCCACACGCCAGTGAAAGTTAACCCTTTGAGTGCCAGAGAGGTATGCAATGCAGTGGATACCTCTCTGCCACCCAAAGGGTCAGTGTTTTACAGTGTCTTCCATATGGCTCTTGCACGGAAAGGAATAAGTACAGAGTTAACCCTTTGAGTCCTGAATGGGAGCACAATGCTTTGGGCACCCTCTGGCATTCCATGGGTAAAGACATACAGTGTAGTGTTCTGCGTCAAAATTGTGCAGTTTTGATACTATGTCAGTACCCCCAGGCTTCCAGTGAATAAGAATCATTGCTGTAGGTTTTCTTTTTTTCAGAAATACTGTACTATGACATCACACTGTCAATGCCTATTGGCTTAGTGTCAAGGACAATTATTGATCTTGTTGACATTTTGCTTGAAACACACTATTGTGACATTATAAAGTCAATGCATACTGGCTTCATGTGAAGGAGAATCATTGGCTTGGTTTTCCATATTGCTGAAACACAGAACTATGACATCATAATAGCAATGACTATTGGCTTTTGTTAAAGCAGAAGTAAGATTCTGGTTTGTTTTTGGCTGGAACACACAACTGTGATGTCATAATAAGAATGCCTACTGGCTTTTGTTCAATGACAATTCCTGCTTTGGTTTCCTTCTTGGTTGAATGGCACTATTGTGACATCATAATAACAATGCCCACTGTGCTCTGTGTGATGGAGGATCGTTATTTTGGTCTTCTTTTTCGCTGAAACAGAGAGCTATGATGTCATAATAGTATTTTCCAAGGTCACCCATCCAGATAGTTTGCAGGCCGTAGCCTGCTTCACTGCCATATTCAAATGGCTTTGAGTGTATGTCTGCCTGCATGATGGTGGAGAATAGGTGGTATGTCAGTAGAAGTAGTAAGAAGTGGTACAATTGAGGGCTTGTGTGGGACAAACTAGCCATGATTTACTAATCAGCTGTCCTCTGAATATGGCTATTTCCAAAAGGGTGTCTTTTAACCCCTGAAGTCTAGCGAGGTCTCCAAGGCATTGCAAAGCAGTGGGAATTTTCATTTGCCTGCTATGGTGCAACTGGCTTGCTCCAGAATGACTTGTCTTTAGCATGGTGCTTGGGGCCCTAAACGTACATAATATAGGCTCCATGAACAGAGAATGGAAGTGATGTTTTTTGTGCTTGGGAGGTCAACTGATTTGTTGTGATTTGTGTTTACCAGGTGTATGCTGAAGGAAGAGGAGTGAGAGACAGCCCAAGAACAAACCCTGGTTGCATGAAAGTTTAGCCACTGGCTTCTTGGTTAGGATGATGGGAGTTGTAGTGTTCCACAAGATGAGAGCAAAAGGCTGTCAGGTGGATATATCTATACGCTGTGAAAGAAAAGTTCCCTCTCCAGCACATTAAACCTTCAATGAGAAAAGAAGAAAAGGCACTAAGTGTTTGAGCAGCAGTTTTGCCCTGTCATTACATTCATAGAGAGAGAGAGAGAGATGCCAAGGCTGACCTGGGCATCATGCTGCCTCTCTTTCATTTGGCAAATGTTTACCATGAAAAAAATATTTGGCTTAATTCAGTTGTAGCCTCTTTACAACCTCCAGCTTTCCTGTACTGTAAAACACAAGCAGAAGAATGATATCCCAGAATTCTCTTACTTGCAAATTTGCATATAGGGAGGTGTCGTTTTGGACTTGCCATTGACAGAATTTTATTGAAAGATGCGGTCATATCTGGGATTTGAAGTCACATTTTCTGAGCTCCACATTGGCCTTACTCCCTTTCAGTGCCACACGCCAGTGAAAGTTAACCCTTTGAGTGCCAGAGAGGTATGCAATGCAGTGGATACCTCTCTGCCACCCAAAGGGTCAGTGTTTTACAGTGTCTTCCATATGGCTCTTGCACGGAAAGGAATAAGTACAGAGTTAACCCTTTGAGTCCTGAATGGGAGCACAATGCTTTGGGCACCCTCTGGCATTCCATGGGTAAAGACATACAGTGTAGTGTTCTGCGTCAAAATTGTGCAGTTTTGATACTATGTCAGTACCCCCAGGCTTCCAGTGAATAAGAATCATTGCTGTAGGTTTTCTTTTTTTCAGAAATACTGTACTATGACATCACACTGTCAATGCCTATTGGCTTAGTGTCAAGGACAATTATTGATCTTGTTGACATTTTGCTTGAAACACACTATTGTGACATTATAAAGTCAATGCATACTGGCTTCATGTGAAGGAGAATCATTGGCTTGGTTTTCCATATTGCTGAAACACAGAACTATGACATCATAATAGCAATGACTATTGGCTTTTGTTAAAGCAGAAGTAAGATTCTGGTTTGTTTTTGGCTGGAACACACAACTGTGATGTCATAATAAGAATGCCTACTGGCTTTTGTTCAATGACAATTCCTGCTTTGGTTTCCTTCTTGGTTGAATGGCACTATTGTGACATCATAATAACAATGCCCACTGTGCTCTGTGTGATGGAGGATCGTTATTTTGGTCTTCTTTTTCGCTGAAACAGAGAGCTATGATGTCATAATAGTATTTTCCAAGGTCACCCATCCAGATAGTTTGCAGGCCGTAGCCTGCTTCACTGCCATATTCAAATGGCTTTGAGTGTATGTCTGCCTGCATGATGGTGGAGAATAGGTGGTATGTCAGTAGAAGTAGTAAGAAGTGGTACAATTGAGGGCTTGTGTGGGACAAACTAGCCATGATTTACTAATCAGCTGTCCTCTGAATATGGCTATTTCCAAAAGGGTGTCTTTTAACCCCTGAAGTCTAGCGAGGTCTCCAAGGCATTGCAAAGCAGTGGGAATTTTCATTTGCCTGCTATGGTGCAACTGGCTTGCTCCAGAATGACTTGTCTTTAGCATGGTGCTTGGGGCCCTAAACGTACATAATATAGGCTCCATGAACAGAGAATGGAAGTGATGTTTTTTGTGCTTGGGAGGTCAACTGATTTGTTGTGATTTGTGTTTACCAGGTGTATGCTGAAGGAAGAGGAGTGAGAGACAGCCCAAGAACAAACCCTGGTTGCATGAAAGTTTAGCCACTGGCTTCTTGGTTAGGATGATGGGAGTTGTAGTGTTCCACAAGATGAGAGCAAAAGGCTGTCAGGTGGATATATCTATATGCTGTGAAAGAAAAGTTCCCTCTCCAGCACATTAAACCTTCAATGAGAAAAGAAGAAAAGGCACTAAGTGTTTGAGCAGCAGTTTTGCCCTGTCATTACATTCATAGAGAGAGAGAGAGAGATGCCAAGGCTGACCTGGGCATCATGCTGCCTCTCTTTCATTTGGCAAATGTTTACCATGAAAAAAATATTTGGCTTAATTCAGTTGTAGCCTCTTTACAACCTCCAGCTTTCCTGTACTGTAAAACACAAGCAGAAGAATGATATCCCAGAATTCTCTTACTTGCAAATTTGCATATAGGGAGGTGTCGTTTTGGACTTGCCATTGACAGAATTTTATTGAAAGATGCGGTCATATCTGGGATTTGAAGTCACATTTTCTGAGCTCCACATTGGCCTTACTCCCTTTCAGTGCCACACGCCAGTGAAAGTTAACCCTTTGAGTGCCAGAGAGGTATGCAATGCAGTGGATACCTCTCTGCCACCCAAAGGGTCAGTGTTTTACAGTGTCTTCCATATGGCTCTTGCACGGAAAGGAATAAGTACAGAGTTAACCCTTTGAGTCCTGAATGGGAGCACAATGCTTTGGGCACCCTCTGGCATTCCATGGGTAAAGACATACAGTGTAGTGTTCTGCGTCAAAATTGTGCAGTTTTGATACTATGTCAGTACCCCCAGGCTTCCAGTGAATAAGAATCATTGCTGTAGGTTTTCTTTTTTTCAGAAATACTGTACTATGACATCACACTGTCAATGCCTATTGGCTTAGTGTCAAGGACAATTATTGATCTTGTTGACATTTTGCTTGAAACACACTATTGTGACATTATAAAGTCAATGCATACTGGCTTCATGTGAAGGAGAATCATTGGCTTGGTTTTCCATATTGCTGAAACACAGAACTATGACATCATAATAGCAATGACTATTGGCTTTTGTTAAAGCAGAAGTAAGATTCTGGTTTGTTTTTGGCTGGAACACACAACTGTGATGTCATAATAAGAATGCCTACTGGCTTTTGTTCAATGACAATTCCTGCTTTGGTTTCCTTCTTGGTTGAATGGCACTATTGTGACATCATAATAACAATGCCCACTGTGCTCTGTGTGATGGAGGATCGTTATTTTGGTCTTCTTTTTCGCTGAAACAGAGAGCTATGATGTCATAATAGTATTTTCCAAGGTCACCCATCCAGATAGTTTGCAGGCCGTAGCCTGCTTCACTGCCATATTCAAATGGCTTTGAGTGTATGTCTGCCTGCATGATGGTGGAGAATAGGTGGTATGTCAGTAGAAGTAGTAAGAAGTGGTACAATTGAGGGCTTGTGTGGGACAAACTAGCCATGATTTACTAATCAGCTGTCCTCTGAATATGGCTATTTCCAAAAGGGTGTCTTTTAACCCCTGAAGTCTAGCGAGGTCTCCAAGGCATTGCAAAGCAGTGGGAATTTTCATTTGCCTGCTATGGTGCAACTGGCTTGCTCCAGAATGACTTGTCTTTAGCATGGTGCTTGGGGCCCTAAACGTACATAATATAGGCTCCATGAACAGAGAATGGAAGTGATGTTTTTTGTGCTTGGGAGGTCAACTGATTTGTTGTGATTTGTGTTTACCAGGTGTATGCTGAAGGAAGAGGAGTGAGAGACAGCCCAAGAACAAACCCTGGTTGCATGAAAGTTTAGCCACTGGCTTCTTGGTTAGGATGATGGGAGTTGTAGTGTTCCACAAGATGAGAGCAAAAGGCTGTCAGGTGGATATATCTATACGCTGTGAAAGAAAAGTTCCCTCTCCAGCACATTAAACCTTCAATGAGAAAAGAAGAAAAGGCACTAAGTGTTTGAGCAGCAGTTTTGCCCTGTCATTACATTCATAGAGAGAGAGAGAGAGATGCCAAGGCTGACCTGGGCATCATGCTGCCTCTCTTTCATTTGGCAAATGTTTACCATGAAAAACATATTTGGCTTAATTCAGTTGTAGCCTCTTTACAACCTCCAGCTTTCCTGTACTGTAAAACACAAGCAGAAGAATGATATCCCAGAATTCTCTTACTTGCAAATTTGCATATAGGGAGGTGTCGTTTTGGACTTGCCATTGACAGAATTTTATTGAAAGATGCGGTCATATCTGGGATTTGAAGTCACATTTTCTGAGCTCCACATTGGCCTTACTCCCTTTCAGTGCCACACGCCAGTGAAAGTTAACCCTTTGAGTGCCAGAGAGGTATGCAATGCAGTGGATACCTCTCTGCCACCCAAAGGGTCAGTGTTTTACAGTGTCTTCCATATGGCTCTTGCACGGAAAGGAATAAGTACAGAGTTAACCCTTTGAGTCCTGAATGGGAGCACAATGCTTTGGGCACCCTCTGGCATTCCATGGGTAAAGACATACAGTGTAGTGTTCTGCGTCAAAATTGTGCAGTTTTGATACTATGTCAGTACCCCCAGGCTTCCAGTGAATAAGAATCATTGCTGTAGGTTTTCTTTTTTTCAGAAATACTGTACTATGACATCACACTGTCAATGCCTATTGGCTTAGTGTCAAGGAGAATTATTGATCTTGTTGACATTTTGCTTGAAACACACTATTGTGACATTATAAAGTCAATGCATACTGGCTTCATGTGAAGGAGAATCATTGGCTTGGTTTTCCATATTGCTGAAACACAGAACTATGACATCATAATAGCAATGACTATTGGCTTTTGTTAAAGCAGAAGTAAGATTCTGGTTTGTTTTTGGCTGGAACACACAACTGTGATGTCATAATAAGCATGCCTACTGGCTTTTGTTCAATGACAATTCCTGCTTTGGTTTCCTTCTTGGTTGAATGGCACTATTGTGACATCATAATAACAATGCCCACTGTGCTCTGTGTGATGGAGGATCGTTATTTTGGTCTTCTTTTTCGCTGAAACAGAGAGCTATGATGTCATAATAGTATTTTCCAAGGTCACCCATCCAGATAGTTTGCAGGCCGTAGCCTGCTTCACTGCCATATTCAAATGGCTTTGAGTGTATGTCTGCCTGCATGATGGTGGAGAATAGGTGGTATGTCAGTAGAAGTAGTAAGAAGTGGTACAATTGAGGGCTTGTGTGGGACAAACTAGCCATGATTTACTAATCAGCTGTCCTCTGAATATGGCTATTTCCAAAAGGGTGTCTTTTAACCCCTGAAGTCTAGCGAGGTCTCCAAGGCATTGCAAAGCAGTGGGAATTTTCATTTGCCTGCTATGGTGCAACTGGCTTGCTCCAGAATGACTTGTCTTTAGCATGGTGCTTGGGGCCCTAAACGTACATAATATAGGCTCCATGAACAGAGAATGGAAGTGATGTTTTTTGTGCTTGGGAGGTCAACTGATTTGTTGTGATTTGTGTTTACCAGGTGTATGCTGAAGGAAGAGGAGTGAGAGACAGCCCAAGAACAAACCCTGGTTGCATGAAAGTTTAGCCACTGGCTTCTTGGTTAGGATGATGGGAGTTGTAGTGTTCCACAAGATGAGAGCAAAAGGCTGTCAGGTGGATATATCTATACGCTGTGAAAGAAAAGTTCCCTCTCCAGCACATTAAACCTTCAATGAGAAAAGAAGAAAAGGCACTAAGTGTTTGAGCAGCAGTTTTGCCCTGTCATTACATTCATAGAGAGAGAGAGAGAGAGATGCCAAGGCTGACCTGGGCATCATGCTGCCTCTCTTTCATTTGGCAAATGTTTACCATGAAAAACATATTTGGCTTAATTCAGTTGTAGCCTCTTTACAACCTCCAGCTTTCCTGTACTGTAAAACACAAGCAGAAGAATGATATCCCAGAATTCTCTTACTTGCAAATTTGCATATAGGGAGGTGTCGTTTTGGACTTGCCATTGACAGAATTTTATTGAAAGATGCGGTCATATCTGGGATTTGAAGTCACATTTTCTGAGCTCCACATTGGCCTTACTCCCTTTCAGTGCCACACGCCAGTGAAAGTTAACCCTTTGAGTGCCAGAGAGGTATGCAATGCAGTGGATACCTCTCTGCCACCCAAAGGGTCAGTGTTTTACAGTGTCTTCCATATGGCTCTTGCACGGAAAGGAATAAGTACAGAGTTAACCCTTTGAGTCCTGAATGGGAGCACAATGCTTTGGGCACCCTCTGGCATTCCATGGGTAAAGACATACAGTGTAGTGTTCTGCGTCAAAATTGTGCAGTTTTGATACTATGTCAGTACCCCCAGGCTTCCAGTGAATAAGAATCATTGCTGTAGGTTTTCTTTTTTTCAGAAATACTGTACTATGACATCACACTGTCAATGCCTATTGGCTTAGTGTCAAGGAGAATTATTGATCTTGTTGACATTTTGCTTGAAACACACTATTGTGACATTATAAAGTCAATGCATACTGGCTTCATGTGAAGGAGAATCATTGGCTTGGTTTTCCATATTGCTGAAACACAGAACTATGACATCATAATAGCAATGACTATTGGCTTTTGTTAAAGCAGAAGTAAGATTCTGGTTTGTTTTTTGCTGGAACACACAACTGTGATGTCATAATAAGAATGCCTACTGGCTTTTGTTCAATGACAATTCCTGCTTTGGTTTCCTTCTTGGTTGAATGGCACTATTGTGACATCATAATAACAATGCCCACTGTGCTCTGTGTGATGGAGGATCGTTATTTTGGTCTTCTTTTTCGCTGAAACAGAGAGCTATGATGTCATAATAGTATTTTCCAAGGTCACCCATCCAGATAGTTTGCAGGCCGTAGCCTGCTTCACTGCCATATTCAAATGGCTTTGAGTGTATGTCTGCCTGCATGATGGTGGAGAATAGGTGGTATGTCAGTAGAAGTAGTAAGAAGTGGTACAATTGAGGGCTTGTGTGGGACAAACTAGCCATGATTTACTAATCAGCTGTCCTCTGAATATGGCTATTTCCAAAAGGGTGTCTTTTAACCCCTGAAGTCTAGCGAGGTCTCCAAGGCATTGCAAAGCAGTGGGAATTTTCATTTGCCTGCTATGGTGCAACTGGCTTGCTCCAGAATGACTTGTCTTTAGCATGGTGCTTGGGGCCCTAAACGTACATAATATAGGCTCCATGAACAGAGAATGGAAGTGATGTTTTTTGTGCTTGGGAGGTCAACTGATTTGTTGTGATTTGTGTTTACCAGGTGTATGCTGAAGGAAGAGGAGTGAGAGACAGCCCAAGAACAAACCCTGGTTGCATGAAAGTTTAGCCACTGGCTTCTTGGTTAGGATGATGGGAGTTGTAGTGTTCCACAAGATGAGAGCAAAAGGCTGTCAGGTGGATATATCTATACGCTGTGAAAGAAAAGTTCCCTCTCCAGCACATTAAACCTTCAATGAGAAAAGAAGAAAAGGCACTAAGTGTTTGAGCAGCAGTTTTGCCCTGTCATTACATTCATAGAGAGAGAGAGAGAGATGCCAAGGCTGACCTGGGCATCATGCTGCCTCTCTTTCATTTGGCAAATGTTTACCATGAAAAACATATTTGGCTTAATTCAGTTGTAGCCTCTTTACAACCTCCAGCTTTCCTGTACTGTAAAACACAAGCAGAAGAATGATATCCCAGAATTCTCTTACTTGCAAATTTGCATATAGGGAGGTGTCGTTTTGGACTTGCCATTGACAGAATTTTATTGAAAGATGCGGTCATATCTGGGATTTGAAGTCACATTTTCTGAGCTCCACATTGGCCTTACTCCCTTTCAGTGCCACACGCCAGTGAAAGTTAACCCTTTGAGTGCCAGAGAGGTATGCAATGCAGTGGATACCTCTCTGCCACCCAAAGGGTCAGTGTTTTACAGTGTCTTCCATATGGCTCTTGCACGGAAAGGAATAAGTACAGAGTTAACCCTTTGAGTCCTGAATGGGAGCACAATGCTTTGGGCACCCTCTGGCATTCCATGGGTAAAGACATACAGTGTAGTGTTCTGCGTCAAAATTGTGCAGTTTTGATACTATGTCAGTACCCCCAGGCTTCCAGTGAATAAGAATCATTGCTGTAGGTTTTCTTTTTTTCAGAAATACTGTACTATGACATCACACTGTCAATGCCTATTGGCTTAGTGTCAAGGAGAATTATTGATCTTGTTGACATTTTGCTTGAAACACACTATTGTGACATTATAAAGTCAATGCATACTGGCTTCATGTGAAGGAGAATCATTGGCTTGGTTTTCCATATTGCTGAAACACAGAACTATGACATCATAATAGCAATGACTATTGGCTTTTGTTAAAGCAGAAGTAAGATTCTGGTTTGTTTTTGGCTGGAACACACAACTGTGATGTCATAATAAGAATGCCTACTGGCTTTTGTTCAATGACAATTCCTGCTTTGGTTTCCTTCTTGGTTGAATGGCACTATTGTGACATCATAATAACAATGCCCACTGTGCTCTGTGTGATGGAGGATCGTTATTTTGGTCTTCTTTTTCGCTGAAACAGAGAGCTATGATGTCATAATAGTATTTTCCAAGGTCACCCATCCAGATAGTTTGCAGGCCGTAGCCTGCTTCACTGCCATATTCAAATGGCTTTGAGTGTATGTCTGCCTGCATGATGGTGGAGAATAGGTGGTATGTCAGTAGAAGTAGTAAGAAGTGGTACAATTGAGGGCTTGTGTGGGACAAACTAGCCATGATTTACTAATCAGCTGTCCTCTGAATATGGCTATTTCCAAAAGGGTGTCTTTTAACCCCTGAAGTCTAGCGAGGTCTCCAAGGCATTGCAAAGCAGTGGGAATTTTCATTTGCCTGCTATGGTGCAACTGGCTTGCTCCAGAATGACTTGTCTTTAGCATGGTGCTTGGGGCCCTAAACGTACATAATATAGGCTCCATGAACAGAGAATGGAAGTGATGTTTTTTGTGCTTGGGAGGTCAACTGATTTGTTGTGATTTGTGTTTACCAGGTGTATGCTGAAGGAAGAGGAGTGAGAGACAGCCCAAGAACAAACCCTGGTTGCATGAAAGTTTAGCCACTGGCTTCTTGGTTAGGATGATGGGAGTTGTAGTGTTCCACAAGATGAGAGCAAAAGGCTGTCAGGTGGATATATCTATACGCTGTGAAAGAAAAGTTCCCTCTCCAGCACATTAAACCTTCAATGAGAAAAGAAGAAAAGGCACTAAGTGTTTGAGCAGCAGTTTTGCCCTGTCATTACATTCATAGAGAGAGAGAGAGAGATGCCAAGGCTGACCTGGGCATCATGCTGCCTCTCTTTCATTTGGCAAATGTTTACCATGAAAAACATATTTGGCTTAATTCAGTTGTAGCCTCTTTACAACCTCCAGCTTTCCTGTACTGTAAAACACAAGCAGAAGAATGATATCCCAGAATTCTCTTACTTGCAAATTTGCATATAGGGAGGTGTCGTTTTGGACTTGCCATTGACAGAATTTTATTGAAAGATGCGGTCATATCTGGGATTTGAAGTCACATTTTCTGAGCTCCACATTGGCCTTACTCCCTTTCAGTGCCACACGCCAGTGAAAGTTAACCCTTTGAGTGCCAGAGAGGTATGCAATGCAGTGGATACCTCTCTGCCACCCAAAGGGTCAGTGTTTTACAGTGTCTTCCATATGGCTCTTGCACGGAAAGGAATAAGTACAGAGTTAACCCTTTGAGTCCTGAATGGGAGCACAATGCTTTGGGCACCCTCTGGCATTCCATGGGTAAAGACATACAGTGTAGTGTTCTGCGTCAAAATTGTGCAGTTTTGATACTATGTCAGTACCCCCAGGCTTCCAGTGAATAAGAATCATTGCTGTAGGTTTTCTTTTTTTCAGAAATACTGTACTATGACATCACACTGTCAATGCCTATTGGCTTAGTGTCAAGGAGAATTATTGATCTTGTTGACATTTTGCTTGAAACACACTATTGTGACATTATAAAGTCAATGCATACTGGCTTCATGTGAAGGAGAATCATTGGCTTGGTTTTCCATATTGCTGAAACACAGAACTATGACATCATAATAGCAATGACTATTGGCTTTTGTTAAAGCAGAAGTAAGATTCTGGTTTGTTTTTGGCTGGAACACACAACTGTGATGTCATAATAAGAATGCCTACTGGCTTTTGTTCAATGACAATTCCTGCTTTGGTTTCCTTCTTGGTTGAATGGCACTATTGTGACATCATAATAACAATGCCCACTGTGCTCTGTGTGATGGAGGATCGTTATTTTGGTCTTCTTTTTCGCTGAAACAGAGAGCTATGATGTCATAATAGTATTTTCCAAGGTCACCCATCCAGATAGTTTGCAGGCCGTAGCCTGCTTCACTGCCATATTCAAATGGCTTTGAGTGTATGTCTGCCTGCATGATGGTGGAGAATAGGTGGTATGTCAGTAGAAGTAGTAAGAAGTGGTACAATTGAGGGCTTGTGTGGGACAAACTAGCCATGATTTACTAATCAGCTGTCCTCTGAATATGGCTATTTCCAAAAGGGTGTCTTTTAACCCCTGAAGTCTAGCGAGGTCTCCAAGGCATTGCAAAGCAGTGGGAATTTTCATTTGCCTGCTATGGTGCAACTGGCTTGCTCCAGAATGACTTGTCTTTAGCATGGTGCTTGGGGCCCTAAACGTACATAATATAGGCTCCATGAACAGAGAATGGAAGTGATGTTTTTTGTGCTTGGGAGGTCAACTGATTTGTTGTGATTTGTGTTTACCAGGTGTATGCTGAAGGAAGAGGAGTGAGAGACAGCCCAAGAACAAACCCTGGTTGCATGAAAGTTTAGCCACTGGCTTCTTGGTTAGGATGATGGGAGTTGTAGTGTTCCACAAGATGAGAGCAAAAGGCTGTCAGGTGGATATATCTATACGCTGTGAAAGAAAAGTTCCCTCTCCAGCACATTAAACCTTCAATGAGAAAAGAAGAAAAGGCACTAAGTGTTTGAGCAGCAGTTTTGCCCTGTCATTACATTCATAGAGAGAGAGAGAGAGATGCCAAGGCTGACCTGGGCATCATGCTGCCTCTCTTTCATTTGGCAAATGTTTACCATGAAAAAAATATTTGGCTTAATTCAGTTGTAGCCTCTTTACAACCTCCAGCTTTCCTGTACTGTAAAACACAAGCAGAAGAATGATATCCCAGAATTCTCTTACTTGCAAATTTGCATATAGGGAGGTGTCGTTTTGGACTTGCCATTGACAGAATTTTATTGAAAGATGCGGTCATATCTGGGATTTGAAGTCACATTTTCTGAGCTCCACATTGGCCTTACTCCCTTTCAGTGCCACACGCCAGTGAAAGTTAACCCTTTGAGTGCCAGAGAGGTATGCAATGCAGTGGATACCTCTCTGCCACCCAAAGGGTCAGTGTTTTACAGTGTCTTCCATATGGCTCTTGCACGGAAAGGAATAAGTACAGAGTTAACCCTTTGAGTCCTGAATGGGAGCACAATGCTTTGGGCACCCTCTGGCATTCCATGGGTAAAGACATACAGTGTAGTGTTCTGCGTCAAAATTGAGCAGTTTTGATACTATGTCAGTACCCCCAGGCTTCCAGTGAATAAGAATCATTGCTGTAGGTTTTCTTTTTTTCAGAAATACTGTACTATGACATCACACTGTCAATGCCTATTGGCTTAGTGTCAAGGACAATTATTGATCTTGTTGACATTTTGCTTGAAACACACTATTGTGACATTATAAAGTCAATGCATACTGGCTTCATGTGAAGGAGAATCATTGGCTTGGTTTTCCATATTGCTGAAACACAGAACTATGACATCATAATAGCAATGACTATTGGCTTTTGTTAAAGCAGAAGTAAGATTCTGGTTTGTTTTTGGCTGGAACACACAACTGTGATGTCATAATAAGAATGCCTACTGGCTTTTGTTCAATGACAATTCCTGCTTTGGTTTCCTTCTTGGTTGAATGGCACTATTGTGACATCATAATAACAATGCCCACTGTGCTCTGTGTGATGGAGGATCGTTATTTTGGTCTTCTTTTTCGCTGAAACAGAGAGCTATGATGTCATAATAGTATTTTCCAAGGTCACCCATCCAGATAGTTTGCAGGCCGTAGCCTGCTTCACTGCCATATTCAAATGGCTTTGAGTGTATGTCTGCCTGCATGATGGTGGAGAATAGGTGGTATGTCAGTAGAAGTAGTAAGAAGTGGTACAATTGAGGGCTTGTGTGGGACAAACTAGCCATGATTTACTAATCAGCTGTCCTCTGAATATGGCTATTTCCAAAAGGGTGTCTTTTAACCCCTGAAGTCTAGCGAGGTCTCCAAGGCATTGCAAAGCAGTGGGAATTTTCATTTGCCTGCTATGGTGCAACTGGCTTGCTCCAGAATGACTTGTCTTTAGCATGGTGCTTGGGGCCCTAAACGTACATAATATAGGCTCCATGAACAGAGAATGGAAGTGATGTTTTTTGTGCTTGGGAGGTCAACTGATTTGTTGTGATTTGTGTTTACCAGGTGTATGCTGAAGGAAGAGGAGTGAGAGACAGCCCAAGAACAAACCCTGGTTGCATGAAAGTTTAGCCACTGGCTTCTTGGTTAGGATGATGGGAGTTGTAGTGTTCCACAAGATGAGAGCAAAAGGCTGTCAGGTGGATATATCTATACGCTGTGAAAGAAAAGTTCCCTCTCCAGCACATTAAACCTTCAATGAGAAAAGAAGAAAAGGCACTAAGTGTTTGAGCAGCAGTTTTGCCCTGTCATTACATTCATAGAGAGAGAGAGAGAGATGCCAAGGCTGACCTGGGCATCATGCTGCCTCTCTTTCATTTGGCAAATGTTTACCATGAAAAACATATTTGGCTTAATTCAGTTGTAGCCTCTTTACAACCTCCAGCTTTCCTGTACTGTAAAACACAAGCAGAAGAATGATATCCCAGAATTCTCTTACTTGCAAATTTGCATATAGGGAGGTGTCGTTTTGGACTTGCCATTGACAGAATTTTATTGAAAGATGCGGTCATATCTGGGATTTGAAGTCACATTTTCTGAGCTCCACATTGGCCTTACTCCCTTTCAGTGCCACACGCCAGTGAAAGTTAACCCTTTGAGTGCCAGAGAGGTATGCAATGCAGTGGATACCTCTCTGCCACCCAAAGGGTCAGTGTTTTACAGTGTCTTCCATATGGCTCTTGCACGGAAAGGAATAAGTACAGAGTTAACCCTTTGAGTCCTGAATGGGAGCACAATGCTTTGGGCACCCTCTGGCATTCCATGGGTAAAGACATACAGTGTAGTGTTCTGCGTCAAAATTGTGCAGTTTTGATACTATGTCAGTACCCCCAGGCTTCCAGTGAATAAGAATCATTGCTGTAGGTTTTCTTTTTTTCAGAAATACTGTACTATGACATCACACTGTCAATGCCTATTGGCTTAGTGTCAAGGAGAATTATTGATCTTGTTGACATTTTGCTTGAAACACACTATTGTGACATTATAAAGTCAATGCATACTGGCTTCATGTGAAGGAGAATCATTGGCTTGGTTTTCCATATTGCTGAAACACAGAACTATGACATCATAATAGCAATGACTATTGGCTTTTGTTAAAGCAGAAGTAAGATTCTGGTTTGTTTTTGGCTGGAACACACAACTGTGATGTCATAATAAGCATGCCTACTGGCTTTTGTTCAATGACAATTCCTGCTTTGGTTTCCTTCTTGGTTGAATGGCACTATTGTGACATCATAATAACAATGCCCACTGTGCTCTGTGTGATGGAGGATCGTTATTTTGGTCTTCTTTTTCGCTGAAACAGAGAGCTATGATGTCATAATAGTATTTTCCAAGGTCACCCATCCAGATAGTTTGCAGGCCGTAGCCTGCTTCACTGCCATATTCAAATGGCTTTGAGTGTATGTCTGCCTGCATGATGGTGGAGAATAGGTGGTATGTCAGTAGAAGTAGTAAGAAGTGGTACAATTGAGGGCTTGTGTGGGACAAACTAGCCATGATTTACTAATCAGCTGTCCTCTGAATATGGCTATTTCCAAAAGGGTGTCTTTTAACCCCTGAAGTCTAGCGAGGTCTCCAAGGCATTGCAAAGCAGTGGGAATTTTCATTTGCCTGCTATGGTGCAACTGGCTTGCTCCAGAATGACTTGTCTTTAGCATGGTGCTTGGGGCCCTAAACGTACATAATATAGGCTCCATGAACAGAGAATGGAAGTGATGTTTTTTGTGCTTGGGAGGTCAACTGATTTGTTGTGATTTGTGTTTACCAGGTGTATGCTGAAGGAAGAGGAGTGAGAGACAGCCCAAGAACAAACCCTGGTTGCATGAAAGTTTAGCCACTGGCTTCTTGGTTAGGATGATGGGAGTTGTAGTGTTCCACAAGATGAGAGCAAAAGGCTGTCAGGTGGATATATCTATACGCTGTGAAAGAAAAGTTCCCTCTCCAGCACATTAAACCTTCAATGAGAAAAGAAGAAAAGGCACTAAGTGTTTGAGCAGCAGTTTTGCCCTGTCATTACATTCATAGAGAGAGAGAGAGAGATGCCAAGGCTGACCTGGGCATCATGCTGCCTCTCTTTCATTTGGCAAATGTTTACCATGAAAAACATATTTGGCTTAATTCAGTTGTAGCCTCTTTACAACCTCCAGCTTTCCTGTACTGTAAAACACAAGCAGAAGAATGATATCCCAGAATTCTCTTACTTGCAAATTTGCATATAGGGAGGTGTCGTTTTGGACTTGCCATTGACAGAATTTTATTGAAAGATGCGGTCATATCTGGGATTTGAAGTCACATTTTCTGAGCTCCACATTGGCCTTACTCCCTTTCAGTGCCACACGCCAGTGAAAGTTAACCCTTTGAGTGCCAGAGAGGTATGCAATGCAGTGGATACCTCTCTGCCACCCAAAGGGTCAGTGTTTTACAGTGTCTTCCATATGGCTCTTGCACGGAAAGGAATAAGTACAGAGTTAACCCTTTGAGTCCTGAATGGGAGCACAATGCTTTGGGCACCCTCTGGCATTCCATGGGTAAAGACATACAGTGTAGTGTTCTGCGTCAAAATTGTGCAGTTTTGATACTATGTCAGTACCCCCAGGCTTCCAGTGAATAAGAATCATTGCTGTAGGTTTTCTTTTTTTCAGAAATACTGTACTATGACATCACACTGTCAATGCCTATTGGCTTAGTGTCAAGGAGAATTATTGATCTTGTTGACATTTTGCTTGAAACACACTATTGTGACATTATAAAGTCAATGCATACTGGCTTCATGTGAAGGAGAATCATTGGCTTGGTTTTCCATATTGCTGAAACACAGAACTATGACATCATAATAGCAATGACTATTGGCTTTTGTTAAAGCAGAAGTAAGATTCTGGTTTGTTTTTGGCTGGAACACACAACTGTGATGTCATAATAAGAATGCCTACTGGCTTTTGTTCAATGACAATTCCTGCTTTGGTTTCCTTCTTGGTTGAATGGCACTATTGTGACATCATAATAACAATGCCCACTGTGCTCTGTGTGATGGAGGATCGTTATTTTGGTCTTCTTTTTCGCTGAAACAGAGAGCTATGATGTCATAATAGTATTTTCCAAGGTCACCCATCCAGATAGTTTGCAGGCCGTAGCCTGCTTCACTGCCATATTCAAATGGCTTTGAGTGTATGTCTGCCTGCATGATGGTGGAGAATAGGTGGTATGTCAGTAGAAGTAGTAAGAAGTGGTACAATTGAGGGCTTGTGTGGGACAAACTAGCCATGATTTACTAATCAGCTGTCCTCTGAATATGGCTATTTCCAAAAGGGTGTCTTTTAACCCCTGAAGTCTAGCGAGGTCTCCAAGGCATTGCAAAGCAGTGGGAATTTTCATTTGCCTGCTATGGTGCAACTGGCTTGCTCCAGAATGACTTGTCTTTAGCATGGTGCTTGGGGCCCTAAACGTACATAATATAGGCTCCATGAACAGAGAATGGAAGTGATGTTTTTTGTGCTTGGGAGGTCAACTGATTTGTTGTGATTTGTGTTTACCAGGTGTATGCTGAAGGAAGAGGAGTGAGAGACAGCCCAAGAACAAACCCTGGTTGCATGAAAGTTTAGCCACTGGCTTCTTGGTTAGGATGATGGGAGTTGTAGTGTTCCACAAGATGAGAGCAAAAGGCTGTCAGGTGGATATATCTATACGCTGTGAAAGAAAAGTTCCCTCTCCAGCACATTAAACCTTCAATGAGAAAAGAAGAAAAGGCACTAAGTGTTTGAGCAGCAGTTTTGCCCTGTCATTACATTCATAGAGAGAGAGAGAGAGATGCCAAGGCTGACCTGGGCATCATGCTGCCTCTCTTTCATTTGGCAAATGTTTACCATGAAAAAAATATTTGGCTTAATTCAGTTGTAGCCTCTTTACAACCTCCAGCTTTCCTGTACTGTAAAACACAAGCAGAAGAATGATATCCCAGAATTCTCTTACTTGCAAATTTGCATATAGGGAGGTGTCGTTTTGGACTTGCCATTGACAGAATTTTATTGAAAGATGCGGTCATATCTGGGATTTGAAGTCACATTTTCTGAGCTCCACATTGGCCTTACTCCCTTTCAGTGCCACACGCCAGTGAAAGTTAACCCTTTGAGTGCCAGAGAGGTATGCAATGCAGTGGATACCTCTCTGCCACCCAAAGGGTCAGTGTTTTACAGTGTCTTCCATATGGCTCTTGCACGGAAAGGAATAAGTACAGAGTTAACCCTTTGAGTCCTGAATGGGAGCACAATGCTTTGGGCACCCTCTGGCATTCCATGGGTAAAGACATACAGTGTAGTGTTCTGCGTCAAAATTGTGCAGTTTTGATACTATGTCAGTACCCCCAGGCTTCCAGTGAATAAGAATCATTGCTGTAGGTTTTCTTTTTTTCAGAAATACTGTACTATGACATCACACTGTCAATGCCTATTGGCTTAGTGTCAAGGACAATTATTGATCTTGTTGACATTTTGCTTGAAACACACTATTGTGACATTATAAAGTCAATGCATACTGGCTTCATGTGAAGGAGAATCATTGGCTTGGTTTTCCATATTGCTGAAACACAGAACTATGACATCATAATAGCAATGACTATTGGCTTTTGTTAAAGCAGAAGTAAGATTCTGGTTTGTTTTTGGCTGGAACACACAACTGTGATGTCATAATAAGAATGCCTACTGGCTTTTGTTCAATGACAATTCCTGCTTTGGTTTCCTTCTTGGTTGAATGGCACTATTGTGACATCATAATAACAATGCCCACTGTGCTCTGTGTGATGGAGGATCGTTATTTTGGTCTTCTTTTTCGCTGAAACAGAGAGCTATGATGTCATAATAGTATTTTCCAAGGTCACCCATCCAGATAGTTTGCAGGCCGTAGCCTGCTTCACTGCCATATTCAAATGGCTTTGAGTGTATGTCTGCCTGCATGATGGTGGAGAATAGGTGGTATGTCAGTAGAAGTAGTAAGAAGTGGTACAATTGAGGGCTTGTGTGGGACAAACTAGCCATGATTTACTAATCAGCTGTCCTCTGAATATGGCTATTTCCAAAAGGGTGTCTTTTAACCCCTGAAGTCTAGCGAGGTCTCCAAGGCATTGCAAAGCAGTGGGAATTTTCATTTGCCTGCTATGGTGCAACTGGCTTGCTCCAGAATGACTTGTCTTTAGCATGGTGCTTGGGGCCCTAAACGTACATAATATAGGCTCCATGAACAGAGAATGGAAGTGATGTTTTTTGTGCTTGGGAGGTCAACTGATTTGTTGTGATTTGTGTTTACCAGGTGTATGCTGAAGGAAGAGGAGTGAGAGACAGCCCAAGAACAAACCCTGGTTGCATGAAAGTTTAGCCACTGGCTTCTTGGTTAGGATGATGGGAGTTGTAGTGTTCCACAAGATGAGAGCAAAAGGCTGTCAGGTGGATATATCTATACGCTGTGAAAGAAAAGTTCCCTCTCCAGCACATTAAACCTTCAATGAGAAAAGAAGAAAAGGCACTAAGTGTTTGAGCAGCAGTTTTGCCCTGTCATTACATTCATAGAGAGAGAGAGAGAGATGCCAAGGCTGACCTGGGCATCATGCTGCCTCTCTTTCATTTGGCAAATGTTTACCATGAAAAACATATTTGGCTTAATTCAGTTGTAGCCTCTTTACAACCTCCAGCTTTCCTGTACTGTAAAACACAAGCAGAAGAATGATATCCCAGAATTCTCTTACTTGCAAATTTGCATATAGGGAGGTGTCGTTTTGGACTTGCCATTGACAGAATTTTATTGAAAGATGCGGTCATATCTGGGATTTGAAGTCACATTTTCTGAGCTCCACATTGGCCTTACTCCCTTTCAGTGCCACACGCCAGTGAAAGTTAACCCTTTGAGTGCCAGAGAGGTATGCAATGCAGTGGATACCTCTCTGCCACCCAAAGGGTCAGTGTTTTACAGTGTCTTCCATATGGCTCTTGCACGGAAAGGAATAAGTACAGAGTTAACCCTTTGAGTCCTGAATGGGAGCACAATGCTTTGGGCACCCTCTGGCATTCCATGGGTAAAGACATACAGTGTAGTGTTCTGCGTCAAAATTGTGCAGTTTTGATACTATGTCAGTACCCCCAGGCTTCCAGTGAATAAGAATCATTGCTGTAGGTTTTCTTTTTTTCAGAAATACTGTACTATGACATCACACTGTCAATGCCTATTGGCTTAGTGTCAAGGAGAATTATTGATCTTGTTGACATTTTGCTTGAAACACACTATTGTGACATTATAAAGTCAATGCATACTGGCTTCATGTGAAGGAGAATCATTGGCTTGGTTTTCCATATTGCTGAAACACAGAACTATGACATCATAATAGCAATGACTATTGGCTTTTGTTAAAGCAGAAGTAAGATTCTGGTTTGTTTTTGGCTGGAACACACAACTGTGATGTCATAATAAGAATGCCTACTGGCTTTTGTTCAATGACAATTCCTGCTTTGGTTTCCTTCTTGGTTGAATGGCACTATTGTGACATCATAATAACAATGCCCACTGTGCTCTGTGTGATGGAGGATCGTTATTTTGGTCTTCTTTTTCGCTGAAACAGAGAGCTATGATGTCATAATAGTATTTTCCAAGGTCACCCATCCAGATAGTTTGCAGGCCGTAGCCTGCTTCACTGCCATATTCAAATGGCTTTGAGTGTATGTCTGCCTGCATGATGGTGGAGAATAGGTGGTATGTCAGTAGAAGTAGTAAGAAGTGGTACAATTGAGGGCTTGTGTGGGACAAACTAGCCATGATTTACTAATCAGCTGTCCTCTGAATATGGCTATTTCCAAAAGGGTGTCTTTTAACCCCTGAAGTCTAGCGAGGTCTCCAAGGCATTGCAAAGCAGTGGGAATTTTCATTTGCCTGCTATGGTGCAACTGGCTTGCTCCAGAATGACTTGTCTTTAGCATGGTGCTTGGGGCCCTAAACGTACATAATATAGGCTCCATGAACAGAGAATGGAAGTGATGTTTTTTGTGCTTGGGAGGTCAACTGATTTGTTGTGATTTGTGTTTACCAGGTGTATGCTGAAGGAAGAGGAGTGAGAGACAGCCCAAGAACAAACCCTGGTTGCATGAAAGTTTAGCCACTGGCTTCTTGGTTAGGATGATGGGAGTTGTAGTGTTCCACAAGATGAGAGCAAAAGGCTGTCAGGTGGATATATCTATACGCTGTGAAAGAAAAGTTCCCTCTCCAGCACATTAAACCTTCAATGAGAAAAGAAGAAAAGGCACTAAGTGTTTGAGCAGCAGTTTTGCCCTGTCATTACATTCATAGAGAGAGAGAGAGAGATGCCAAGGCTGACCTGGGCATCATGCTGCCTCTCTTTCATTTGGCAAATGTTTACCATGAAAAACATATTTGGCTTAATTCAGTTGTAGCCTCTTTACAACCTCCAGCTTTCCTGTACTGTAAAACACAAGCAGAAGAATGATATCCCAGAATTCTCTTACTTGCAAATTTGCATATAGGGAGGTGTCGTTTTGGACTTGCCATTGACAGAATTTTATTGAAAGATGCGGTCATATCTGGGATTTGAAGTCACATTTTCTGAGCTCCACATTGGCCTTACTCCCTTTCAGTGCCACACGCCAGTGAAAGTTAACCCTTTGAGTGCCAGAGAGGTATGCAATGCAGTGGATACCTCTCTGCCACCCAAAGGGTCAGTGTTTTACAGTGTCTTCCATATGGCTCTTGCACGGAAAGGAATAAGTACAGAGTTAACCCTTTGAGTCCTGAATGGGAGCACAATGCTTTGGGCACCCTCTGGCATTCCATGGGTAAAGACATACAGTGTAGTGTTCTGCGTCAAAATTGTGCAGTTTTGATACTATGTCATTACCCCCAGGCTTCCAGTGAATAAGAATCATTGCTGTAGGTTTTCTTTTTTTCAGAAATACTGTACTATGACATCACACTGTCAATGCCTATTGGCTTAGTGTCAAGGAGAATTATTGATCTTGTTGACATTTTGCTTGAAACACACTATTGTGACATTATAAAGTCAATGCATACTGGCTTCATGTGAAGGAGAATCATTGGCTTGGTTTTCCATATTGCTGAAACACAGAACTATGACATCATAATAGCAATGACTATTGGCTTTTGTTAAAGCAGAAGTAAGATTCTGGTTTGTTTTTGGCTGGAACACACAACTGTGATGTCATAATAAGAATGCCTACTGGCTTTTGTTCAATGACAATTCCTGCTTTGGTTTCCTTCTTGGTTGAATGGCACTATTGTGACATCATAATAACAATGCCCACTGTGCTCTGTGTGATGGAGGATCGTTATTTTGGTCTTCTTTTTCGCTGAAACAGAGAGCTATGATGTCATAATAGTATTTTCCAAGGTCACCCATCCAGATAGTTTGCAGGCCGTAGCCTGCTTCACTGCCATATTCAAATGGCTTTGAGTGTATGTCTGCCTGCATGATGGTGGAGAATAGGTGGTATGTCAGTAGAAGTAGTAAGAAGTGGTACAATTGAGGGCTTGTGTGGGACAAACTAGCCATGATTTACTAATCAGCTGTCCTCTGAATATGGCTATTTCCAAAAGGGTGTCTTTTAACCCCTGAAGTCTAGCGAGGTCTCCAAGGCATTGCAAAGCAGTGGGAATTTTCATTTGCCTGCTATGGTGCAACTGGCTTGCTCCAGAATGACTTGTCTTTAGCATGGTGCTTGGGGCCCTAAACGTACATAATATAGGCTCCATGAACAGAGAATGGAAGTGATGTTTTTTGTGCTTGGGAGGTCAACTGATTTGTTGTGATTTGTGTTTACCAGGTGTATGCTGAAGGAAGAGGAGTGAGAGACAGCCCAAGAACAAACCCTGGTTGCATGAAAGTTTAGCCACTGGCTTCTTGGTTAGGATGATGGGAGTTGTAGTGTTCCACAAGATGAGAGCAAAAGGCTGTCAGGTGGATATATCTATACGCTGTGAAAGAAAAGTTCCCTCTCCAGCACATTAAACCTTCAATGAGAAAAGAAGAAAAGGCACTAAGTGTTTGAGCAGCAGTTTTGCCCTGTCATTACATTCATAGAGAGAGAGAGAGAGATGCCAAGGCTGACCTGGGCATCATGCTGCCTCTCTTTCATTTGGCAAATGTTTACCATGAAAAACATATTTGGCTTAATTCAGTTGTAGCCTCTTTACAACCTCCAGCTTTCCTGTACTGTAAAACACAAGCAGAAGAATGATATCCCAGAATTCTCTTACTTGCAAATTTGCATATAGGGAGGTGTCGTTTTGGACTTGCCATTGACAGAATTTTATTGAAAGATGCGGTCATATCTGGGATTTGAAGTCACATTTTCTGAGCTCCACATTGGCCTTACTCCCTTTCAGTGCCACACGCCAGTGAAAGTTAACCCTTTGAGTGCCAGAGAGGTATGCAATGCAGTGGATACCTCTCTGCCACCCAAAGGGTCAGTGTTTTACAGTGTCTTCCATATGGCTCTTGCACGGAAAGGAATAAGTACAGAGTTAACCCTTTGAGTCCTGAATGGGAGCACAATGCTTTGGGCACCCTCTGGCATTCCATGGGTAAAGACATACAGTGTAGTGTTCTGCGTCAAAATTGTGCAGTTTTGATACTATGTCAGTACCCCCAGGCTTCCAGTGAATAAGAATCATTGCTGTAGGTTTTCTTTTTTTCAGAAATACTGTACTATGACATCACACTGTCAATGCCTATTGGCTTAGTGTCAAGGAGAATTATTGATCTTGTTGACATTTTGCTTGAAACACACTATTGTGACATTATAAAGTCAATGCATACTGGCTTCATGTGAAGGAGAATCATTGGCTTGGTTTTCCATATTGCTGAAACACAGAACTATGACATCATAATAGCAATGACTATTGGCTTTTGTTAAAGCAGAAGTAAGATTCTGGTTTGTTTTTGGCTGGAACACACAACTGTGATGTCATAATAAGAATGCCTACTGGCTTTTGTTCAATGACAATTCCTGCTTTGGTTTCCTTCTTGGTTGAATGGCACTATTGTGACATCATAATAACAATGCCCACTGTGCTCTGTGTGATGGAGGATCGTTATTTTGGTCTTCTTTTTCGCTGAAACAGAGAGCTATGATGTCATAATAGTATTTTCCAAGGTCACCCATCCAGATAGTTTGCAGGCCGTAGCCTGCTTCACTGCCATATTCAAATGGCTTTGAGTGTATGTCTGCCTGCATGATGGTGGAGAATAGGTGGTATGTCAGTAGAAGTAGTAAGAAGTGGTACAATTGAGGGCTTGTGTGGGACAAACTAGCCATGATTTACTAATCAGCTGTCCTCTGAATATGGCTATTTCCAAAAGGGTGTCTTTTAACCCCTGAAGTCTAGCGAGGTCTCCAAGGCATTGCAAAGCAGTGGGAATTTTCATTTGCCTGCTATGGTGCAACTGGCTTGCTCCAGAATGACTTGTCTTTAGCATGGTGCTTGGGGCCCTAAACGTACATAATATAGGCTCCATGAACAGAGAATGGAAGTGATGTTTTTTGTGCTTGGGAGGTCAACTGATTTGTTGTGATTTGTGTTTACCAGGTGTATGCTGAAGGAAGAGGAGTGAGAGACAGCCCAAGAACAAACCCTGGTTGCATGAAAGTTTAGCCACTGGCTTCTTGGTTAGGATGATGGGAGTTGTAGTGTTCCACAAGATGAGAGCAAAAGGCTGTCAGGTGGATATATCTATACGCTGTGAAAGAAAAGTTCCCTCTCCAGCACATTAAACCTTCAATGAGAAAAGAAGAAAAGGCACTAAGTGTTTGAGCAGCAGTTTTGCCCTGTCATTACATTCATAGAGAGAGAGAGAGAGATGCCAAGGCTGACCTGGGCATCATGCTGCCTCTCTTTCATTTGGCAAATGTTTACCATGAAAAACATATTTGGCTTAATTCAGTTGTAGCCTCTTTACAACCTCCAGCTTTCCTGTACTGTAAAACACAAGCAGAAGAATGATATCCCAGAATTCTCTTACTTGCAAATTTGCATATAGGGAGGTGTCGTTTTGGACTTGCCATTGACAGAATTTTATTGAAAGATGCGGTCATATCTGGGATTTGAAGTCACATTTTCTGAGCTCCACATTGGCCTTACTCCCTTTCAGTGCCACACGCCAGTGAAAGTTAACCCTTTGAGTGCCAGAGAGGTATGCAATGCAGTGGATACCTCTCTGCCACCCAAAGGGTCAGTGTTTTACAGTGTCTTCCATATGGCTCTTGCACGGAAAGGAATAAGTACAGAGTTAACCCTTTGAGTCCTGAATGGGAGCACAATGCTTTGGGCACCCTCTGGCATTCCATGGGTAAAGACATACAGTGTAGTGTTCTGCGTCAAAATTGTGCAGTTTTGATACTATGTCAGTACCCCCAGGCTTCCAGTGAATAAGAATCATTGCTGTAGGTTTTCTTTTTTTCAGAAATACTGTACTATGACATCACACTGTCAATGCCTATTGGCTTAGTGTCAAGGAGAATTATTGATCTTGTTGACATTTTGCTTGAAACACACTATTGTGACATTATAAAGTCAATGCATACTGGCTTCATGTGAAGGAGAATCATTGGCTTGGTTTTCCATATTGCTGAAACACAGAACTATGACATCATAATAGCAATGACTATTGGCTTTTGTTAAAGCAGAAGTAAGATTCTGGTTTGTTTTTGGCTGGAACACACAACTGTGATGTCATAATAAGAATGCCTACTGGCTTTTGTTCAATGACAATTCCTGCTTTGGTTTCCTTCTTGGTTGAATGGCACTATTGTGACATCATAATAACAATGCCCACTGTGCTCTGTGTGATGGAGGATCGTTATTTTGGTCTTCTTTTTCGCTGAAACAGAGAGCTATGATGTCATAATAGTATTTTCCAAGGTCACCCATCCAGATAGTTTGCAGGCCGTAGCCTGCTTCACTGCCATATTCAAATGGCTTTGAGTGTATGTCTGCCTGCATGATGGTGGAGAATAGGTGGTATGTCAGTAGAAGTAGTAAGAAGTGGTACAATTGAGGGCTTGTGTGGGACAAACTAGCCATGATTTACTAATCAGCTGTCCTCTGAATATGGCTATTTCCAAAAGGGTGTCTTTTAACCCCTGAAGTCTAGCGAGGTCTCCAAGGCATTGCAAAGCAGTGGGAATTTTCATTTGCCTGCTATGGTGCAACTGGCTTGCTCCAGAATGACTTGTCTTTAGCATGGTGCTTGGGGCCCTAAACGTACATAATATAGGCTCCATGAACAGAGAATGGAAGTGATGTTTTTTGTGCTTGGGAGGTCAACTGATTTGTTGTGATTTGTGTTTACCAGGTGTATGCTGAAGGAAGAGGAGTGAGAGACAGCCCAAGAACAAACCCTGGTTGCATGAAAGTTTAGCCACTGGCTTCTTGGTTAGGATGATGGGAGTTGTAGTGTTCCACAAGATGAGAGCAAAAGGCTGTCAGGTGGATATATCTATACGCTGTGAAAGAAAAGTTCCCTCTCCAGCACATTAAACCTTCAATGAGAAAAGAAGAAAAGGCACTAAGTGTTTGAGCAGCAGTTTTGCCCTGTCATTACATTCATAGAGAGAGAGAGAGAGATGCCAAGGCTGACCTGGGCATCATGCTGCCTCTCTTTCATTTGGCAAATGTTTGCCATGAAAAAAATATTTGGCTTAATTCAGTTGTAGCCTCTTTACAACCTCCAGCTTTCCTGTACTGTAAAACACAAGCAGAAGAATGATATCCCAGAATTCTCTTACTTGCAAATTTGCATATAGGGAGGTGTCGTTTTGGACTTGCCATTGACAGAATTTTATTGAAAGATGCGGTCATATCTGGGATTTGAAGTCACATTTTCTGAGCTCCACATTGGCCTTACTCCCTTTCAGTGCCACACGCCAGTGAAAGTTAACCCTTTGAGTGCCAGAGAGGTATGCAATGCAGTGGATACCTCTCTGCCACCCAAAGGGTCAGTGTTTTACAGTGTCTTCCATATGGCTCTTGCACGGAAAGGAATAAGTACAGAGTTAACCCTTTGAGTCCTGAATGGGAGCACAATGCTTTGGGCACCCTCTGGCATTCCATGGGTAAAGACATACAGTGTAGTGTTCTGCGTCAAAATTGTGCAGTTTTGATACTATGTCAGTACCCCCAGGCTTCCAGTGAATAAGAATCATTGCTGTAGGTTTTCTTTTTTTCAGAAATACTGTACTATGACATCACACTGTCAATGCCTATTGGCTTAGTGTCAAGGACAATTATTGATCTTGTTGACATTTTGCTTGAAACACACTATTGTGACATTATAAAGTCAATGCATACTGGCTTCATGTGAAGGAGAATCATTGGCTTGGTTTTCCATATTGCTGAAACACAGAACTATGACATCATAATAGCAATGACTATTGGCTTTTGTTAAAGCAGAAGTAAGATTCTGGTTTGTTTTTGGCTGGAACACACAACTGTGATGTCATAATAAGAATGCCTACTGGCTTTTGTTCAATGACAATTCCTGCTTTGGTTTCCTTCTTGGTTGAATGGCACTATTGTGACATCATAATAACAATGCCCACTGTGCTCTGTGTGATGGAGGATCGTTATTTTGGTCTTCTTTTTCGCTGAAACAGAGAGCTATGATGTCATAATAGTATTTTCCAAGGTCACCCATCCAGATAGTTTGCAGGCCGTAGCCTGCTTCACTGCCATATTCAAATGGCTTTGAGTGTATGTCTGCCTGCATGATGGTGGAGAATAGGTGGTATGTCAGTAGAAGTAGTAAGAAGTGGTACAATTGAGGGCTTGTGTGGGACAAACTAGCCATGATTTACTAATCAGCTGTCCTCTGAATATGGCTATTTCCAAAAGGGTGTCTTTTAACCCCTGAAGTCTAGCGAGGTCTCCAAGGCATTGCAAAGCAGTGGGAATTTTCATTTGCCTGCTATGGTGCAACTGGCTTGCTCCAGAATGACTTGTCTTTAGCATGGTGCTTGGGGCCCTAAACGTACATAATATAGGCTCCATGAACAGAGAATGGAAGTGATGTTTTTTGTGCTTGGGAGGTCAACTGATTTGTTGTGATTTGTGTTTACCAGGTGTATGCTGAAGGAAGAGGAGTGAGAGACAGCCCAAGAACAAACCCTGGTTGCATGAAAGTTTAGCCACTGGCTTCTTGGTTAGGATGATGGGAGTTGTAGTGTTCCACAAGATGAGAGCAAAAGGCTGTCAGGTGGATATATCTATACGCTGTGAAAGAAAAGTTCCCTCTCCAGCACATTAAACCTTCAATGAGAAAAGAAGAAAAGGCACTAAGTGTTTGAGCAGCAGTTTTGCCCTGTCATTACATTCATAGAGAGAGAGAGAGAGATGCCAAGGCTGACCTGGGCATCATGCTGCCTCTCTTTCATTTGGCAAATGTTTACCATGAAAAACATATTTGGCTTAATTCAGTTGTAGCCTCTTTACAACCTCCAGCTTTCCTGTACTGTAAAACACAAGCAGAAGAATGATATCCCAGAATTCTCTTACTTGCAAATTTGCATATAGGGAGGTGTCGTTTTGGACTTGCCATTGACAGAATTTTATTGAAAGATGCGGTCATATCTGGGATTTGAAGTCACATTTTCTGAGCTCCACATTGGCCTTACTCCCTTTCAGTGCCACACGCCAGTGAAAGTTAACCCTTTGAGTGCCAGAGAGGTATGCAATGCAGTGGATACCTCTCTGCCACCCAAAGGGTCAGTGTTTTACAGTGTCTTCCATATGGCTCTTGCACGGAAAGGAATAAGTACAGAGTTAACCCTTTGAGTCCTGAATGGGAGCACAATGCTTTGGGCACCCTCTGGCATTCCATGGGTAAAGACATACAGTGTAGTGTTCTGCGTCAAAATTGTGCAGTTTTGATACTATGTCAGTACCCCCAGGCTTCCAGTGAATAAGAATCATTGCTGTAGGTTTTCTTTTTTTCAGAAATACTGTACTATGACATCACACTGTCAATGCCTATTGGCTTAGTGTCAAGGAGAATTATTGATCTTGTTGACATTTTGCTTGAAACACACTATTGTGACATTATAAAGTCAATGCATACTGGCTTCATGTGAAGGAGAATCATTGGCTTGGTTTTCCATATTGCTGAAACACAGAACTATGACATCATAATAGCAATGACTATTGGCTTTTGTTAAAGCAGAAGTAAGATTCTGGTTTGTTTTTGGCTGGAACACACAACTGTGATGTCATAATAAGAATGCCTACTGGCTTTTGTTCAATGACAATTCCTGCTTTGGTTTCCTTCTTGGTTGAATGGCACTATTGTGACATCATAATAACAATGCCCACTGTGCTCTGTGTGATGGAGGATCGTTATTTTGGTCTTCTTTTTCGCTGAAACAGAGAGCTATGATGTCATAATAGTATTTTCCAAGGTCACCCATCCAGATAGTTTGCAGGCCGTAGCCTGCTTCACTGCCATATTCAAATGGCTTTGAGTGTATGTCTGCCTGCATGATGGTGGAGAATAGGTGGTATGTCAGTAGAAGTAGTAAGAAGTGGTACAATTGAGGGCTTGTGTGGGACAAACTAGCCATGATTTACTAATCAGCTGTCCTCTGAATATGGCTATTTCCAAAAGGGTGTCTTTTAACCCCTGAAGTCTAGCGAGGTCTCCAAGGCATTGCAAAGCAGTGGGAATTTTCATTTGCCTGCTATGGTGCAACTGGCTTGCTCCAGAATGACTTGTCTTTAGCATGGTGCTTGGGGCCCTAAACGTACATAATATAGGCTCCATGAACAGAGAATGGAAGTGATGTTTTTTGTGCTTGGGAGGTCAACTGATTTGTTGTGATTTGTGTTTACCAGGTGTATGCTGAAGGAAGAGGAGTGAGAGACAGCCCAAGAACAAACCCTGGTTGCATGAAAGTTTAGCCACTGGCTTCTTGGTTAGGATGATGGGAGTTGTAGTGTTCCACAAGATGAGAGCAAAAGGCTGTCAGGTGGATATATCTATACGCTGTGAAAGAAAAGTTCCCTCTCCAGCACATTAAACCTTCAATGAGAAAAGAAGAAAAGGCACTAAGTGTTTGAGCAGCAGTTTTGCCCTGTCATTACATTCATAGAGAGAGAGAGAGAGATGCCAAGGCTGACCTGGGCATCATGCTGCCTCTCTTTCATTTGGCAAATGTTTACCATGAAAAAAATATTTGGCTTAATTCAGTTGTAGCCTCTTTACAACCTCCAGCTTTCCTGTACTGTAAAACACAAGCAGAAGAATGATATCCCAGAATTCTCTTACTTGCAAATTTGCATATAGGGAGGTGTCGTTTTGGACTTGCCATTGACAGAATTTTATTGAAAGATGCGGTCATATCTGGGATTTGAAGTCACATTTTCTGAGCTCCACATTGGCCTTACTCCCTTTCAGTGCCACACGCCAGTGAAAGTTAACCCTTTGAGTGCCAGAGAGGTATGCAATGCAGTGGATACCTCTCTGCCACCCAAAGGGTCAGTGTTTTACAGTGTCTTCCATATGGCTCTTGCACGGAAAGGAATAAGTACAGAGTTAACCCTTTGAGTCCTGAATGGGAGCACAATGCTTTGGGCACCCTCTGGCATTCCATGGGTAAAGACATACAGTGTAGTGTTCTGCGTCAAAATTGTGCAGTTTTGATACTATGTCAGTACCCCCAGGCTTCCAGTGAATAAGAATCATTGCTGTAGGTTTTCTTTTTTTCAGAAATACTGTACTATGACATCACACTGTCAATGCCTATTGGCTTAGTGTCAAGGAGAATTATTGATCTTGTTGACATTTTGCTTGAAACACACTATTGTGACATTATAAAGTCAATGCATACTGGCTTCATGTGAAGGAGAATCATTGGCTTGGTTTTCCATATTGCTGAAACACAGAACTATGACATCATAATAGCAATGACTATTGGCTTTTGTTAAAGCAGAAGTAAGATTCTGGTTTGTTTTTGGCTGGAACACACAACTGTGATGTCATAATAAGAATGCCTACTGGCTTTTGTTCAATGACAATTCCTGCTTTGGTTTCCTTCTTGGTTGAATGGCACTATTGTGACATCATAATAACAATGCCCACTGTGCTCTGTGTGATGGAGGATCGTTATTTTGGTCTTCTTTTTCGCTGAAACAGAGAGCTATGATGTCATAATAGTATTTTCCAAGGTCACCCATCCAGATAGTTTGCAGGCCGTAGCCTGCTTCACTGCCATATTCAAATGGCTTTGAGTGTATGTCTGCCTGCATGATGGTGGAGAATAGGTGGTATGTCAGTAGAAGTAGTAAGAAGTGGTACAATTGAGGGCTTGTGTGGGACAAACTAGCCATGATTTACTAATCAGCTGTCCTCTGAATATGGCTATTTCCAAAAGGGTGTCTTTTAACCCCTGAAGTCTAGCGAGGTCTCCAAGGCATTGCAAAGCAGTGGGAATTTTCATTTGCCTGCTATGGTGCAACTGGCTTGCTCCAGAATGACTTGTCTTTAGCATGGTGCTTGGGGCCCTAAACGTACATAATATAGGCTCCATGAACAGAGAATGGAAGTGATGTTTTTTGTGCTTGGGAGGTCAACTGATTTGTTGTGATTTGTGTTTACCAGGTGTATGCTGAAGGAAGAGGAGTGAGAGACAGCCCAAGAACAAACCCTGGTTGCATGAAAGTTTAGCCACTGGCTTCTTGGTTAGGATGATGGGAGTTGTAGTGTTCCACAAGATGAGAGCAAAAGGCTGTCAGGTGGATATATCTATACGCTGTGAAAGAAAAGTTCCCTCTCCAGCACATTAAACCTTCAATGAGAAAAGAAGAAAAGGCACTAAGTGTTTGAGCAGCAGTTTTGCCCTGTCATTACATTCATAGAGAGAGAGAGAGAGATGCCAAGGCTGACCTGGGCATCATGCTGCCTCTCTTTCATTTGGCAAATGTTTACCATGAAAAAAATATTTGGCTTAATTCAGTTGTAGCCTCTTTACAACCTCCAGCTTTCCTGTACTGTAAAACACAAGCAGAAGAATGATATCCCAGAATTCTCTTACTTGCAAATTTGCATATAGGGAGGTGTCGTTTTGGACTTGCCATTGACAGAATTTTATTGAAAGATGCGGTCATATCTGGGATTTGAAGTCACATTTTCTGAGCTCCACATTGGCCTTACTCCCTTTCAGTGCCACACGCCAGTGAAAGTTAACCCTTTGAGTGCCAGAGAGGTATGCAATGCAGTGGATACCTCTCTGCCACCCAAAGGGTCAGTGTTTTACAGTGTCTTCCATATGGCTCTTGCACGGAAAGGAATAAGTACAGAGTTAACCCTTTGAATCTTGAATGGGAGCACAATGCTTTGGGCACCCTCTGGCATTCCATGGGTAAAGACATACAGTGTAGTGTTCTGCATCAAAATTGTGCAGTTTTGATACTATGTCAGTACCCCCAGGCTTCCAGTGAATAAGAATCATTGCTGTAGGTTTTCTTTTTTTCAGAAATACTGCACTATGACATCACACTGTCAATGCCTATTGGCTTAGTGTCAAGGAGAATTATTGATCTTGTTGACATTTTGCTTGAAACACACTATTGTGACATCATAATGTCAATGCATACTGGCTTCATGTGAAGAAGAATCATTGGCTTGGTTTTCCATATTGCTGAAACACAGAACTATGACATCATAATAGCAATGACTATTGGCTTTTGTTAAAGCAGAAGTAAGATTCTGGTTTGTTTTTGGCTGGAACACACAACTGTGATGTCATAATAAGAATGCCTACTGGCTTTTGTTCACTGACAATTCCTGCTTTGGTTTCCTTCTTGGTTGAATGGCACTATTGTGACATCATAATAACAATGCCCACTGTGCTCTGTGTGATGGAGGATCGTTATTTTGGTCTTCTTTTTCGCTGAAACAGAGAGCTATGATGTCATAATAGTATTTTCCAAGGTCACCCATCCAGATAGTTTGCAGGCCGTAGCCTGCTTCACTGCCATATTCAAATGGTTTTGAGTGTATGTCTGCCTGCATGATGGTGGAGAATAGGTGGTATGTCAGTAGCAGTAGTAAGAACTGGAACATTTCAGGGCGCGTGTGTGACAAACTAGCCATGATTTACTAATCAGCTGTCCTCTGAATATGGCTATTTCCAAAAGGGTGTCTTTTAACCCCTGAAGTCTAGCGAGGTCTCCAAGGCATTGCAAAGCAGTGGGAATTTTCATTTGCCTGCTATGGTGCAACTGGCTTGCTCCAGAATGACTTGTCTTTAGCATGGTGCTTGGGGCCCTAAACGTACATAATATAGGCTCCATGAACAGAGAATGGAAGTGATGTTTTTTGTGCTTGGGAGGTCAACTGATTTGTTGTGATTTGTGTTTACCAGGTGTATGCTGAAGGAAGAGGAGTGAGAGACAGCCCAAGAACAAACCCTGGTTGCATGAAAGTTTAGCCACTGGCTTCTTGGTTAGGATGATGGGAGTTGTAGTGTTCCACAAGATGAGAGCAAAAGGCTGTCAGGTGGATATATCTATACGCTGTGAAAGAAAAGTTCCCTCTCCAGCACATTAAACCTTCAATGAGAAAAGAAGAAAAGGCACTAAGTGTTTGAGCAGCAGTTTTGCCCTGTCATTACATTCATAGAGAGAGAGAGAGAGATGCCAAGGCTGACCTGGGCATCATGCTGCCTCTCTTTCATTTGGCAAATGTTTACCATGAAAAAAATATTTGGCTTAATTCAGTTGTAGCCTCTTTACAACCTCCAGCTTTCCTGTACTGTAAAACACAAGCAGAAGAATGATATCCCAGAATTCTCTTACTTGCAAATTTGCATATAGGGAGGTGTCGTTTTGGACTTGCCATTGACAGAATTTTATTGAAAGATGCGGTCATATCTGGGATTTGAAGTCACATTTTCTGAGCTCCACATTGGCCTTACTCCCTTTCAGTGCCACACGCCAGTGAAAGTTAACCCTTTGAGTGCCAGAGAGGTATGCAATGCAGTGGATACCTCTCTGCCACCCAAAGGGTCAGTGTTTTACAGTGTCTTCCATATGGCTCTTGCACGGAAAGGAATAAGTACAGAGTTAACCCTTTGAGTCCTGAATGGGAGCACAATGCTTTGGGCACCCTCTGGCATTCCATGGGTAAAGACATACAGTGTAGTGTTCTGCGTCAAAATTGTGCAGTTTTGATACTATGTCAGTACCCCCAGGCTTCCAGTGAATAAGAATCATTGCTGTAGGTTTTCTTTTTTTCAGAAATACTGTACTATGACATCACACTGTCAATGCCTATTGGCTTAGTGTCAAGGAGAATTATTGATCTTGTTGACATTTTGCTTGAAACACACTATTGTGACATTATAAAGTCAATGCATACTGGCTTCATGTGAAGGAGAATCATTGGCTTGGTTTTCCATATTGCTGAAACACAGAACTATGACATCATAATAGCAATGACTATTGGCTTTTGTTAAAGCAGAAGTAAGATTCTGGTTTGTTTTTGGCTGGAACACACAACTGTGATGTCATAATAAGAATGCCTACTGGCTTTTGTTCAATGACAATTCCTGCTTTGGTTTCCTTCTTGGTTGAATGGCACTATTGTGACATCATAATAACAATGCCCACTGTGCTCTGTGTGATGGAGGATCGTTATTTTGGTCTTCTTTTTCGCTGAAACAGAGAGCTATGATGTCATAATAGTATTTTCCAAGGTCACCCATCCAGATAGTTTGCAGGCCGTAGCCTGCTTCACTGCCATATTCAAATGGCTTTGAGTGTATGTCTGCCTGCATGATGGTGGAGAATAGGTGGTATGTCAGTAGAAGTAGTAAGAAGTGGTACAATTGAGGGCTTGTGTGGGACAAACTAGCCATGATTTACTAATCAGCTGTCCTCTGAATATGGCTATTTCCAAAAGGGTGTCTTTTAACCCCTGAAGTCTAGCGAGGTCTCCAAGGCATTGCAAAGCAGTGGGAATTTTCATTTGCCTGCTATGGTGCAACTGGCTTGCTCCAGAATGACTTGTCTTTAGCATGGTGCTTGGGGCCCTAAACGTACATAATATAGGCTCCATGAACAGAGAATGGAAGTGATGTTTTTTGTGCTTGGGAGGTCAACTGATTTGTTGTGATTTGTGTTTACCAGGTGTATGCTGAAGGAAGAGGAGTGAGAGACAGCCCAAGAACAAACCCTGGTTGCATGAAAGTTTAGCCACTGGCTTCTTGGTTAGGATGATGGGAGTTGTAGTGTTCCACAAGATGAGAGCAAAAGGCTGTCAGGTGGATATATCTATACGCTGTGAAAGAAAAGTTCCCTCTCCAGCACATTAAACCTTCAATGAGAAAAGAAGAAAAGGCACTAAGTGTTTGAGCAGCAGTTTTGCCCTGTCATTACATTCATAGAGAGAGAGAGAGAGATGCCAAGGCTGACCTGGGCATCATGCTGCCTCTCTTTCATTTGGCAAATGTTTACCATGAAAAACATATTTGGCTTAATTCAGTTGTAGCCTCTTTACAACCTCCAGCTTTCCTGTACTGTAAAACACAAGCAGAAGAATGATATCCCAGAATTCTCTTACTTGCAAATTTGCATATAGGGAGGTGTCGTTTTGGACTTGCCATTGACAGAATTTTATTGAAAGATGCGGTCATATCTGGGATTTGAAGTCACATTTTCTGAGCTCCACATTGGCCTTACTCCCTTTCAGTGCCACACGCCAGTGAAAGTTAACCCTTTGAGTGCCAGAGAGGTATGCAATGCAGTGGATACCTCTCTGCCACCCAAAGGGTCAGTGTTTTACAGTGTCTTCCATATGGCTCTTGCACGGAAAGGAATAAGTACAGAGTTAACCCTTTGAGTCCTGAATGGGAGCACAATGCTTTGGGCACCCTCTGGCATTCCATGGGTAAAGACATACAGTGTAGTGTTCTGCGTCAAAATTGTGCAGTTTTGATACTATGTCAGTACCCCCAGGCTTCCAGTGAATAAGAATCATTGCTGTAGGTTTTCTTTTTTTCAGAAATACTGTACTATGACATCACACTGTCAATGCCTATTGGCTTAGTGTCAAGGAGAATTATTGATCTTGTTGACATTTTGCTTGAAACACACTATTGTGACATTATAAAGTCAATGCATACTGGCTTCATGTGAAGGAGAATCATTGGCTTGGTTTTCCATATTGCTGAAACACAGAACTATGACATCATAATAGCAATGACTATTGGCTTTTGTTAAAGCAGAAGTAAGATTCTGGTTTGTTTTTGGCTGGAACACACAACTGTGATGTCATAATAAGAATGCCTACTGGCTTTTGTTCACTGACAATTCCTGCTTTGGTTTCCTTCTTGGTTGAATGGCACTATTGTGACATCATAATAACAATGCCCACTGTGCTCTGTGTGATGGAGGATCGTTATTTTGGTCTTCTTTTTCGCTGAAACAGAGAGCTATGATGTCATAATAGTATTTTCCAAGGTCACCCATCCAGATAGTTTGCAGGCCGTAGCCTGCTTCACTGCCATATTCAAATGGTTTTGAGTGTATGTCTGCCTGCATGATGGTGGAGAATAGGTGGTATGTCAGTAGCAGTAGTAAGAACTGGAACATTTCAGGGCGCGTGTGTGACAAACTAGCCATGATTTACTAATCAGCTGTCCTCTGAATATGGCTATTTCCAAAAGGGTGTCTTTTAACCCCTGAAGTCTAGCGAGGTCTCCAAGGCATTGCAAAGCAGTGGGAATTTTCATTTGCCTGCTATGGTGCAACTGGCTTGCTCCAGAATGACTTGTCTTTAGCATGGTGCTTGGGGCCCTAAACGTACATAATATAGGCTCCATGAACAGAGAATGGAAGTGATGTTTTTTGTGCTTGGGAGGTCAACTGATTTGTTGTGATTTGTGTTTACCAGGTGTATGCTGAAGGAAGAGGAGTGAGAGACAGCCCAAGAACAAACCCTGGTTGCATGAAAGTTTAGCCACTGGCTTCTTGGTTAGGATGATGGGAGTTGTAGTGTTCCACAAGATGAGAGCAAAAGGCTGTCAGGTGGATATATCTATACGCTGTGAAAGAAAAGTTCCCTCTCCAGCACATTAAACCTTCAATGAGAAAAGAAGAAAAGGCACTAAGTGTTTGAGCAGCAGTTTTGCCCTGTCATTACATTCATAGAGAGAGAGAGAGAGATGCCAAGGCTGACCTGGGCATCATGCTGCCTCTCTTTCATTTGGCAAATGTTTACCATGAAAAAAATATTTGGCTTAATTCAGTTGTAGCCTCTTTACAACCTCCAGCTTTCCTGTACTGTAAAACACAAGCAGAAGAATGATATCCCAGAATTCTCTTACTTGCAAATTTGCATATAGGGAGGTGTCGTTTTGGACTTGCCATTGACAGAATTTTATTGAAAGATGCGGTCATATCTGGGATTTGAAGTCACATTTTCTGAGCTCCACATTGGCCTTACTCCCTTTCAGTGCCACACGCCAGTGAAAGTTAACCCTTTGAGTGCCAGAGAGGTATGCAATGCAGTGGATACCTCTCTGCCACCCAAAGGGTCAGTGTTTTACAGTGTCTTCCATATGGCTCTTGCACGGAAAGGAATAAGTACAGAGTTAACCCTTTGAGTCCTGAATGGGAGCACAATGCTTTGGGCACCCTCTGGCATTCCATGGGTAAAGACATACAGTGTAGTGTTCTGCGTCAAAATTGTGCAGTTTTGATACTATGTCAGTACCCCCAGGCTTCCAGTGAATAAGAATCATTGCTGTAGGTTTTCTTTTTTTCAGAAATACTGTACTATGACATCACACTGTCAATGCCTATTGGCTTAGTGTCAAGGAGAATTATTGATCTTGTTGACATTTTGCTTGAAACACACTATTGTGACATCATAAAGTCAATGCATACTGGCTTCATGTGAAGAAGAATCATTGGCTTGGTTTTCCATATTGCTGAAACACAGAACTATGACATCATAATAGCAATGACTATTGGCTTTTGTTAAAGCAGAAGTAAGATTCTGGTTTGTTTTTGGGTGGAACACACAACTGTGATGTCATAATAAGAATGCCTACTGGCTTTTGTTCACTGACAATTCCTGCTTTGGTTTCCTTCTTGGTTGAATGGCACTATTGTGACATCATAATAACAATGCCCACTGTGCTCTGTGTGATGGAGGATCGTTATTTTGGTCTTCTTTTTCGCTGAAACAGAGAGCTATGATGTCATAATAGTATTTTCCAAGGTCACCCATCCAGATAGTTTGCAGGCCGTAGCCTGCTTCACTGCCATATTCAAATGGTTTTGAGTGTATGTCTGCCTGCATGATGGTGGAGAATAGGTGGTATGTCAGTAGCAGTAGTAAGAACTGGAACATTTCAGGGCGCGTGTGTGACAAACTAGCCATGATTTACTAATCAGCTGTCCTCTGAATATGGCTATTTCCAAAAGGGTGTCTTTTAACCCCTGAAGTCTAGCGAGGTCTCCAAGGCATTGCAAAGCAGTGGGAATTTTCATTTGCCTGCTATGGTGCAACTGGCTTGCTCCAGAATGACTTGTCTTTAGCATGGTGCTTGGGGCCCTAAACGTACATAATATAGGCTCCATGAACAGAGAATGGAAGTGATGTTTTTTGTGCTTGGGAGGTCAACTGATTTGTTGTGATTTGTGTTTACCAGGTGTATGCTGAAGGAAGAGGAGTGAGAGACAGCCCAAGAACAAACCCTGGTTGCATGAAAGTTTAGCCACTGGCTTCTTGGTTAGGATGATGGGAGTTGTAGTGTTCCACAAGATGAGAGCAAAAGGCTGTCAGGTGGATATATCTATACGCTGTGAAAGAAAAGTTCCCTCTCCAGCACATTAAACCTTCAATGAGAAAAGAAGAAAAGGCACTAAGTGTTTGAGCAGCAGTTTTGCCCTGTCATTACATTCATAGAGAGAGAGAGAGAGATGCCAAGGCTGACCTGGGCATCATGCTGCCTCTCTTTCATTTGGCAAATGTTTACCATGAAAAAAATATTTGGCTTAATTCAGTTGTAGCCTCTTTACAACCTCCAGCTTTCCTGTACTGTAAAACACAAGCAGAAGAATGATATCCCAGAATTCTCTTACTTGCAAATTTGCATATAGGGAGGTGTCGTTTTGGACTTGCCATTGACAGAATTTTATTGAAAGATGCGGTCATATCTGGGATTTGAAGTCACATTTTCTGAGCTCCACATTGGCCTTACTCCCTTTCAGTGCCACACGCCAGTGAAAGTTAACCCTTTGAGTGCCAGAGAGGTATGCAATGCAGTGGATACCTCTCTGCCACCCAAAGGGTCAGTGTTTTACAGTGTCTTCCATATGGCTCTTGCACGGAAAGGAATAAGTACAGAGTTAACCCTTTGAGTCCTGAATGGGAGCACAATGCTTTGGGCACCCTCTGGCATTCCATGGGTAAAGACATACAGTGTAGTGTTCTGCGTCAAAATTGTGCAGTTTTGATACTATGTCAGTACCCCCAGGCTTCCAGTGAATAAGAATCATTGCTGTAGGTTTTCTTTTTTTCAGAAATACTGTACTATGACATCACACTGTCAATGCCTATTGGCTTAGTGTCAAGGAGAATTATTGATCTTGTTGACATTTTGCTTGAAACACACTATTGTGACATCATAAAGTCAATGCATACTGGCTTCATGTGAAGAAGAATCATTGGCTTGGTTTTCCATATTGCTGAAACACAGAACTATGACATCATAATAGCAATGACTATTGGCTTTTGTTAAAGCAGAAGTAAGATTCTGGTTTGTTTTTGGGTGGAACACACAACTGTGATGTCATAATAAGAATGCCTACTGGCTTTTGTTCACTGACAATTCCTGCTTTGGTTTCCTTCTTGGTTGAATGGCACTATTGTGACATCATAATAACAATGCCCACTGTGCTCTGTGTGATGGAGGATCGTTATTTTGGTCTTCTTTTTCGCTGAAACAGAGAGCTATGATGTCATAATAGTATTTTCCAAGGTCACCCATCCAGATAGTTTGCAGGCCGTAGCCTGCTTCACTGCCATATTCAAATGGTTTTGAGTGTATGTCTGCCTGCATGATGGTGGAGAATAGGTGGTATGTCAGTAGCAGTAGTAAGAACTGGAACATTTCAGGGCGCGTGTGTGACAAACTAGCCATGATTTACTAATCAGCTGTCCTCTGAATATGGCTATTTCCAAAAGGGTGTCTTTTAACCCCTGAAGTCTAGCGAGGTCTCCAAGGCATTGCAAAGCAGTGGGAATTTTCATTTGCCTGCTATGGTGCAACTGGCTTGCTCCAGAATGACTTGTCTTTAGCATGGTGCTTGGGGCCCTAAACGTACATAATATAGGCTCCATGAACAGAGAATGGAAGTGATGTTTTTTGTGCTTGGGAGGTCAACTGATTTGTTGTGATTTGTGTTTACCAGGTGTATGCTGAAGGAAGAGGAGTGAGAGACAGCCCAAGAACAAACCCTGGTTGCATGAAAGTTTAGCCACTGGCTTCTTGGTTAGGATGATGGGAGTTGTAGTGTTCCACAAGATGAGAGCAAAAGGCTGTCAGGTGGATATATCTATACGCTGTGAAAGAAAAGTTCCCTCTCCAGCACATTAAACCTTCAATGAGAAAAGAAGAAAAGGCACTAAGTGTTTGAGCAGCAGTTTTGCCCTGTCATTACATTCATAGAGAGAGAGAGAGAGATGCCAAGGCTGACCTGGGCATCATGCTGCCTCTCTTTCATTTGACAAATGTTTACCATGAAAAAAATATTTGGCTTAATTCAGTTGTAGCCTCTTTACAACCTCCAGCTTTCCTGTACTGTAAAACACAAGCAGAAGAATGATATCCCAGAATTCTCTTACTTGCAAATTTGCATATAGGGAGGTGTCGTTTTGGACTTGCCATTGACAGAATTTTATTGAAAGATGCGGTCATATCTGGGATTTGAAGTCACATTTTCTGAGCTCCACATTGGCCTTACTCCCTTTCAGTGCCACACGCCAGTGAAAGTTAACCCTTTGAGTGCCAGAGAGGTATGCAATGCAGTGGATACCTCTCTGCCACCCAAAGGGTCAGTGTTTTACAGTGTCTTCCATATGGCTCTTGCACGGAAAGGAATAAGTACAGAGTTAACCCTTTGAGTCCTGAATGGGAGCACAATGCTTTGGGCACCCTCTGGCATTCCATGGGTAAAGACATACAGTGTAGTGTTCTGCGTCAAAATTGTGCAGTTTTGATACTATGTCAGTACCCCCAGGCTTCCAGTGAATAAGAATCATTGCTGTAGGTTTTCTTTTTTTCAGAAATACTGTACTATGACATCACACTGTCAATGCCTATTGGCTTAGTGTCAAGGAGAATTATTGATCTTGTTGACATTTTGCTTGAAACACACTATTGTGACATTATAAAGTCAATGCATACTGGCTTCATGTGAAGGAGAATCATTGGCTTGGTTTTCCATATTGCTGAAACACAGAACTATGACATCATAATAGCAATGACTATTGGCTTTTGTTAAAGCAGAAGTAAGATTCTGGTTTGTTTTTGGCTGGAACACACAACTGTGATGTCATAATAAGAATGCCTACTGGCTTTTGTTCAATGACAATTCCTGCTTTGGTTTCCTTCTTGGTTGAATGGCACTATTGTGACATCATAATAACAATGCCCACTGTGCTCTGTGTGATGGAGGATCGTTATTTTGGTCTTCTTTTTCGCTGAAACAGAGAGCTATGATGTCATAATAGTATTTTCCAAGGTCACCCATCCAGATAGTTTGCAGGCCGTAGCCTGCTTCACTGCCATATTCAAATGGTTTTGAGTGTATGTCTGCCTGCATGATGGTGGAGAATAGGTGGTATGTCAGTAGCAGTAGTAAGAACTGGAACATTTCAGGGCGCGTGTGTGACAAACTAGCCATGATTTACTAATCAGCTGTCCTCTGAATATGGCTATTTCCAAAAGGGTGTCTTTTAACCCCTGAAGTCTAGCGAGGTCTCCAAGGCATTGCAAAGCAGTGGGAATTTTCATTTGCCTGCTATGGTGCAACTGGCTTGCTCCAGAATGACTTGTCTTTAGCATGGTGCTTGGGGCCCTAAACGTACATAATATAGGCTCCATGAACAGAGAATGGAAGTGATGTTTTTTGTGCTTGGGAGGTCAACTGATTTGTTGTGATTTGTGTTTACCAGGTGTATGCTGAAGGAAGAGGAGTGAGAGACAGCCCAAGAACAAACCCTGGTTGCATGAAAGTTTAGCCACTGGCTTCTTGGTTAGGATGATGGGAGTTGTAGTGTTCCACAAGATGAGAGCAAAAGGCTGTCAGGTGGATATATCTATACGCTGTGAAAGAAAAGTTCCCTCTCCAGCACATTAAACCTTCAATGAGAAAAGAAGAAAAGGCACTAAGTGTTTGAGCAGCAGTTTTGCCCTGTCATTACATTCATAGAGAGAGAGAGAGAGATGCCAAGGCTGACCTGGGCATCATGCTGCCTCTCTTTCATTTGGCAAATGTTTACCATGAAAAAAATATTTGGCTTAATTCAGTTGTAGCCTCTTTACAACCTCCAGCTTTCCTGTACTGTAAAACACAAGCAGAAGAATGATATCCCAGAATTCTCTTACTTGCAAATTTGCATATAGGGAGGTGTCGTTTTGGACTTGCCATTGACAGAATTTTATTGAAAGATGCGGTCATATCTGGGATTTGAAGTCACATTTTCTGAGCTCCACATTGGCCTTACTCCCTTTCAGTGCCACACGCCAGTGAAAGTTAACCCTTTGAGTGCCAGAGAGGTATGCAATGCAGTGGATACCTCTCTGCCACCCAAAGGGTCAGTGTTTTACAGTGTCTTCCATATGGCTCTTGCACGGAAAGGAATAAGTACAGAGTTAACCCTTTGAGTCCTGAATGGGAGCACAATGCTTTGGGCACCCTCTGGCATTCCATGGGTAAAGACATACAGTGTAGTGTTCTGCGTCAAAATTGTGCAGTTTTGATACTATGTCAGTACCCCCAGGCTTCCAGTGAATAAGAATCATTGCTGTAGGTTTTCTTTTTTTCAGAAATACTGTACTATGACATCACACTGTCAATGCCTATTGGCTTAGTGTCAAGGAGAATTATTGATCTTGTTGACATTTTGCTTGAAACACACTATTGTGACATCATAAAGTCAATGCATACTGGCTTCATGTGAAGAAGAATCATTGGCTTGGTTTTCCATATTGCTGAAACACAGAACTATGACATCATAATAGCAATGACTATTGGCTTTTGTTAAAGCAGAAGTAAGATTCTGGTTTGTTTTTGGGTGGAACACACAACTGTGATGTCATAATAAGAATGCCTACTGGCTTTTGTTCACTGACAATTCCTGCTTTGGTTTCCTTCTTGGTTGAATGGCACTATTGTGACATCATAATAACAATGCCCACTGTGCTCTGTGTGATGGAGGATCGTTATTTTGGTCTTCTTTTTCGCTGAAACAGAGAGCTATGATGTCATAATAGTATTTTCCAAGGTCACCCATCCAGATAGTTTGCAGGCCGTAGCCTGCTTCACTGCCATATTCAAATGGTTTTGAGTGTATGTCTGCCTGCATGATGGTGGAGAATAGGTGGTATGTCAGTAGCAGTAGTAAGAACTGGAACATTTCAGGGCGCGTGTGTGACAAACTAGCCATGATTTACTAATCAGCTGTCCTCTGAATATGGCTATTTCCAAAAGGGTGTCTTTTAACCCCTGAAGTCTAGCGAGGTCTCCAAGGCATTGCAAAGCAGTGGGAATTTTCATTTGCCTGCTATGGTGCAACTGGCTTGCTCCAGAATGACTTGTCTTTAGCATGGTGCTTGGGGCCCTAAACGTACATAATATAGGCTCCATGAACAGAGAATGGAAGTGATGTTTTTTGTGCTTGGGAGGTCAACTGATTTGTTGTGATTTGTGTTTACCAGGTGTATGCTGAAGGAAGAGGAGTGAGAGACAGCCCAAGAACAAACCCTGGTTGCATGAAAGTTTAGCCACTGGCTTCTTGGTTAGGATGATGGGAGTTGTAGTGTTCCACAAGATGAGAGCAAAAGGCTGTCAGGTGGATATATCTATACGCTGTGAAAGAAAAGTTCCCTCTCCAGCACATTAAACCTTCAATGAGAAAAGAAGAAAAGGCACTAAGTGTTTGAGCAGCAGTTTTGCCCTGTCATTACATTCATAGAGAGAGAGAGAGAGATGCCAAGGCTGACCTGGGCATCATGCTGCCTCTCTTTCATTTGACAAATGTTTACCATGAAAAAAATATTTGGCTTAATTCAGTTGTAGCCTCTTTACAACCTCCAGCTTTCCTGTACTGTAAAACACAAGCAGAAGAATGATATCCCAGAATTCTCTTACTTGCAAATTTGCATATAGGGAGGTGTCGTTTTGGACTTGCCATTGACAGAATTTTATTGAAAGATGCGGTCATATCTGGGATTTGAAGTCACATTTTCTGAGCTCCACATTGGCCTTACTCCCTTTCAGTGCCACACGCCAGTGAAAGTTAACCCTTTGAGTGCCAGAGAGGTATGCAATGCAGTGGATACCTCTCTGCCACCCAAAGGGTCAGTGTTTTACAGTGTCTTCCATATGGCTCTTGCACGGAAAGGAATAAGTACAGAGTTAACCCTTTGAGTCCTGAATGGGAGCACAATGCTTTGGGCACCCTCTGGCATTCCATGGGTAAAGACATACAGTGTAGTGTTCTGCGTCAAAATTGTGCAGTTTTGATACTATGTCAGTACCCCCAGGCTTCCAGTGAATAAGAATCATTGCTGTAGGTTTTCTTTTTTTCAGAAATACTGTACTATGACATCACACTGTCAATGCCTATTGGCTTAGTGTCAAGGAGAATTATTGATCTTGTTGACATTTTGCTTGAAACACACTATTGTGACATTATAAAGTCAATGCATACTGGCTTCATGTGAAGGAGAATCATTGGCTTGGTTTTCCATATTGCTGAAACACAGAACTATGACATCATAATAGCAATGACTATTGGCTTTTGTTAAAGCAGAAGTAAGATTCTGGTTTGTTTTTGGCTGGAACACACAACTGTGATGTCATAATAAGAATGCCTACTGGCTTTTGTTCAATGACAATTCCTGCTTTGGTTTCCTTCTTGGTTGAATGGCACTATTGTGACATCATAATAACAATGCCCACTGTGCTCTGTGTGATGGAGGATCGTTATTTTGGTCTTCTTTTTCGCTGAAACAGAGAGCTATGATGTCATAATAGTATTTTCCAAGGTCACCCATCCAGATAGTTTGCAGGCCGTAGCCTGCTTCACTGCCATATTCAAATGGTTTTGAGTGTATGTCTGCCTGCATGATGGTGGAGAATAGGTGGTATGTCAGTAGCAGTAGTAAGAACTGGAACATTTCAGGGCGCGTGTGTGACAAACTAGCCATGATTTACTAATCAGCTGTCCTCTGAATATGGCTATTTCCAAAAGGGTGTCTTTTAACCCCTGAAGTCTAGCGAGGTCTCCAAGGCATTGCAAAGCAGTGGGAATTTTCATTTGCCTGCTATGGTGCAACTGGCTTGCTCCAGAATGACTTGTCTTTAGCATGGTGCTTGGGGCCCTAAACGTACATAATATAGGCTCCATGAACAGAGAATGGAAGTGATGTTTTTTGTGCTTGGGAGGTCAACTGATTTGTTGTGATTTGTGTTTACCAGGTGTATGCTGAAGGAAGAGGAGTGAGAGACAGCCCAAGAACAAACCCTGGTTGCATGAAAGTTTAGCCACTGGCTTCTTGGTTAGGATGATGGGAGTTGTAGTGTTCCACAAGATGAGAGCAAAAGGCTGTCAGGTGGATATATCTATACGCTGTGAAAGAAAAGTTCCCTCTCCAGCACATTAAACCTTCAATGAGAAAAGAAGAAAAGGCACTAAGTGTTTGAGCAGCAGTTTTGCCCTGTCATTACATTCATAGAGAGAGAGAGAGAGATGCCAAGGCTGACCTGGGCATCATGCTGCCTCTCTTTCATTTGGCAAATGTTTACCATGAAAAACATATTTGGCTTAATTCAGTTGTAGCCTCTTTACAACCTCCAGCTTTCCTGTACTGTAAAACACAAGCAGAAGAATGATATCCCAGAATTCTCTTACTTGCAAATTTGCATATAGGGAGGTGTCGTTTTGGACTTGCCATTGACAGAATTTTATTGAAAGATGCGGTCATATCTGGGATTTGAAGTCACATTTTCTGAGCTCCACATTGGCCTTACTCCCTTTCAGTGCCACACGCCAGTGAAAGTTAACCCTTTGAGTGCCAGAGAGGTATGCAATGCAGTGGATACCTCTCTGCCACCCAAAGGGTCAGTGTTTTACAGTGTCTTCCATATGGCTCTTGCACGGAAAGGAATAAGTACAGAGTTAACCCTTTGAGTCCTGAATGGGAGCACAATGCTTTGGGCACCCTCTGGCATTCCATGGGTAAAGACATACAGTGTAGTGTTCTGCGTCAAAATTGTGCAGTTTTGATACTATGTCAGTACCCCCAGGCTTCCAGTGAATAAGAATCATTGCTGTAGGTTTTCTTTTTTTCAGAAATACTGTACTATGACATCACACTGTCAATGCCTATTGGCTTAGTGTCAAGGACAATTATTGATCTTGTTGACATTTTGCTTGAAACACACTATTGTGACATTATAAAGTCAATGCATACTGGCTTCATGTGAAGGAGAATCATTGGCTTGGTTTTCCATATTGCTGAAACACAGAACTATGACATCATAATAGCAATGACTATTGGCTTTTGTTAAAGCAGAATTAAGATTCTGGTTTGTTTTTGGCTGGAACACACAACTGTGATGTCATAATAAGAATGCCTACTGGCTTTTGTTCAATGACAATTCCTGCTTTGGTTTCCTTCTTGGTTGAATGGCACTATTGTGACATCATAATAACAATGCCCACTGTGCTCTGTGTGATGGAGGATTGTTATTTTGGTCTTCTTTTTCGCTGAAACAGAGAGCTATGATGTCATAATAGTATTTTCCAAGGTCACCCATCCAGATAGTTTGCAGGCCGTAGCCTGCTTCACTGCCATATTCAAATGGCTTTGAGTGTATGTCTGCCTGCATGATGGTGGAGAATAGGTGGTATGTCAGTAGAAGTAGTAAGAAGTGGTACAATTGAGGGCTTGTGTGGGACAAACTAGCCATGATTTACTAATCAGCTGTCCTCTGAATATGGCTATTTCCAAAAGGGTGTCTTTTAACCCCTGAAGTCTAGCGAGGTCTCCAAGGCATTGCAAAGCAGTGGGAATTTTCATTTGCCTGCTATGGTGCAACTGGCTTGCTCCAGAATGACTTGTCTTTAGCATGGTGCTTGGGGCCCTAAACGTACATAATATAGGCTCCATGAACAGAGAATGGAAGTGATGTTTTTTGTGCTTGGGAGGTCAACTGATTTGTTGTGATTTGTGTTTACCAGGTGTATGCTGAAGGAAGAGGAGTGAGAGACAGCCCAAGAACAAACCCTGGTTGCATGAAAGTTTAGCCACTGGCTTCTTGGTTAGGATGATGGGAGTTGTAGTGTTCCACAAGATGAGAGCAAAAGGCTGTCAGGTGGATATATCTATACGCTGTGAAAGAAAAGTTCCCTCTCCAGCACATTAAACCTTCAATGAGAAAAGAAGAAAAGGCACTAAGTGTTTGAGCAGCAGTTTTGCCCTGTCATTACATTCATAGAGAGAGAGAGAGAGATGCCAAGGCTGACCTGGGCATCATGCTGCCTCTCTTTCATTTGGCAAATGTTTACCATGAAAAAAATATTTGGCTTAATTCAGTTGTAGCCTCTTTACAACCTCCAGCTTTCCTGTACTGTAAAACACAAGCAGAAGAATGATATCCCAGAATTCTCTTACTTGCAAATTTGCATATAGGGAGGTGTCGTTTTGGACTTGCCATTGACAGAATTTTATTGAAAGATGCGGTCATATCTGGGATTTGAAGTCACATTTTCTGAGCTCCACATTGGCCTTACTCCCTTTCAGTGCCACACGCCAGTGAAAGTTAACCCTTTGAGTGCCAGAGAGGTATGCAATGCAGTGGATACCTCTCTGCCACCCAAAGGGTCAGTGTTTTACAGTGTCTTCCATATGGCTCTTGCACGGAAAGGAATAAGTACAGAGTTAACCCTTTGAATCTTGAATGGGAGCACAATGCTTTGGGCACCCTCTGGCATTCCATGGGTAAAGACATACAGTGTAGTGTTCTGCATCAAAATTGTGCAGTTTTGATACTATGTCAGTACCCCCAGGCTTCCAGTGAATAAGAATCATTGCTGTAGGTTTTCTTTTTTTCAGAAATACTGTACTATGACATCACACTGTCAATGCCTATTGGCTTAGTGTCAAGGAGAATTATTGATCTTGTTGACATTTTGCTTGAAACACACTATTGTGACATCATAAAGTCAATGCATACTGGCTTCATGTGAAGAAGAATCATTGGCTTGGTTTTCCATATTGCTGAAACACAGAACTATGACATCATAATAGCAATGACTATTGGCTTTTGTTAAAGCAGAAGTAAGATTCTGGTTTGTTTTTGGCTGGAACACACAACTGTGATGTCATAATAAGAATGCCTACTGGCTTTTGTTCACTGACAATTCCTGCTTTGGTTTCCTTCTTGGTTGAATGGCACTATTGTGACATCATAATAACAATGCCCACTGTGCTCTGTGTGATGGAGGATCGTTATTTTGGTCTTCTTTTTCGCTGAAACAGAGAGCTATGATGTCATAATAGTATTTTCCAAGGTCACCCATCCAGATAGTTTGCAGGCCGTAGCCTGCTTCACTGCCATATTCAAATGGTTTTGAGTGTATGTCTGCCTGCATGATGGTGGAGAATAGGTGGTATGTCAGTAGCAGTAGTAAGAACTGGAACATTTCAGGGCGCGTGTGTGACAAACTAGCCATGATTTACTAATCAGCTGTCCTCTGAATATGGCTATTTCCAAAAGGGTGTCTTTTAACCCCTGAAGTCTAGCGAGGTCTCCAAGGCATTGCAAAGCAGTGGGAATTTTCATTTGCCTGCTATGGTGCAACTGGCTTGCTCCAGAATGACTTGTCTTTAGCATGGTGCTTGGGGCCCTAAACGTACATAATATAGGCTCCATGAACAGAGAATGGAAGTGATGTTTTTTGTGCTTGGGAGGTCAACTGATTTGTTGTGATTTGTGTTTACCAGGTGTATGCTGAAGGAAGAGGAGTGAGAGACAGCCCAAGAACAAACCCTGGTTGCATGAAAGTTTAGCCACTGGCTTCTTGGTTAGGATGATGGGAGTTGTAGTGTTCCACAAGATGAGAGCAAAAGGCTGTCAGGTGGATATATCTATACGCTGTGAAAGAAAAGTTCCCTCTCCAGCACATTAAACCTTCAATGAGAAAAGAAGAAAAGGCACTAAGTGTTTGAGCAGCAGTTTTGCCCTGTCATTACATTCATAGAGAGAGAGAGAGAGATGCCAAGGCTGACCTGGGCATCATGCTGCCTCTCTTTCATTTGGCAAATGTTTACCATGAAAAACATATTTGGCTTAATTCAGTTGTAGCCTCTTTACAACCTCCAGCTTTCCTGTACTGTAAAACACAAGCAGAAGAATGATATCCCAGAATTCTCTTACTTGCAAATTTGCATATAGGGAGGTGTCGTTTTGGACTTGCCATTGACAGAATTTTATTGAAAGATGCGGTCATATCTGGGATTTGAAGTCACATTTTCTGAGCTCCACATTGGCCTTACTCCCTTTCAGTGCCACACGCCAGTGAAAGTTAACCCTTTGAGTGCCAGAGAGGTATGCAATGCAGTGGATACCTCTCTGCCACCCAAAGGGTCAGTGTTTTACAGTGTCTTCCATATGGCTCTTGCACGGAAAGGAATAAGTACAGAGTTAACCCTTTGAGTCCTGAATGGGAGCACAATGCTTTGGGCACCCTCTGGCATTCCATGGGTAAAGACATACAGTGTAGTGTTCTGCGTCAAAATTGTGCAGTTTTGATACTATGTCAGTACCCCCAGGCTTCCAGTGAATAAGAATCATTGCTGTAGGTTTTCTTTTTTTCAGAAATACTGTACTATGACATCACACTGTCAATGCCTATTGGCTTAGTGTCAAGGACAATTATTGATCTTGTTGACATTTTGCTTGAAACACACTATTGTGACATTATAAAGTCAATGCATACTGGCTTCATGTGAAGGAGAATCATTGGCTTGGTTTTCCATATTGCTGAAACACAGAACTATGACATCATAATAGCAATGACTATTGGCTTTTGTTAAAGCAGAATTAAGATTCTGGTTTGTTTTTGGCTGGAACACACAACTGTGATGTCATAATAAGAATGCCTACTGGCTTTTGTTCAATGACAATTCCTGCTTTGGTTTCCTTCTTGGTTGAATGGCACTATTGTGACATCATAATAACAATGCCCACTGTGCTCTGTGTGATGGAGGATTGTTATTTTGGTCTTCTTTTTCGCTGAAACAGAGAGCTATGATGTCATAATAGTATTTTCCAAGGTCACCCATCCAGATAGTTTGCAGGCCGTAGCCTGCTTCACTGCCATATTCAAATGGCTTTGAGTGTATGTCTGCCTGCATGATGGTGGAGAATAGGTGGTATGTCAGTAGAAGTAGTAAGAAGTGGTACAATTGAGGGCTTGTGTGGGACAAACTAGCCATGATTTACTAATCAGCTGTCCTCTGAATATGGCTATTTCCAAAAGGGTGTCTTTTAACCCCTGAAGTCTAGCGAGGTCTCCAAGGCATTGCAAAGCAGTGGGAATTTTCATTTGCCTGCTATGGTGCAACTGGCTTGCTCCAGAATGACTTGTCTTTAGCATGGTGCTTGGGGCCCTAAACGTACATAATATAGGCTCCATGAACAGAGAATGGAAGTGATGTTTTTTGTGCTTGGGAGGTCAACTGATTTGTTGTGATTTGTGTTTACCAGGTGTATGCTGAAGGAAGAGGAGTGAGAGACAGCCCAAGAACAAACCCTGGTTGCATGAAAGTTTAGCCACTGGCTTCTTGGTTAGGATGATGGGAGTTGTAGTGTTCCACAAGATGAGAGCAAAAGGCTGTCAGGTGGATATATCTATACGCTGTGAAAGAAAAGTTCCCTCTCCAGCACATTAAACCTTCAATGAGAAAAGAAGAAAAGGCACTAAGTGTTTGAGCAGCAGTTTTGCCCTGTCATTACATTCATAGAGAGAGAGAGAGAGATGCCAAGGCTGACCTGGGCATCATGCTGCCTCTCTTTCATTTGGCAAATGTTTACCATGAAAAAAATATTTGGCTTAATTCAGTTGTAGCCTCTTTACAACCTCCAGCTTTCCTGTACTGTAAAACACAAGCAGAAGAATGATATCCCAGAATTCTCTTACTTGCAAATTTGCATATAGGGAGGTGTCGTTTTGGACTTGCCATTGACAGAATTTTATTGAAAGATGCGGTCATATCTGGGATTTGAAGTCACATTTTCTGAGCTCCACATTGGCCTTACTCCCTTTCAGTGCCACACGCCAGTGAAAGTTAACCCTTTGAGTGCCAGAGAGGTATGCAATGCAGTGGATACCTCTCTGCCACCCAAAGGGTCAGTGTTTTACAGTGTCTTCCATATGGCTCTTGCACGGAAAGGAATAAGTACAGAGTTAACCCTTTGAATCTTGAATGGGAGCACAATGCTTTGGGCACCCTCTGGCATTCCATGGGTAAAGACATACAGTGTAGTGTTCTGCATCAAAATTGTGCAGTTTTGATACTATGTCAGTACCCCCAGGCTTCCAGTGAATAAGAATCATTGCTGTAGGTTTTCTTTTTTTCAGAAATACTGTACTATGACATCACACTGTCAATGCCTATTGGCTTAGTGTCAAGGAGAATTATTGATCTTGTTGACATTTTGCTTGAAACACACTATTGTGACATCATAAAGTCAATGCATACTGGCTTCATGTGAAGAAGAATCATTGGCTTGGTTTTCCATATTGCTGAAACACAGAACTATGACATCATAATAGCAATGACTATTGGCTTTTGTTAAAGCAGAAGTAAGATTCTGGTTTGTTTTTGGCTGGAACACACAACTGTGATGTCATAATAAGAATGCCTACTGGCTTTTGTTCACTGACAATTCCTGCTTTGGTTTCCTTCTTGGTTGAATGGCACTATTGTGACATCATAATAACAATGCCCACTGTGCTCTGTGTGATGGAGGATCGTTATTTTGGTCTTCTTTTTCGCTGAAACAGAGAGCTATGATGTCATAATAGTATTTTCCAAGGTCACCCATCCAGATAGTTTGCAGGCCGTAGCCTGCTTCACTGCCATATTCAAATGGTTTTGAGTGTATGTCTGCCTGCATGATGGTGGAGAATAGGTGGTATGTCAGTAGCAGTAGTAAGAACTGGAACATTTCAGGGCGCGTGTGTGACAAACTAGCCATGATTTACTAATCAGCTGTCCTCTGAATATGGCTATTTCCAAAAGGGTGTCTTTTAACCCCTGAAGTCTAGCGAGGTCTCCAAGGCATTGCAAAGCAGTGGGAATTTTCATTTGCCTGCTATGGTGCAACTGGCTTGCTCCAGAATGACTTGTCTTTAGCATGGTGCTTGGGGCCCTAAACGTACATAATATAGGCTCCATGAACAGAGAATGGAAGTGATGTTTTTTGTGCTTGGGAGGTCAACTGATTTGTTGTGATTTGTGTTTACCAGGTGTATGCTGAAGGAAGAGGAGTGAGAGACAGCCCAAGAACAAACCCTGGTTGCATGAAAGTTTAGCCACTGGCTTCTTGGTTAGGATGATGGGAGTTGTAGTGTTCCACAAGATGAGAGCAAAAGGCTGTCAGGTGGATATATCTATACGCTGTGAAAGAAAAGTTCCCTCTCCAGCACATTAAACCTTCAATGAGAAAAGAAGAAAAGGCACTAAGTGTTTGAGCAGCAGTTTTGCCCTGTCATTACATTCATAGAGAGAGAGAGAGAGATGCCAAGGCTGACCTGGGCATCATGCTGCCTCTCTTTCATTTGGCAAATGTTTACCATGAAAAACATATTTGGCTTAATTCAGTTGTAGCCTCTTTACAACCTCCAGCTTTCCTGTACTGTAAAACACAAGCAGAAGAATGATATCCCAGAATTCTCTTACTTGCAAATTTGCATATAGGGAGGTGTCGTTTTGGACTTGCCATTGACAGAATTTTATTGAAAGATGCGGTCATATCTGGGATTTGAAGTCACATTTTCTGAGCTCCACATTGGCCTTACTCCCTTTCAGTGCCACACGCCAGTGAAAGTTAACCCTTTGAGTGCCAGAGAGGTATGCAATGCAGTGGATACCTCTCTGCCACCCAAAGGGTCAGTGTTTTACAGTGTCTTCCATATGGCTCTTGCACGGAAAGGAATAAGTACAGAGTTAACCCTTTGAGTCCTGAATGGGAGCACAATGCTTTGGGCACCCTCTGGCATTCCATGGGTAAAGACATACAGTGTAGTGTTCTGCGTCAAAATTGTGCAGTTTTGATACTATGTCAGTACCCCCAGGCTTCCAGTGAATAAGAATCATTGCTGTAGGTTTTCTTTTTTTCAGAAATACTGTACTATGACATCACACTGTCAATGCCTATTGGCTTAGTGTCAAGGACAATTATTGATCTTGTTGACATTTTGCTTGAAACACACTATTGTGACATTATAAAGTCAATGCATACTGGCTTCATGTGAAGGAGAATCATTGGCTTGGTTTTCCATATTGCTGAAACACAGAACTATGACATCATAATAGCAATGACTATTGGCTTTTGTTAAAGCAGAATTAAGATTCTGGTTTGTTTTTGGCTGGAACACACAACTGTGATGTCATAATAAGAATGCCTACTGGCTTTTGTTCAATGACAATTCCTGCTTTGGTTTCCTTCTTGGTTGAATGGCACTATTGTGACATCATAATAACAATGCCCACTGTGCTCTGTGTGATGGAGGATTGTTATTTTGGTCTTCTTTTTCGCTGAAACAGAGAGCTATGATGTCATAATAGTATTTTCCAAGGTCACCCATCCAGATAGTTTGCAGGCCGTAGCCTGCTTCACTGCCATATTCAAATGGCTTTGAGTGTATGTCTGCCTGCATGATGGTGGAGAATAGGTGGTATGTCAGTAGAAGTAGTAAGAAGTGGTACAATTGAGGGCTTGTGTGGGACAAACTAGCCATGATTTACTAATCAGCTGTCCTCTGAATATGGCTATTTCCAAAAGGGTGTCTTTTAACCCCTGAAGTCTAGCGAGGTCTCCAAGGCATTGCAAAGCAGTGGGAATTTTCATTTGCCTGCTATGGTGCAACTGGCTTGCTCCAGAATGACTTGTCTTTAGCATGGTGCTTGGGGCCCTAAACGTACATAATATAGGCTCCATGAACAGAGAATGGAAGTGATGTTTTTTGTGCTTGGGAGGTCAACTGATTTGTTGTGATTTGTGTTTACCAGGTGTATGCTGAAGGAAGAGGAGTGAGAGACAGCCCAAGAACAAACCCTGGTTGCATGAAAGTTTAGCCACTGGCTTCTTGGTTAGGATGATGGGAGTTGTAGTGTTCCACAAGATGAGAGCAAAAGGCTGTCAGGTGGATATATCTATACGCTGTGAAAGAAAAGTTCCCTCTCCAGCACATTAAACCTTCAATGAGAAAAGAAGAAAAGGCACTAAGTGTTTGAGCAGCAGTTTTGCCCTGTCATTACATTCATAGAGAGAGAGAGAGAGATGCCAAGGCTGACCTGGGCATCATGCTGCCTCTCTTTCATTTGGCAAATGTTTACCATGAAAAAAATATTTGGCTTAATTCAGTTGTAGCCTCTTTACAACCTCCAGCTTTCCTGTACTGTAAAACACAAGCAGAAGAATGATATCCCAGAATTCTCTTACTTGCAAATTTGCATATAGGGAGGTGTCGTTTTGGACTTGCCATTGACAGAATTTTATTGAAAGATGCGGTCATATCTGGGATTTGAAGTCACATTTTCTGAGCTCCACATTGGCCTTACTCCCTTTCAGTGCCACACGCCAGTGAAAGTTAACCCTTTGAGTGCCAGAGAGGTATGCAATGCAGTGGATACCTCTCTGCCACCCAAAGGGTCAGTGTTTTACAGTGTCTTCCATATGGCTCTTGCACGGAAAGGAATAAGTACAGAGTTAACCCTTTGAATCTTGAATGGGAGCACAATGCTTTGGGCACCCTCTGGCATTCCATGGGTAAAGACATACAGTGTAGTGTTCTGCATCAAAATTGTGCAGTTTTGATACTATGTCAGTACCCCCAGGCTTCCAGTGAATAAGAATCATTGCTGTAGGTTTTCTTTTTTTCAGAAATACTGTACTATGACATCACACTGTCAATGCCTATTGGCTTAGTGTCAAGGAGAATTATTGATCTTGTTGACATTTTGCTTGAAACACACTATTGTGACATCATAAAGTCAATGCATACTGGCTTCATGTGAAGAAGAATCATTGGCTTGGTTTTCCATATTGCTGAAACACAGAACTATGACATCATAATAGCAATGACTATTGGCTTTTGTTAAAGCAGAAGTAAGATTCTGGTTTGTTTTTGGCTGGAACACACAACTGTGATGTCATAATAAGAATGCCTACTGGCTTTTGTTCACTGACAATTCCTGCTTTGGTTTCCTTCTTGGTTGAATGGCACTATTGTGACATCATAATAACAATGCCCACTGTGCTCTGTGTGATGGAGGATCGTTATTTTGGTCTTCTTTTTCGCTGAAACAGAGAGCTATGATGTCATAATAGTATTTTCCAAGGTCACCCATCCAGATAGTTTGCAGGCCGTAGCCTGCTTCACTGCCATATTCAAATGGTTTTGAGTGTATGTCTGCCTGCATGATGGTGGAGAATAGGTGGTATGTCAGTAGCAGTAGTAAGAACTGGAACATTTCAGGGCGCGTGTGTGACAAACTAGCCATGATTTACTAATCAGCTGTCCTCTGAATATGGCTATTTCCAAAAGGGTGTCTTTTAACCCCTGAAGTCTAGCGAGGTCTCCAAGGCATTGCAAAGCAGTGGGAATTTTCATTTGCCTGCTATGGTGCAACTGGCTTGCTCCAGAATGACTTGTCTTTAGCATGGTGCTTGGGGCCCTAAACGTACATAATATAGGCTCCATGAACAGAGAATGGAAGTGATGTTTTTTGTGCTTGGGAGGTCAACTGATTTGTTGTGATTTGTGTTTACCAGGTGTATGCTGAAGGAAGAGGAGTGAGAGACAGCCCAAGAACAAACCCTGGTTGCATGAAAGTTTAGCCACTGGCTTCTTGGTTAGGATGATGGGAGTTGTAGTGTTCCACAAGATGAGAGCAAAAGGCTGTCAGGTGGATATATCTATACGCTGTGAAAGAAAAGTTCCCTCTCCAGCACATTAAACCTTCAATGAGAAAAGAAGAAAAGGCACTAAGTGTTTGAGCAGCAGTTTTGCCCTGTCATTACATTCATAGAGAGAGAGAGAGAGATGCCAAGGCTGACCTGGGCATCATGCTGCCTCTCTTTCATTTGGCAAATGTTTACCATGAAAAACATATTTGGCTTAATTCAGTTGTAGCCTCTTTACAACCTCCAGCTTTCCTGTACTGTAAAACACAAGCAGAAGAATGATATCCCAGAATTCTCTTACTTGCAAATTTGCATATAGGGAGGTGTCGTTTTGGACTTGCCATTGACAGAATTTTATTGAAAGATGCGGTCATATCTGGGATTTGAAGTCACATTTTCTGAGCTCCACATTGGCCTTACTCCCTTTCAGTGCCACACGCCAGTGAAAGTTAACCCTTTGAGTGCCAGAGAGGTATGCAATGCAGTGGATACCTCTCTGCCACCCAAAGGGTCAGTGTTTTACAGTGTCTTCCATATGGCTCTTGCACGGAAAGGAATAAGTACAGAGTTAACCCTTTGAGTCCTGAATGGGAGCACAATGCTTTGGGCACCCTCTGGCATTCCATGGGTAAAGACATACAGTGTAGTGTTCTGCGTCAAAATTGTGCAGTTTTGATACTATGTCAGTACCCCCAGGCTTCCAGTGAATAAGAATCATTGCTGTAGGTTTTCTTTTTTTCAGAAATACTGTACTATGACATCACACTGTCAATGCCTATTGGCTTAGTGTCAAGGACAATTATTGATCTTGTTGACATTTTGCTTGAAACACACTATTGTGACATTATAAAGTCAATGCATACTGGCTTCATGTGAAGGAGAATCATTGGCTTGGTTTTCCATATTGCTGAAACACAGAACTATGACATCATAATAGCAATGACTATTGGCTTTTGTTAAAGCAGAAGTAAGATTCTGGTTTGTTTTTGGCTGGAACACACAACTGTGATGTCATAATAAGAATGCCTACTGGCTTTTGTTCAATGACAATTCCTGCTTTGGTTTCCTTCTTGGTTGAATGGCACTATTGTGACATCATAATAACAATGCCCACTGTGCTCTGTGTGATGGAGGATCGTTATTTTGGTCTTCTTTTTCGCTGAAACAGAGAGCTATGATGTCATAATAGTATTTTCCAAGGTCACCCATCCAGATAGTTTGCAGGCCGTAGCCTGCTTCACTGCCATATTCAAATGGCTTTGAGTGTATGTCTGCCTGCATGATGGTGGAGAATAGGTGGTATGTCAGTAGAAGTAGTAAGAAGTGGTACAATTGAGGGCTTGTGTGGGACAAACTAGCCATGATTTACTAATCAGCTGTCCTCTGAATATGGCTATTTCCAAAAGGGTGTCTTTTAACCCCTGAAGTCTAGCGAGGTCTCCAAGGCATTGCAAAGCAGTGGGAATTTTCATTTGCCTGCTATGGTGCAACTGGCTTGCTCCAGAATGACTTGTCTTTAGCATGGTGCTTGGGGCCCTAAACGTACATAATATAGGCTCCATGAACAGAGAATGGAAGTGATGTTTTTTGTGCTTGGGAGGTCAACTGATTTGTTGTGATTTGTGTTTACCAGGTGTATGCTGAAGGAAGAGGAGTGAGAGACAGCCCAAGAACAAACCCTGGTTGGATGAAAGTTTAGCCACTGGCTTCTTGGTTAGGATGATGGGAGTTGTAGTGTTCCACAAGATGAGAGCAAAAGGCTGTCAGGTGGATATATCTATACGCTGTGAAAGAAAAGTTCCCTCTCCAGCACATTAAACCTTCAATGAGAAAAGAAGAAAAGGCACTAAGTGTTTGAGCAGCAGTTTTGCCCTGTCATTACATTCATAGAGAGAGAGAGAGAGATGCCAAGGCTGACCTGGGCATCATGCTGCCTCTCTTTCATTTGGCAAATGTTTACCATGAAAAACATATTTGGCTTAATTCAGTTGTAGCCTCTTTACAACCTCCAGCTTTCCTGTACTGTAAAACACAAGCAGAAGAATGATATCCCAGAATTCTCTTACTTGCAAATTTGCATATAGGGAGGTGTCGTTTTGGACTTGCCATTGACAGAATTTTATTGAAAGATGCGGTCATATCTGGGATTTGAAGTCACATTTTCTGAGCTCCACATTGGCCTTACTCCCTTTCAGTGCCACACGCCAGTGAAAGTTAACCCTTTGAGTGCCAGAGAGGTATGCAATGCAGTGGATACCTCTCTGCCACCCAAAGGGTCAGTGTTTTACAGTGTCTTCCATATGGCTCTTGCACGGAAAGGAATAAGTACAGAGTTAACCCTTTGAGTCCTGAATGGGAGCACAATGCTTTGGGCACCCTCTGGCATTCCATGGGTAAAGACATACAGTGTAGTGTTCTGCGTCAAAATTGTGCAGTTTTGATACTATGTCAGTACCCCCAGGCTTCCAGTGAATAAGAATCATTGCTGTAGGTTTTCTTTTTTTCAGAAATACTGTACTATGACATCACACTGTCAATGCCTATTGGCTTAGTGTCAAGGACAATTATTGATCTTGTTGACATTTTGCTTGAAACACACTATTGTGACATTATAAAGTCAATGCATACTGGCTTCATGTGAAGGAGAATCATTGGCTTGGTTTTCCATATTGCTGAAACACAGAACTATGACATCATAATAGCAATGACTATTGGCTTTTGTTAAAGCAGAAGTAAGATTCTGGTTTGTTTTTGGCTGGAACACACAACTGTGATGTCATAATAAGAATGCCTACTGGCTTTTGTTCAATGACAATTCCTGCTTTGGTTTCCTTCTTGGTTGAATGGCACTATTGTGACATCATAATAACAATGCCCACTGTGCTCTGTGTGATGGAGGATCGTTATTTTGGTCTTCTTTTTCGCTGAAACAGAGAGCTATGATGTCATAATAGTATTTTCCAAGGTCACCCATCCAGATAGTTTGCAGGCCGTAGCCTGCTTCACTGCCATATTCAAATGGCTTTGAGTGTATGTCTGCCTGCATGATGGTGGAGAATAGGTGGTATGTCAGTAGAAGTAGTAAGAAGTGGTACAATTGAGGGCTTGTGTGGGACAAACTAGCCATGATTTACTAATCAGCTGTCCTCTGAATATGGCTATTTCCAAAAGGGTGTCTTTTAACCCCTGAAGTCTAGCGAGGTCTCCAAGGCATTGCAAAGCAGTGGGAATTTTCATTTGCCTGCTATGGTGCAACTGGCTTGCTCCAGAATGACTTGTCTTTAGCATGGTGCTTGGGGCCCTAAACGTACATAATATAGGCTCCATGAACAGAGAATGGAAGTGATGTTTTTTGTGCTTGGGAGGTCAACTGATTTGTTGTGATTTGTGTTTACCAGGTGTATGCTGAAGGAAGAGGAGTGAGAGACAGCCCAAGAACAAACCCTGGTTGCATGAAAGTTTAGCCACTGGCTTCTTGGTTAGGATGATGGGAGTTGTAGTGTTCCACAAGATGAGAGCAAAAGGCTGTCAGGTGGATATATCTATACGCTGTGAAAGAAAAGTTCCCTCTCCAGCACATTAAACCTTCAATGAGAAAAGAAGAAAAGGCACTAAGTGTTTGAGCAGCAGTTTTGCCCTGTCATTACATTCATAGAGAGAGAGAGAGAGATGCCAAGGCTGACCTGGGCATCATGCTGCCTCTCTTTCATTTGGCAAATGTTTACCATGAAAAAAATATTTGGCTTAATTCAGTTGTAGCCTCTTTACAACCTCCAGCTTTCCTGTACTGTAAAACACAAGCAGAAGAATGATATCCCAGAATTCTCTTACTTGCAAATTTGCATATAGGGAGGTGTCGTTTTGGACTTGCCATTGACAGAATTTTATTGAAAGATGCGGTCATATCTGGGATTTGAAGTCACATTTTCTGAGCTCCACATTGGCCTTACTCCCTTTCAGTGCCACACGCCAGTGAAAGTTAACCCTTTGAGTGCCAGAGAGGTATGCAATGCAGTGGATACCTCTCTGCCACCCAAAGGGTCAGTGTTTTACAGTGTCTTCCATATGGCTCTTGCACGGAAAGGAATAAGTACAGAGTTAACCCTTTGAATCTTGAATGGGAGCACAATGCTTTGGGCACCCTCTGGCATTCCATGGGTAAAGACATACAGTGTAGTGTTCTGCATCAAAATTGTGCAGTTTTGATACTATGTCAGTACCCCCAGGCTTCCAGTGAATAAGAATCATTGCTGTAGGTTTTCTTTTTTTCAGAAATACTGTACTATGACATCACACTGTCAATGCCTATTGGCTTAGTGTCAAGGAGAATTATTGATCTTGTTGACATTTTGCTTGAAACACACTATTGTGACATCATAAAGTCAATGCATACTGGCTTCATGTGAAGAAGAATCATTGGCTTGGTTTTCCATATTGCTGAAACACAGAACTATGACATCATAATAGCAATGACTATTGGCTTTTGTTAAAGCAGAAGTAAGATTCTGGTTTGTTTTTGGCTGGAACACACAACTGTGATGTCATAATAAGAATGCCTACTGGCTTTTGTTCACTGACAATTCCTGCTTTGGTTTCCTTCTTGGTTGAATGGCACTATTGTGACATCATAATAACAATGCCCACTGTGCTCTGTGTGATGGAGGATCGTTATTTTGGTCTTCTTTTTCGCTGAAACAGAGAGCTATGATGTCATAATAGTATTTTCCAAGGTCACCCATCCAGATAGTTTGCAGGCCGTAGCCTGCTTCACTGCCATATTCAAATGGTTTTGAGTGTATGTCTGCCTGCATGATGGTGGAGAATAGGTGGTATGTCAGTAGCAGTAGTAAGAACTGGAACATTTCAGGGCGCGTGTGTGACAAACTAGCCATGATTTACTAATCAGCTGTCCTCTGAATATGGCTATTTCCAAAAGGGTGTCTTTTAACCCCTGAAGTCTAGCGAGGTCTCCAAGGCATTGCAAAGCAGTGGGAATTTTCATTTGCCTGCTATGGTGCAACTGGCTTGCTCCAGAATGACTTGTCTTTAGCATGGTGCTTGGGGCCCTAAACGTACATAATATAGGCTCCATGAACAGAGAATGGAAGTGATGTTTTTTGTGCTTGGGAGGTCAACTGATTTGTTGTGATTTGTGTTTACCAGGTGTATGCTGAAGGAAGAGGAGTGAGAGACAGCCCAAGAACAAACCCTGGTTGCATGAAAGTTTAGCCACTGGCTTCTTGGTTAGGATGATGGGAGTTGTAGTGTTCCACAAGATGAGAGCAAAAGGCTGTCAGGTGGATATATCTATACGCTGTGAAAGAAAAGTTCCCTCTCCAGCACATTAAACCTTCAATGAGAAAAGAAGAAAAGGCACTAAGTGTTTGAGCAGCAGTTTTGCCCTGTCATTACATTCATAGAGAGAGAGAGAGAGATGCCAAGGCTGACCTGGGCATCATGCTGCCTCTCTTTCATTTGGCAAATGTTTACCATGAAAAACATATTTGGCTTAATTCAGTTGTAGCCTCTTTACAACCTCCAGCTTTCCTGTACTGTAAAACACAAGCAGAAGAATGATATCCCAGAATTCTCTTACTTGCAAATTTGCATATAGGGAGGTGTCGTTTTGGACTTGCCATTGACAGAATTTTATTGAAAGATGCGGTCATATCTGGGATTTGAAGTCACATTTTCTGAGCTCCACATTGGCCTTACTCCCTTTCAGTGCCACACGCCAGTGAAAGTTAACCCTTTGAGTGCCAGAGAGGTATGCAATGCAGTGGATACCTCTCTGCCACCCAAAGGGTCAGTGTTTTACAGTGTCTTCCATATGGCTCTTGCACGGAAAGGAATAAGTACAGAGTTAACCCTTTGAGTCCTGAATGGGAGCACAATGCTTTGGGCACCCTCTGGCATTCCATGGGTAAAGACATACAGTGTAGTGTTCTGCGTCAAAATTGTGCAGTTTTGATACTATGTCAGTACCCCCAGGCTTCCAGTGAATAAGAATCATTGCTGTAGGTTTTCTTTTTTTCAGAAATACTGTACTATGACATCACACTGTCAATGCCTATTGGCTTAGTGTCAAGGACAATTATTGATCTTGTTGACATTTTGCTTGAAACACACTATTGTGACATTATAAAGTCAATGCATACTGGCTTCATGTGAAGGAGAATCATTGGCTTGGTTTTCCATATTGCTGAAACACAGAACTATGACATCATAATAGCAATGACTATTGGCTTTTGTTAAAGCAGAAGTAAGATTCTGGTTTGTTTTTGGCTGGAACACACAACTGTGATGTCATAATAAGAATGCCTACTGGCTTTTGTTCAATGACAATTCCTGCTTTGGTTTCCTTCTTGGTTGAATGGCACTATTGTGACATCATAATAACAATGCCCACTGTGCTCTGTGTGATGGAGGATCGTTATTTTGGTCTTCTTTTTCGCTGAAACAGAGAGCTATGATGTCATAATAGTATTTTCCAAGGTCACCCATCCAGATAGTTTGCAGGCCGTAGCCTGCTTCACTGCCATATTCAAATGGCTTTGAGTGTATGTCTGCCTGCATGATGGTGGAGAATAGGTGGTATGTCAGTAGAAGTAGTAAGAAGTGGTACAATTGAGGGCTTGTGTGGGACAAACTAGCCATGATTTACTAATCAGCTGTCCTCTGAATATGGCTATTTCCAAAAGGGTGTCTTTTAACCCCTGAAGTCTAGCGAGGTCTCCAAGGCATTGCAAAGCAGTGGGAATTTTCATTTGCCTGCTATGGTGCAACTGGCTTGCTCCAGAATGACTTGTCTTTAGCATGGTGCTTGGGGCCCTAAACGTACATAATATAGGCTCCATGAACAGAGAATGGAAGTGATGTTTTTTGTGCTTGGGAGGTCAACTGATTTGTTGTGATTTGTGTTTACCAGGTGTATGCTGAAGGAAGAGGAGTGAGAGACAGCCCAAGAACAAACCCTGGTTGCATGAAAGTTTAGCCACTGGCTTCTTGGTTAGGATGATGGGAGTTGTAGTGTTCCACAAGATGAGAGCAAAAGGCTGTCAGGTGGATATATCTATACGCTGTGAAAGAAAAGTTCCCTCTCCAGCACATTAAACCTTCAATGAGAAAAGAAGAAAAGGCACTAAGTGTTTGAGCAGCAGTTTTGCCCTGTCATTACATTCATAGAGAGAGAGAGAGAGATGCCAAGGCTGACCTGGGCATCATGCTGCCTCTCTTTCATTTGGCAAATGTTTACCATGAAAAACATATTTGGCTTAATTCAGTTGTAGCCTCTTTACAACCTCCAGCTTTCCTGTACTGTAAAACACAAGCAGAAGAATGATATCCCAGAATTCTCTTACTTGCAAATTTGCATATAGGGAGGTGTCGTTTTGGACTTGCCATTGACAGAATTTTATTGAAAGATGCGGTCATATCTGGGATTTGAAGTCACATTTTCTGAGCTCCACATTGGCCTTACTCCCTTTCAGTGCCACACGCCAGTGAAAGTTAACCCTTTGAGTGCCAGAGAGGTATGCAATGCAGTGGATACCTCTCTGCCACCCAAAGGGTCAGTGTTTTACAGTGTCTTCCATATGGCTCTTGCACGGAAAGGAATAAGTACAGAGTTAACCCTTTGAGTCCTGAATGGGAGCACAATGCTTTGGGCACCCTCTGGCATTCCATGGGTAAAGACATACAGTGTAGTGTTCTGCGTCAAAATTGTGCAGTTTTGATACTATGTCAGTACCCCCAGGCTTCCAGTGAATAAGAATCATTGCTGTAGGTTTTCTTTTTTTCAGAAATACTGTACTATGACATCACACTGTCAATGCCTATTGGCTTAGTGTCAAGGACAATTATTGATCTTGTTGACATTTTGCTTGAAACACACTATTGTGACATTATAAAGTCAATGCATACTGGCTTCATGTGAAGGAGAATCATTGGCTTGGTTTTCCATATTGCTGAAACACAGAACTATGACATCATAATAGCAATGACTATTGGCTTTTGTTAAAGCAGAAGTAAGATTCTGGTTTGTTTTTGGCTGGAACACACAACTGTGATGTCATAATAAGAATGCCTACTGGCTTTTGTTCAATGACAATTCCTGCTTTGGTTTCCTTCTTGGTTGAATGGCACTATTGTGACATCATAATAACAATGCCCACTGTGCTCTGTGTGATGGAGGATCGTTATTTTGGTCTTCTTTTTCGCTGAAACAGAGAGCTATGATGTCATAATAGTATTTTCCAAGGTCACCCATCCAGATAGTTTGCAGGCCGTAGCCTGCTTCACTGCCATATTCAAATGGTTTTGAGTGTATGTCTGCCTGCATGATGGTGGAGAATAGGTGGTATGTCAGTAGCAGTAGTAAGAACTGGAACATTTCAGGGCGCGTGTGTGACAAACTAGCCATGATTTACTAATCAGCTGTCCTCTGAATATGGCTATTTCCAAAAGGGTGTCTTTTAACCCCTGAAGTCTAGCGAGGTCTCCAAGGCATTGCAAAGCAGTGGGAATTTTCATTTGCCTGCTATGGTGCAACTGGCTTGCTCCAGAATGACTTGTCTTTAGCATGGTGCTTGGGGCCCTAAACGTACATAATATAGGCTCCATGAACAGAGAATGGAAGTGATGTTTTTTGTGCTTGGGAGGTCAACTGATTTGTTGTGATTTGTGTTTACCAGGTGTATGCTGAAGGAAGAGGAGTGAGAGACAGCCCAAGAACAAACCCTGGTTGCATGAAAGTTTAGCCACTGGCTTCTTGGTTAGGATGATGGGAGTTGTAGTGTTCCACAAGATGAGAGCAAAAGGCTGTCAGGTGGATATATCTATACGCTGTGAAAGAAAAGTTCCCTCTCCAGCACATTAAACCTTCAATGAGAAAAGAAGAAAAGGCACTAAGTGTTTGAGCAGCAGTTTTGCCCTGTCATTACATTCATAGAGAGAGAGAGAGAGATGCCAAGGCTGACCTGGGCATCATGCTGCCTCTCTTTCATTTGGCAAATGTTTACCATGAAAAACATATTTGGCTTAATTCAGTTGTAGCCTCTTTACAACCTCCAGCTTTCCTGTACTGTAAAACACAAGCAGAAGAATGATATCCCAGAATTCTCTTACTTGCAAATTTGCATATAGGGAGGTGTCGTTTTGGACTTGCCATTGACAGAATTTTATTGAAAGATGCGGTCATATCTGGGATTTGAAGTCACATTTTCTGAGCTCCACATTGGCCTTACTCCCTTTCAGTGCCACACGCCAGTGAAAGTTAACCCTTTGAGTGCCAGAGAGGTATGCAATGCAGTGGATACCTCTCTGCCACCCAAAGGGTCAGTGTTTTACAGTGTCTTCCATATGGCTCTTGCACGGAAAGGAATAAGTACAGAGTTAACCCTTTGAGTCCTGAATGGGAGCACAATGCTTTGGGCACCCTCTGGCATTCCATGGGTAAAGACATACAGTGTAGTGTTCTGCGTCAAAATTGTGCAGTTTTGATACTATGTCAGTACCCCCAGGCTTCCAGTGAATAAGAATCATTGCTGTAGGTTTTCTTTTTTTCAGAAATACTGTACTATGACATCACACTGTCAATGCCTATTGGCTTAGTGTCAAGGACAATTATTGATCTTGTTGACATTTTGCTTGAAACACACTATTGTGACATTATAAAGTCAATGCATACTGGCTTCATGTGAAGGAGAATCATTGGCTTGGTTTTCCATATTGCTGAAACACAGAACTATGACATCATAATAGCAATGACTATTGGCTTTTGTTAAAGCAGAAGTAAGATTCTGGTTTGTTTTTGGCTGGAACACACAACTGTGATGTCATAATAAGAATGCCTACTGGCTTTTGTTCAATGACAATTCCTGCTTTGGTTTCCTTCTTGGTTGAATGGCACTATTGTGACATCATAATAACAATGCCCACTGTGCTCTGTGTGATGGAGGATCGTTATTTTGGTCTTCTTTTTCGCTGAAACAGAGAGCTATGATGTCATAATAGTATTTTCCAAGGTCACCCATCCAGATAGTTTGCAGGCCGTAGCCTGCTTCACTGCCATATTCAAATGGCTTTGAGTGTATGTCTGCCTGCATGATGGTGGAGAATAGGTGGTATGTCAGTAGAAGTAGTAAGAAGTGGTACAATTGAGGGCTTGTGTGGGACAAACTAGCCATGATTTACTAATCAGCTGTCCTCTGAATATGGCTATTTCCAAAAGGGTGTCTTTTAACCCCTGAAGTCTAGCGAGGTCTCCAAGGCATTGCAAAGCAGTGGGAATTTTCATTTGCCTGCTATGGTGCAACTGGCTTGCTCCAGAATGACTTGTCTTTAGCATGGTGCTTGGGGCCCTAAACGTACATAATATAGGCTCCATGAACAGAGAATGGAAGTGATGTTTTTTGTGCTTGGGAGGTCAACTGATTTGTTGTGATTTGTGTTTACCAGGTGTATGCTGAAGGAAGAGGAGTGAGAGACAGCCCAAGAACAAACCCTGGTTGCATGAAAGTTTAGCCACTGGCTTCTTGGTTAGGATGATGGGAGTTGTAGTGTTCCACAAGATGAGAGCAAAAGGCTGTCAGGTGGATATATCTATACGCTGTGAAAGAAAAGTTCCCTCTCCAGCACATTAAACCTTCAATGAGAAAAGAAGAAAAGGCACTAAGTGTTTGAGCAGCAGTTTTGCCCTGTCATTACATTCATAGAGAGAGAGAGAGAGATGCCAAGGCTGACCTGGGCATCATGCTGCCTCTCTTTCATTTGGCAAATGTTTACCATGAAAAACATATTTGGCTTAATTCAGTTGTAGCCTCTTTACAACCTCCAGCTTTCCTGTACTGTAAAACACAAGCAGAAGAATGATATCCCAGAATTCTCTTACTTGCAAATTTGCATATAGGGAGGTGTCGTTTTGGACTTGCCATTGACAGAATTTTATTGAAAGATGCGGTCATATCTGGGATTTGAAGTCACATTTTCTGAGCTCCACATTGGCCTTACTCCCTTTCAGTGCCACACGCCAGTGAAAGTTAACCCTTTGAGTGCCAGAGAGGTATGCAATGCAGTGGATACCTCTCTGCCACCCAAAGGGTCAGTGTTTTACAGTGTCTTCCATATGGCTCTTGCACGGAAAGGAATAAGTACAGAGTTAACCCTTTGAGTCCTGAATGGGAGCACAATGCTTTGGGCACCCTCTGGCATTCCATGGGTAAAGACATACAGTGTAGTGTTCTGCGTCAAAATTGTGCAGTTTTGATACTATGTCAGTACCCCCAGGCTTCCAGTGAATAAGAATCATTGCTGTAGGTTTTCTTTTTTTCAGAAATACTGTACTATGACATCACACTGTCAATGCCTATTGGCTTAGTGTCAAGGACAATTATTGATCTTGTTGACATTTTGCTTGAAACACACTATTGTGACATTATAAAGTCAATGCATACTGGCTTCATGTGAAGGAGAATCATTGGCTTGGTTTTCCATATTGCTGAAACACAGAACTATGACATCATAATAGCAATGACTATTGGCTTTTGTTAAAGCAGAAGTAAGATTCTGGTTTGTTTTTGGCTGGAACACACAACTGTGATGTCATAATAAGAATGCCTACTGGCTTTTGTTCAATGACAATTCCTGCTTTGGTTTCCTTCTTGGTTGAATGGCACTATTGTGACATCATAATAACAATGCCCACTGTGCTCTGTGTGATGGAGGATCGTTATTTTGGTCTTCTTTCTCGCTGAAACAGAGAGCTATGATGTCATAATAGTATTTTCCAAGGTCACCCATCCAGATAGTTTGCAGGCCGTAGCCTGCTTCACTGCCATATTCAAATGGCTTTGAGTGTATGTCTGCCTGCATGATGGTGGAGAATAGGTGGTATGTCAGTAGAAGTAGTAAGAAGTGGTACAATTGAGGGCTTGTGTGGGACAAACTAGCCATGATTTACTAATCAGCTGTCCTCTGAATATGGCTATTTCCAAAAGGGTGTCTTTTAACCCCTGAAGTCTAGCGAGGTCTCCAAGGCATTGCAAAGCAGTGGGAATTTTCATTTGCCTGCTATGGTGCAACTGGCTTGCTCCAGAATGACTTGTCTTTAGCATGGTGCTTGGGGCCCTAAACGTACATAATATAGGCTCCATGAACAGAGAATGGAAGTGATGTTTTTTGTGCTTGGGAGGTCAACTGATTTGTTGTGATTTGTGTTTACCAGGTGTATGCTGAAGGAAGAGGAGTGAGAGACAGCCCAAGAACAAACCCTGGTTGCATGAAAGTTTAGCCACTGGCTTCTTGGTTAGGATGATGGGAGTTGTAGTGTTCCACAAGATGAGAGCAAAAGGCTGTCAGGTGGATATATCTATACGCTGTGAAAGAAAAGTTCCCTCTCCAGCACATTAAACCTTCAATGAGAAAAGAAGAAAAGGCACTAAGTGTTTGAGCAGCAGTTTTGCCCTGTCATTACATTCATAGAGAGAGAGAGAGAGATGCCAAGGCTGACCTGGGCATCATGCTGCCTCTCTTTCATTTGGCAAATGTTTACCATGAAAAAAATATTTGGCTTAATTCAGTTGTAGCCTCTTTACAACCTCCAGCTTTCCTGTACTGTAAAACACAAGCAGAAGAATGATATCCCAGAATTCTCTTACTTGCAAATTTGCATATAGGGAGGTGTCGTTTTGGACTTGCCATTGACAGAATTTTATTGAAAGATGCGGTCATATCTGGGATTTGAAGTCACATTTTCTGAGCTCCACATTGGCCTTACTCCCTTTCAGTGCCACACGCCAGTGAAAGTTAACCCTTTGAGTGCCAGAGAGGTATGCAATGCAGTGGATACCTCTCTGCCACCCAAAGGGTCAGTGTTTTACAGTGTCTTCCATATGGCTCTTGCACGGAAAGGAATAAGTACAGAGTTAACCCTTTGAATCTTGAATGGGAGCACAATGCTTTGGGCACCCTCTGGCATTCCATGGGTAAAGACATACAGTGTAGTGTTCTGCATCAAAATTGTGCAGTTTTGATACTATGTCAGTACCCCCAGGCTTCCAGTGAATAAGAATCATTGCTGTAGGTTTTCTTTTTTTCAGAAATACTGTACTATGACATCACACTGTCAATGCCTATTGGCTTAGTGTCAAGGAGAATTATTGATCTTGTTGACATTTTGCTTGAAACACACTATTGTGACATCATAAAGTCAATGCATACTGGCTTCATGTGAAGAAGAATCATTGGCTTGGTTTTCCATATTGCTGAAACACAGAACTATGACATCATAATAGCAATGACTATTGGCTTTTGTTAAAGCAGAAGTAAGATTCTGGTTTGTTTTTGGCTGGAACACACAACTGTGATGTCATAATAAGAATGCCTACTGGCTTTTGTTCACTGACAATTCCTGCTTTGGTTTCCTTCTTGGTTGAATGGCACTATTGTGACATCATAATAACAATGCCCACTGTGCTCTGTGTGATGGAGGATTGTTATTTTGGTCTTCTTTTTCGCTGAAACAGAGAGCTATGATGTCATAATAGTATTTTCCAAGGTCACCCATCCAGATAGTTTGCAGGCCGTAGCCTGCTTCACTGCCATATTCAAATGGTTTTGAGTGTATGTCTGCCTGCATGATGGTGGAGAATAGGTGGTATGTCAGTAGCAGTAGTAAGAACTGGAACATTTCAGGGCGCGTGTGTGACAAACTAGCCATGATTTACTAATCAGCTGTCCTCTGAATATGGCTATTTCCAAAAGGGTGTCTTTTAACCCCTGAAGTCTAGCGAGGTCTCCAAGGCATTGCAAAGCAGTGGGAATTTTCATTTGCCTGCTATGGTGCAACTGGCTTGCTCCAGAATGACTTGTCTTTAGCATGGTGCTTGGGGCCCTAAACGTACATAATATAGGCTCCATGAACAGAGAATGGAAGTGATGTTTTTTGTGCTTGGGAGGTCAACTGATTTGTTGTGATTTGTGTTTACCAGGTGTATGCTGAAGGAAGAGGAGTGAGAGACAGCCCAAGAACAAACCCTGGTTGCATGAAAGTTTAGCCACTGGCTTCTTGGTTAGGATGATGGGAGTTGTAGTGTTCCACAAGATGAGAGCAAAAGGCTGTCAGGTGGATATATCTATACGCTGTGAAAGAAAAGTTCCCTCTCCAGCACATTAAACCTTCAATGAGAAAAGAAGAAAAGGCACTAAGTGTTTGAGCAGCAGTTTTGCCCTGTCATTACATTCATAGAGAGAGAGAGAGAGATGCCAAGGCTGACCTGGGCATCATGCTGCCTCTCTTTCATTTGGCAAATGTTTACCATGAAAAACATATTTGGCTTAATTCAGTTGTAGCCTCTTTACAACCTCCAGCTTTCCTGTACTGTAAAACACAAGCAGAAGAATGATATCCCAGAATTCTCTTACTTGCAAATTTGCATATAGGGAGGTGTCGTTTTGGACTTGCCATTGACAGAATTTTATTGAAAGATGCGGTCATATCTGGGATTTGAAGTCACATTTTCTGAGCTCCACATTGGCCTTACTCCCTTTCAGTGCCACACGCCAGTGAAAGTTAACCCTTTGAGTGCCAGAGAGGTATGCAATGCAGTGGATACCTCTCTGCCACCCAAAGGGTCAGTGTTTTACAGTGTCTTCCATATGGCTCTTGCACGGAAAGGAATAAGTACAGAGTTAACCCTTTGAGTCCTGAATGGGAGCACAATGCTTTGGGCACCCTCTGGCATTCCATGGGTAAAGACATACAGTGTAGTGTTCTGCGTCAAAATTGTGCAGTTTTGATACTATGTCAGTACCCCCAGGCTTCCAGTGAATAAGAATCATTGCTGTAGGTTTTCTTTTTTTCAGAAATACTGTACTATGACATCACACTGTCAATGCCTATTGGCTTAGTGTCAAGGACAATTATTGATCTTGTTGACATTTTGCTTGAAACACACTATTGTGACATTATAAAGTCAATGCATACTGGCTTCATGTGAAGGAGAATCATTGGCTTGGTTTTCCATATTGCTGAAACACAGAACTATGACATCATAATAGCAATGACTATTGGCTTTTGTTAAAGCAGAAGTAAGATTCTGGTTTGTTTTTGGCTGGAACACACAACTGTGATGTCATAATAAGAATGCCTACTGGCTTTTGTTCAATGACAATTCCTGCTTTGGTTTCCTTCTTGGTTGAATGGCACTATTGTGACATCATAATAACAATGCCCACTGTGCTCTGTGTGATGGAGGATCGTTATTTTGGTCTTCTTTTTCGCTGAAACAGAGAGCTATGATGTCATAATAGTATTTTCCAAGGTCACCCATCCAGATAGTTTGCAGGCCGTAGCCTGCTTCACTGCCATATTCAAATGGCTTTGAGTGTATGTCTGCCTGCATGATGGTGGAGAATAGGTGGTATGTCAGTAGAAGTAGTAAGAAGTGGTACAATTGAGGGCTTGTGTGGGACAAACTAGCCATGATTTACTAATCAGCTGTCCTCTGAATATGGCTATTTCCAAAAGGGTGTCTTTTAACCCCTGAAGTCTAGCGAGGTCTCCAAGGCATTGCAAAGCAGTGGGAATTTTCATTTGCCTGCTATGGTGCAACTGGCTTGCTCCAGAATGACTTGTCTTTAGCATGGTGCTTGGGGCCCTAAACGTACATAATATAGGCTCCATGAACAGAGAATGGAAGTGATGTTTTTTGTGCTTGGGAGGTCAACTGATTTGTTGTGATTTGTGTTTACCAGGTGTATGCTGAAGGAAGAGGAGTGAGAGACAGCCCAAGAACAAACCCTGGTTGCATGAAAGTTTAGCCACTGGCTTCTTGGTTAGGATGATGGGAGTTGTAGTGTTCCACAAGATGAGAGCAAAAGGCTGTCAGGTGGATATATCTATACGCTGTGAAAGAAAAGTTCCCTCTCCAGCACATTAAACCTTCAATGAGAAAAGAAGAAAAGGCACTAAGTGTTTGAGCAGCAGTTTTGCCCTGTCATTACATTCATAGAGAGAGAGAGAGAGATGCCAAGGCTGACCTGGGCATCATGCTGCCTCTCTTTCATTTGGCAAATGTTTACCATGAAAAACATATTTGGCTTAATTCAGTTGTAGCCTCTTTACAACCTCCAGCTTTCCTGTACTGTAAAACACAAGCAGAAGAATGATATCCCAGAATTCTCTTACTTGCAAATTTGCATATAGGGAGGTGTCGTTTTGGACTTGCCATTGACAGAATTTTATTGAAAGATGCGGTCATATCTGGGATTTGAAGTCACATTTTCTGAGCTCCACATTGGCCTTACTCCCTTTCAGTGCCACACGCCAGTGAAAGTTAACCCTTTGAGTGCCAGAGAGGTATGCAATGCAGTGGATACCTCTCTGCCACCCAAAGGGTCAGTGTTTTACAGTGTCTTCCATATGGCTCTTGCACGGAAAGGAATAAGTACAGAGTTAACCCTTTGAGTCCTGAATGGGAGCACAATGCTTTGGGCACCCTCTGGCATTCCATGGGTAAAGACATACAGTGTAGTGTTCTGCGTCAAAATTGTGCAGTTTTGATACTATGTCAGTACCCCCAGGCTTCCAGTGAATAAGAATCATTGCTGTAGGTTTTCTTTTTTTCAGAAATACTGTACTATGACATCACACTGTCAATGCCTATTGGCTTAGTGTCAAGGAGAATTATTGATCTTGTTGACATTTTGCTTGAAACACACTATTGTGACATTATAAAGTCAATGCATACTGGCTTCATGTGAAGGAGAATCATTGGCTTGGTTTTCCATATTGCTGAAACACAGAACTATGACATCATAATAGCAATGACTATTGGCTTTTGTTAAAGCAGAAGTAAGATTCTGGTTTGTTTTTGGCTGGAACACACAACTGTGATGTCATAATAAGAATGCCTACTGGCTTTTGTTCAATGACAATTCCTGCTTTGGTTTCCTTCTTGGTTGAATGGCACTATTGTGACATCATAATAACAATGCCCACTGTGCTCTGTGTGATGGAGGATCGTTATTTTGGTCTTCTTTTTCGCTGAAACAGAGAGCTATGATGTCATAATAGTATTTTCCAAGGTCACCCATCCAGATAGTTTGCAGGCCGTAGCCTGCTTCACTGCCATATTCAAATGGCTTTGAGTGTATGTCTGCCTGCATGATGGTGGAGAATAGGTGGTATGTCAGTAGAAGTAGTAAGAAGTGGTACAATTGAGGGCTTGTGTGGGACAAACTAGCCATGATTTACTAATCAGCTGTCCTCTGAATATGGCTATTTCCAAAAGGGTGTCTTTTAACCCCTGAAGTCTAGCGAGGTCTCCAAGGCATTGCAAAGCAGTGGGAATTTTCATTTGCCTGCTATGGTGCAACTGGCTTGCTCCAGAATGACTTGTCTTTAGCATGGTGCTTGGGGCCCTAAACGTACATAATATAGGCTCCATGAACAGAGAATGGAAGTGATGTTTTTTGTGCTTGGGAGGTCAACTGATTTGTTGTGATTTGTGTTTACCAGGTGTATGCTGAAGGAAGAGGAGTGAGAGACAGCCCAAGAACAAACCCTGGTTGCATGAAAGTTTAGCCACTGGCTTCTTGGTTAGGATGATGGGAGTTGTAGTGTTCCACAAGATGAGAGCAAAAGGCTGTCAGGTGGATATATCTATACGCTGTGAAAGAAAAGTTCCCTCTCCAGCACATTAAACCTTCAATGAGAAAAGAAGAAAAGGCACTAAGTGTTTGAGCAGCAGTTTTGCCCTGTCATTACATTCATAGAGAGAGAGAGAGAGATGCCAAGGCTGACCTGGGCATCATGCTGCCTCTCTTTCATTTGGCAAATGTTTACCATGAAAAACATATTTGGCTTAATTCAGTTGTAGCCTCTTTACAACCTCCAGCTTTCCTGTACTGTAAAACACAAGCAGAAGAATGATATCCCAGAATTCTCTTACTTGCAAATTTGCATATAGGGAGGTGTCGTTTTGGACTTGCCATTGACAGAATTTTATTGAAAGATGCGGTCATATCTGGGATTTGAAGTCACATTTTCTGAGCTCCACATTGGCCTTACTCCCTTTCAGTGCCACACGCCAGTGAAAGTTAACCCTTTGAGTGCCAGAGAGGTATGCAATGCAGTGGATACCTCTCTGCCACCCAAAGGGTCAGTGTTTTACAGTGTCTTCCATATGGCTCTTGCACGGAAAGGAATAAGTACAGAGTTAACCCTTTGAGTCCTGAATGGGAGCACAATGCTTTGGGCACCCTCTGGCATTCCATGGGTAAAGACATACAGTGTAGTGTTCTGCGTCAAAATTGTGCAGTTTTGATACTATGTCAGTACCCCCAGGCTTCCAGTGAATAAGAATCATTGCTGTAGGTTTTCTTTTTTTCAGAAATACTGTACTATGACATCACACTGTCAATGCCTATTGGCTTAGTGTCAAGGACAATTATTGATCTTGTTGACATTTTGCTTGAAACACACTATTGTGACATTATAAAGTCAATGCATACTGGCTTCATGTGAAGGAGAATCATTGGCTTGGTTTTCCATATTGCTGAAACACAGAACTATGACATCATAATAGCAATGACTATTGGCTTTTGTTAAAGCAGAAGTAAGATTCTGGTTTGTTTTTGGCTGGAACACACAACTGTGATGTCATAATAAGAATGCCTACTGGCTTTTGTTCAATGACAATTCCTGCTTTGGTTTCCTTCTTGGTTGAATGGCACTATTGTGACATCATAATAACAATGCCCACTGTGCTCTGTGTGATGGAGGATCGTTATTTTGGTCTTCTTTTTCGCTGAAACAGAGAGCTATGATGTCATAATAGTATTTTCCAAGGTCACCCATCCAGATAGTTTGCAGGCCGTAGCCTGCTTCACTGCCATATTCAAATGGCTTTGAGTGTATGTCTGCCTGCATGATGGTGGAGAATAGGTGGTATGTCAGTAGAAGTAGTAAGAAGTGGTACAATTGAGGGCTTGTGTGGGACAAACTAGCCATGATTTACTAATCAGCTGTCCTCTGAATATGGCTATTTCCAAAAGGGTGTCTTTTAACCCCTGAAGTCTAGCGAGGTCTCCAAGGCATTGCAAAGCAGTGGGAATTTTCATTTGCCTGCTATGGTGCAACTGGCTTGCTCCAGAATGACTTGTCTTTAGCATGGTGCTTGGGGCCCTAAACGTACATAATATAGGCTCCATGAACAGAGAATGGAAGTGATGTTTTTTGTGCTTGGGAGGTCAACTGATTTGTTGTGATTTGTGTTTACCAGGTGTATGCTGAAGGAAGAGGAGTGAGAGACAGCCCAAGAACAAACCCTGGTTGCATGAAAGTTTAGCCACTGGCTTCTTGGTTAGGATGATGGGAGTTGTAGTGTTCCACAAGATGAGAGCAAAAGGCTGTCAGGTGGATATATCTATACGCTGTGAAAGAAAAGTTCCCTCTCCAGCACATTAAACCTTCAATGAGAAAAGAAGAAAAGGCACTAAGTGTTTGAGCAGCAGTTTTGCCCTGTCATTACATTCATAGAGAGAGAGAGAGAGATGCCAAGGCTGACCTGGGCATCATGCTGCCTCTCTTTCATTTGGCAAATGTTTACCATGAAAAAAATATTTGGCTTAATTCAGTTGTAGCCTCTTTACAACCTCCAGCTTTCCTGTACTGTAAAACACAAGCAGAAGAATGATATCCCAGAATTCTCTTACTTGCAAATTTGCATATAGGGAGGTGTCGTTTTGGACTTGCCATTGACAGAATTTTATTGAAAGATGCGGTCATATCTGGGATTTGAAGTCACATTTTCTGAGCTCCACATTGGCCTTACTCCCTTTCAGTGCCACACGCCAGTGAAAGTTAACCCTTTGAGTGCCAGAGAGGTATGCAATGCAGTGGATACCTCTCTGCCACCCAAAGGGTCAGTGTTTTACAGTGTCTTCCATATGGCTCTTGCACGGAAAGGAATAAGTACAGAGTTAACCCTTTGAATCTTGAATGGGAGCACAATGCTTTGGGCACCCTCTGGCATTCCATGGGTAAAGACATACAGTGTAGTGTTCTGCATCAAAATTGTGCAGTTTTGATACTATGTCAGTACCCCCAGGCTTCCAGTGAATAAGAATCATTGCTGTAGGTTTTCTTTTTTTCAGAAATACTGTACTATGACATCACACTGTCAATGCCTATTGGCTTAGTGTCAAGGAGAATTATTGATCTTGTTGACATTTTGCTTGAAACACACTATTGTGACATCATAAAGTCAATGCATACTGGCTTCATGTGAAGAAGAATCATTGGCTTGGTTTTCCATATTGCTGAAACACAGAACTATGACATCATAATAGCAATGACTATTGGCTTTTGTTAAAGCAGAAGTAAGATTCTGGTTTGTTTTTGGCTGGAACACACAACTGTGATGTCATAATAAGAATGCCTACTGGCTTTTGTTCACTGACAATTCCTGCTTTGGTTTCCTTCTTGGTTGAATGGCACTATTGTGACATCATAATAACAATGCCCACTGTGCTCTGTGTGATGGAGGATTGTTATTTTGGTCTTCTTTTTCGCTGAAACAGAGAGCTATGATGTCATAATAGTATTTTCCAAGGTCACCCATCCAGATAGTTTGCAGGCCGTAGCCTGCTTCACTGCCATATTCAAATGGTTTTGAGTGTATGTCTGCCTGCATGATGGTGGAGAATAGGTGGTATGTCAGTAGCAGTAGTAAGAACTGGAACATTTCAGGGCGCGTGTGTGACAAACTAGCCATGATTTACTAATCAGCTGTCCTCTGAATATGGCTATTTCCAAAAGGGTGTCTTTTAACCCCTGAAGTCTAGCGAGGTCTCCAAGGCATTGCAAAGCAGTGGGAATTTTCATTTGCCTGCTATGGTGCAACTGGCTTGCTCCAGAATGACTTGTCTTTAGCATGGTGCTTGGGGCCCTAAACGTACATAATATAGGCTCCATGAACAGAGAATGGAAGTGATGTTTTTTGTGCTTGGGAGGTCAACTGATTTGTTGTGATTTGTGTTTACCAGGTGTATGCTGAAGGAAGAGGAGTGAGAGACAGCCCAAGAACAAACCCTGGTTGCATGAAAGTTTAGCCACTGGCTTCTTGGTTAGGATGATGGGAGTTGTAGTGTTCCACAAGATGAGAGCAAAAGGCTGTCAGGTGGATATATCTATACGCTGTGAAAGAAAAGTTCCCTCTCCAGCACATTAAACCTTCAATGAGAAAAGAAGAAAAGGCACTAAGTGTTTGAGCAGCAGTTTTGCCCTGTCATTACATTCATAGAGAGAGAGAGAGAGATGCCAAGGCTGACCTGGGCATCATGCTGCCTCTCTTTCATTTGGCAAATGTTTACCATGAAAAACATATTTGGCTTAATTCAGTTGTAGCCTCTTTACAACCTCCAGCTTTCCTGTACTGTAAAACACAAGCAGAAGAATGATATCCCAGAATTCTCTTACTTGCAAATTTGCATATAGGGAGGTGTCGTTTTGGACTTGCCATTGACAGAATTTTATTGAAAGATGCGGTCATATCTGGGATTTGAAGTCACATTTTCTGAGCTCCACATTGGCCTTACTCCCTTTCAGTGCCACACGCCAGTGAAAGTTAACCCTTTGAGTGCCAGAGAGGTATGCAATGCAGTGGATACCTCTCTGCCACCCAAAGGGTCAGTGTTTTACAGTGTCTTCCATATGGCTCTTGCACGGAAAGGAATAAGTACAGAGTTAACCCTTTGAGTCCTGAATGGGAGCACAATGCTTTGGGCACCCTCTGGCATTCCATGGGTAAAGACATACAGTGTAGTGTTCTGCGTCAAAATTGTGCAGTTTTGATACTATGTCAGTACCCCCAGGCTTCCAGTGAATAAGAATCATTGCTGTAGGTTTTCTTTTTTTCAGAAATACTGTACTATGACATCACACTGTCAATGCCTATTGGCTTAGTGTCAAGGACAATTATTGATCTTGTTGACATTTTGCTTGAAACACACTATTGTGACATTATAAAGTCAATGCATACTGGCTTCATGTGAAGGAGAATCATTGGCTTGGTTTTCCATATTGCTGAAACACAGAACTATGACATCATAATAGCAATGACTATTGGCTTTTGTTAAAGCAGAAGTAAGATTCTGGTTTGTTTTTGGCTGGAACACACAACTGTGATGTCATAATAAGAATGCCTACTGGCTTTTGTTCAATGACAATTCCTGCTTTGGTTTCCTTCTTGGTTGAATGGCACTATTGTGACATCATAATAACAATGCCCACTGTGCTCTGTGTGATGGAGGATCGTTATTTTGGTCTTCTTTTTCGCTGAAACAGAGAGCTATGATGTCATAATAGTATTTTCCAAGGTCACCCATCCAGATAGTTTGCAGGCCGTAGCCTGCTTCACTGCCATATTCAAATGGCTTTGAGTGTATGTCTGCCTGCATGATGGTGGAGAATAGGTGGTATGTCAGTAGAAGTAGTAAGAAGTGGTACAATTGAGGGCTTGTGTGGGACAAACTAGCCATGATTTACTAATCAGCTGTCCTCTGAATATGGCTATTTCCAAAAGGGTGTCTTTTAACCCCTGAAGTCTAGCGAGGTCTCCAAGGCATTGCAAAGCAGTGGGAATTTTCATTTGCCTGCTATGGTGCAACTGGCTTGCTCCAGAATGACTTGTCTTTAGCATGGTGCTTGGGGCCCTAAACGTACATAATATAGGCTCCATGAACAGAGAATGGAAGTGATGTTTTTTGTGCTTGGGAGGTCAACTGATTTGTTGTGATTTGTGTTTACCAGGTGTATGCTGAAGGAAGAGGAGTGAGAGACAGCCCAAGAACAAACCCTGGTTGCATGAAAGTTTAGCCACTGGCTTCTTGGTTAGGATGATGGGAGTTGTAGTGTTCCACAAGATGAGAGCAAAAGGCTGTCAGGTGGATATATCTATACGCTGTGAAAGAAAAGTTCCCTCTCCAGCACATTAAACCTTCAATGAGAAAAGAAGAAAAGGCACTAAGTGTTTGAGCAGCAGTTTTGCCCTGTCATTACATTCATAGAGAGAGAGAGAGAGATGCCAAGGCTGACCTGGGCATCATGCTGCCTCTCTTTCATTTGGCAAATGTTTACCATGAAAAAAATATTTGGCTTAATTCAGTTGTAGCCTCTTTACAACCTCCAGCTTTCCTGTACTGTAAAACACAAGCAGAAGAATGATATCCCAGAATTCTCTTACTTGCAAATTTGCATATAGGGAGGTGTCGTTTTGGACTTGCCATTGACAGAATTTTATTGAAAGATGCGGTCATATCTGGGATTTGAAGTCACATTTTCTGAGCTCCACATTGGCCTTACTCCCTTTCAGTGCCACACGCCAGTGAAAGTTAACCCTTTGAGTGCCAGAGAGGTATGCAATGCAGTGGATACCTCTCTGCCACCCAAAGGGTCAGTGTTTTACAGTGTCTTCCATATGGCTCTTGCACGGAAAGGAATAAGTACAGAGTTAACCCTTTGAATCTTGAATGGGAGCACAATGCTTTGGGCACCCTCTGGCATTCCATGGGTAAAGACATACAGTGTAGTGTTCTGCATCAAAATTGTGCAGTTTTGATACTATGTCAGTACCCCCAGGCTTCCAGTGAATAAGAATCATTGCTGTAGGTTTTCTTTTTTCAGAAATACTGTACTATGACATCACACTGTCAATGCCTATTGGCTTAGTGTCAAGGAGAATTATTGATCTTGTTGACATTTTGCTTGAAACACACTATTGTGACATCATAAAGTCAATGCATACTGGCTTCATGTGAAGAAGAATCATTGGCTTGGTTTTCCATATTGCTGAAACACAGAACTATGACATCATAATAGCAATGACTATTGGCTTTTGTTAAAGCAGAAGTAAGATTCTGGTTTGTTTTTGGCTGGAACACACAACTGTGATGTCATAATAAGAATGCCTACTGGCTTTTGTTCACTGACAATTCCTGCTTTGGTTTCCTTCTTGGTTGAATGGCACTATTGTGACATCATAATAACAATGCCCACTGTGCTCTGTGTGATGGAGGATCGTTATGTTGGTCTTCTTTTTCGCTGAAACAGAGAGCTATGATGTCATAATAGTATTTTCCAAGGTCACCCATCCAGATAGTTTGCAGGCCGTAGCCTGCTTCACTGCCATATTCAAATGGTTTTGAGTGTATGTCTGCCTGCATGATGGTGGAGAATAGGTGGTATGTCAGTAGCAGTAGTAAGAACTGGAACATTTCAGGGCGCGTGTGTGACAAACTAGCCATGATTTACTAATCAGCTGTCCTCTGAATATGGCTATTTCCAAAAGGGTGTCTTTTAACCCCTGAAGTCTAGCGAGGTCTCCAAGGCATTGCAAAGCAGTGGGAATTTTCATTTGCCTGCTATGGTGCAACTGGCTTGCTCCAGAATGACTTGTCTTTAGCATGGTGCTTGGGGCCCTAAACGTACATAATATAGGCTCCATGAACAGAGAATGGAAGTGATGTTTTTTGTGCTTGGGAGGTCAACTGATTTGTTGTGATTTGTGTTTACCAGGTGTATGCTGAAGGAAGAGGAGTGAGAGACAGCCCAAGAACAAACCCTGGTTGCATGAAAGTTTAGCCACTGGCTTCTTGGTTAGGATGATGGGAGTTGTAGTGTTCCACAAGATGAGAGCAAAATGCTGTCAGGTGGATATATCTATACGCTGTGAAAGAAAAGTTCCCTCTCCAGCACATGAAACCTTCAATGAGAAAAGAAGAAAAGGCACTAAGTGTTTGAGCAGCAGTTTTGCCCTGTCATTACATTCATAGAGAGAGAGAGAGAGATGCCAAAGCTGACCTGGGCATCATGCAGCCTCTCTTTCATTTGGCAAATGTTTACCATGAAAAAAATATTTGGCTTAATTCAGTTGTAGCCTCTTTACAACCTCCAGCTTTCCTGTACTGTAAAACACAAGCAGAAGAATGATATCCCAGAATTCTCTTACTTTCAAATTTGCATATAGGGAGGTGTCGTTTTGGACTTGCCATTGACAGAATTTTATTGAAAGATGCAGTCATATCTGGGATTTGAAGTCACATTTTCTGAGCTCCACATTGGCCTTACTCCCTTTCAGTGCCACACGCCAGTGAAAGTTAACCCTTTGAGTGCCAGAGAGGTATGCAATGCAGTGGATACCTCTCTGCCACCCAAAGGGTCAGTGTTTTACAGTGTCTTCCATATGGCTCTTGCACGGAAAGGAATAAGTACAGAGTTAACCCTTTGAGTCCTGAATGGGAGCACAATGCTTTGGGCACCCTCTGGCATTCCATGGGTAAAGACATACAGTGTAGTGCTCTGCGTCAAAATTGTGCAGTTTTGATACTATGTCAGTACCCCCAGGCTTCCAGTGAATAAGAATCATTGCTATAGGTTTTCTTTTTTTCAGAAATACTGTACTATGACATCTCACTGTCAATGCCTATTGGCTTAGTGTCAAGGAGAATTATTGATCTTGTTGACATTTTGCTTGAAACACACTATTGTGACATCATAAAGTCAGTGCATTGGCTTCATGTGAAGGAGAATCATTGGCTTGGTTTTCCATATTGCTGAAACACAGAACTATGACATCATAATAGCAATGACTATTGGCTTTTGTTAAAGCAGAAGTAAGATTCTGGTTTCTTTTTGGCTGGAACACACAACTGTGATGTCATAATAAGAATGCCTACTGGCTTTTGTTCACTGACAATTCCTGCTTTGGTTTCCTTCTTGGTTGAATGGCACTATTGTGACATCATAATAACAATGCCCACTGTGCTCTGTGTGATGGAGGATCATTATTTTGGTCTTCTTTTTCGCTGAAACAGAGAGCTATGATGTCATAATAGTATTTTCCAAGGTCACCCATCCAGATAGTTTGCAGGCCGTAGCCTGCTTCACTGCCATGTTCAAATGGTTTTGAGTGTATGTCTGCTGGCATGATGGTGGAGAATAGGTGGTATGTCAGTAGCAGTAGTAAGAACTGGTACATTTCAGGGCGCGTGTGTGACAAACTAGCCATGATTTACTAATCAGCTGTCCTCTGAATATGGTTATTTCCAAAAGGGTGTCTTTTAACCCCTGAAGTCTAGCGAGGTCTCCAAGGCATTGCAAAGCAGTGGGAATTTTCATTTGCCTGCTATGGTGCAACTGGCTTGCTCCAGAATGACTTGTCTTTAGCATGGTGCTTGGGGCCCTAAACGTACATAATATAGGCTCCATGAACAGAGAATGGAAGTGATGTTTTTTGTGCTTGGGAGGTCAACTGATTTGTTGTGATTTGTGTTTACCAGGTGTATGCTGAAGGAAGAGGAGTGAGAGACAGCCCAAGAACAAACCCTGGTTGCAAGAAAGTTTAGCCACTGGCTTCTTGGTTAGGATGATGGGAGTTGTAGTGTTCCACAAGATGAGAGCAAAAGGCTGTCAGGGGATATATCTATACGCTGTGAAACAAAAGTTCCATCTCCAGCACATTAAACCTTCAATGAAAAAAGAAGAAAACGCACTAAGTGTTTGAGCAGCAGTTTTGCCCTGTCATTACATTCATAGAGAGAGAGAGAGAGAGAGAGAGAGAGAGAGAGAGAGAGAGAGAGAGAGAGAGAGAGAGAGAGAGAGAGAGAGAGAGAGAGAGAGAGAGAGAGAGAGAGAGAGAGAGAGAGAGAGAGAGAGAGAGAGAGAGAGAGAGAGAGAGATGCCAAGGCTGACCTGGGCATCATGCTGCCTCTCTTTCATTTGGCAAATGTTTACCATGAAAAAAATATTTGGCTTAATTCAGTTGTAGCCTCTTTACAACCTCCAGCTTTCCTGTACTGTAAAACACAAGCAGAAGAATGATATCCCAGAATTCTCTTACTTGCAAATTTGCATATAGGGAGGTGTCGTTTTGGACTTGCCATTGACAGAATTTTATTGAAAGATGCGGTCATATCTGGGATTTGAAGTCACATTTTCTGAGCTCCACATTGGCCTTACTCCCTTTCAGTGCCACACGCCAGTGAAAGTTAACCCTTTGAGTGCCAGAGAGGTATGCAATGCAGTGGATACCTCTCTGCCACCCAAAGGGTCAGTGTTTTACAGTGTCTTCCATATGGCTCTTGCACGGAAAGGATTAAGTACAGAGTTAACCCTTTGAGTCCTGAATGGGAGCACAATGCTTTGGGCACCCTCTGGCATTCCATGGGTAAAGAGATACAGTGTAGTGTTCTGCGTCAAAATTGCGCAGTTTTGATACTATGTCAGTACCCCCAGGCTTCAAGTGAATAAGAATCATTGCTCTAGGTTTTCTTTTTTTCAGAAATACTGTCAATGCCAATTGGCTTAGTGTCAAGGAGAATTATTGATCTTGTTGACATTTTGCTTGAAACACACTATTGTGACAACATAAAGTCAATGCATACTGGCTTCATGTGAAAGAGAATCAGTGGCTTGGTTTTCCATATTGCTGAAACACAGAACTATGACATCATAATAGCAATGCCTATTGGCTTTTGTTAAAGCAGAAGTAAGATTCTGGTTTCTTTTTGGCTGGAACACAGAACTGTGATGTCATAATAAGAATGCCTACTGGCTTTTGTTAAATGACAATTCCTGCTTTGGTTTCCTTCTTGGTTGAATGGCACTATTGTGACATCATAATAACACTGCCCACTGTGCTCTGTGTGATGGAGGATCGTTATTTTGGTCGTCTTTTTCGCTGAAACAGAGAGCTATGATGTCATAATAGGATTTTCCAAGGTCACCCATCCAAATAGTTTGCAGGCCGTAGCCTGCTTCACTGCCATGTTCAAATGGTTTTGAGTGTATTTCTGCTGGCATGATGGCGGAGAATAGGTGGTATGTCAGTAGTAGTAGTAAGAAGTGCTACAATTGAGGGCTTGTGTGGGACAAACTAGCCATGATTTACTAATCAGCTGTCCTCTGCATATGGCTATATCCAAAAAGGTGTCTTTTAACCCCTGAAGTCTAGCGAGGTCTCCAAGGCATTGCAAAGCAGTGGGCATTTTCATTTGCCTGCTATGGTGCAACTGGCTTGCTCCAGAATGACGTGTCTTTAGCATGGTGCTTGGGGCCCTAAACGTACATAATATATGCTCCATGAACAGAGAATAGAAGTGATGTTTTTTGTGCTTGGGAGGTCAACTGATTTGTTGTGATTTGTGTTTACCAGGTGTATGTTGAAGGAAAAGGAGTGAGAGACAGCCCAAGAACAAACCCTGGATGCATGAAAGTTTAGCCACTGGCTTCTTGCTTAGGATGATGGGAGTTGTAGTGTTCCACAAGATGAGAGCAAAAGGTTGTCAGGGGATGTATCTATATGCTGTGAAAGAAAAGTTCCATCTCCAGCACATTAAACCTTCCATGAAAGAAGAAGAAGAAGAAAATGCACTGTTTGAGCAGCAGTTTTGCCCTGTCGTTACATTCATAGAGAGAGAGATGCCAAGGCTGACCTGGGCATCATGCTGTCTCTCTTTCATTTGGCACATGTTTACCATGCAACAAATATTTGGCTTAATTCAGCTGTAGCCTCATTACAACCTCCAGCTTTCCTGTACTGTAAAACACAAGCAGAAGAATGATATCCCAGAATTCTCTTACTTGCAAATTTGCATATAGGGAGGTGTCTTTATGGACTTGCCATTGACAGAATTTTATTGAAAGATGCCGTCATATCTGGGATTTGAAGTCACATTTTCTGAGCCCCACATTGCCCTTACTCCCTTTCAGTGCCACACGTCAGTGAAAGTGAACCCTTTGAGTGCCAGAGAGGTATGTAATGCATTGGATACCTCTCTGCCACCCAAAGGGTCAGTGTTTTACAGTGTCTTCCATATGGCTCTTGCACGGAAAGGAATAAGTACAGAGTTAACCCTTTGAGTCCTGAATGGGAGCACAATGCTTTGGGCACCCTCTGCCATTCCATGGGTAAAGACATACAGTGTAGTGTTCTGCGTCAAAATTGTGCAGTTTTCATACTATGTCAGTACCCCCAGGCTTCCAGTGAATAAGAATCATTGCTCTAGGTTTTCTTTTTTTCAGAAATACTGTACTATGACATCATACTGTCAATGCCAATTGGCTTAGTGTCAAGGAGAATTATTGCTCTTGTTGACATTTTGCTTGAAACACACTATTGTGACATCATAAAGTCAATGCATACTGGCTTCATGTGAAAGAGAATCAGTGGCTTGGTTTTCCATATTGCTGAAACACAGAACTATGACATCATAATTGCAATGCCTAATGGCTTTTGTTAAAGAAGAAGTGAGATTCTGGTTTCTTTTTGGCTGGAACACAGAACTGTGATGTCATAATAAGAATGCCTACTGGCTTTTGTTAAATGACAATTCCTGCTTTGGTTTCCTTCTTGGTTGAATGGCACTATTGTGACATCATAATAACACTGCCCACTGTGCTCTGTGTGATGGAGGATCGTTATTTTGGTCGTCTTTTTCGCTGAAACAGAGAGCTATGATGTCATAATAGGATTTTCCAAGGTCACCCATCCAAATAGTTTGCAGGCCGTAGCCTGCTTCACTGCCATGTTCAAATGGTTTTGAGTGTATTTCTACTGGCATGATGGCGGAGAATAGGTGGTATGTCAGTAGTAGTACTAAGAAGTGGTACAATTGAGGGCTTGTGTGGGACATACTAGCCATGATTTACTAATCAGCTGTCCTCTGCATATGGCTATATCCAAAAAGGTGTCTATTAACCCCTGAAGTCTAGCGAGGTCTCCAAGGCATTGCAAAGCAGTGGGCATTTTCATTTGCCTGCTATGGTGCAACTGGCTTGCTCCAGAATGACGTGTCTTTAGCATGGTGCTTGGGGCCCTAAACGTACATAATATATGCTCCATGAACAGAGAATGGAAGTGATGTTTTTTGTGCTTGGGAGGTCAACTATTTTGTTGTGATTTGTGTTTACTAGGTGTATGTTGAAGGAAGAGGAGTGAGAGACAGCCCAAGAACAAACCCTGGTTGCATGAAAGTTTAGCCACTGGCTTCTTGGTTAGGAGGATGGGAGTTGTAGTGTTCCACAAGATAAGAGCAAAAGGTTGTCAAGGGATGTATCTATATGCTGTGAAAGAAAAGTTCCATCTCCAGCACATTAAACCTTCCATGAAAGAAGAAGAAGAAGAAAATGCAGTGTTTGAGCAGCAGTTTTGCCGTGTTGTTACATTCATAGAGAGAGAGATGCCAAGGCTGACCTGGGCATCATGCTGTCTCTCTTTCATTTGGCACATGTTTACCATGCAAAAAATATTTGGCTTAATTCAGCTGTAGCCTCATTACAACCTCCAGCTTTCTTGTACTGTAAAACACAAGCAGAAGAATGATATCCCAGAATTCTCTTACTTGCATATTTGTATATAGGGAGGTGTCTTTATGGACGTGCCATTGACAGAATTTTATTGAAAGATGCGGTCATATCTGGGATTTGAAGTCACATTTTCTGAGCCCCACATTGGCCTTACTCCCTTTCAGTGCCACACGCCAGTGAAAGTGAACCCTTTGAGTGCCAGAGAGGTATGTAATGCATTGGATACCTCTCTGCCACCCAAAGGGTCAGTGTTTTACAGTGTCTTCCATATGGCTCTTGCACGGAAAGGAATAAGTACAGAGTTAACCCTTTGAGTCCTGAATGGGAGCACAATGCTGTGTTCACCCTCTGCCATTCCATGGGTAAAGACATACAGTGTAGTGTTCTGCGTCAAAATTGTGCAGTTTTGATACTATGTCAGTACCCCCAGGCTTCAAGTGAATAAGAATCATTGCTCTAGGTTTTCTTTTTTTCAGAAATACTGTACTATGACATCATACTGTCAATGCCAATTGGCTTAGTGTCAAGGAGAATTATTGCTCTTGTTGACATTTTGCTTGAAACACAATATTGTGACATCATAAAGTCAATGCATACTGGCTTCATGTGAAAGAGAATCAGTGGCTTGGTTTTCCATATTGCTGAAACACAGAACTATGACATCATAATAGCAATGCCTATTGGCTTTTGTTAAAGCAGAAGTAAGATTCTGGTTTCTTTTTGGCTGGAACACAGAACTGTGATGTCATAATAAGAATGCCTACTGGCTTTTGTTAAATGACAATTCCTGCTTTGGTTTCCTTCTTGGTTGAATGGCACTATTGTGACATCATAATAACACTGCCCACTGTGCTCTGTGTGATGGAGGATCGTTATTTTGGTCGTCTTTTTCGCTGAAACAGAGAGCTATGATGTCATAATAGGATTTTCCGAGGTCACCCATCCAAATAGTTTGCAGGCCGTAGCCTGCTTCACTGCCATGTTCAAATGGTTTTGAGTGTATTTCTACTGGCATGATGGCGGAGAATAGGTGGTATGTCAGTAGTAGTAGTAAGAAGTGGTACAATTGAGGGCTTGTGTGGGACAAACTAGCCATGATTTACTAATCAGCTGTCCTCTGCATATGGCTATATCCAAAATGGTGTCTATTAACCCCTGAAGTCTAGCGAGGTCTCCAAGGCATTGCAAAGCAGTGGGCATTTTCATTTGCCTGCTATGGTGCAACTGGCTTGCTCCAGAATGACGTGTCTTTAGCATGGTGCTTGGGGCCCTAAACGTACATAATATATGCTCCATGAACAGAGAATGGAAGTGATGTTTTTTGTGCTTGGGAGGTCAACTGATTTGTTGTGATTTGTGTTTACTAGGTGTATGTTGAAGGAAGAGGAGTGAGAGACAGCCCAAGAACAAACCCTGGTTGCATGAAAGTTTAGCCACTGGCTTCTTGGTTAGGAGGATGGGAGTTGTAGTGTTCCACAAGATGAGAGCAAAAGGTTGTCAGGGGATGTATCTATATGCTGTGAAAGAAAAGTTCCATCTCCAGCACATTAAACCTTCCATGAAAGAAGAAGAAGAAGAAAATGCAGTGTTTGAGCAGCAGTTTTGCCCTGTTGTTACATTCATAGAGAGAGAGATGCCAAGGCTGACCTGGGCATCATGCTGTCTCTCTTTCATTTGACACATGTTTACCATGCAAAAAATATTTGGCTTAATTCAGCTGTAGCCTCATTACAACCTCCAGCTTTCTTGTACTGTAAAACACAAGCAGAAGAATGATATCCCAGAATTCTCTTACTTGCAAATATGTATATAGGGAGGTGTCTTTATGGACTTGCCATTGACAGAATTTTATTGAAAGATGCGGTCATATCTGGGATTTGAAGTCACATTTTCTGAGCCCCACATTGGCCTTACTCCCTTTCAGTGCCACACGTCAGTGAAAGTGAACCCTTTGAGTGCCAGAGAGGTATGTAATGCATTGGAAACCTCTCTGCCACCCAAAGGGTCAGTGTTTTACAGTGTCTTCCATATGGCTCTTGCACGGAAAGGAATAAGTACAGAGTTAACCCTTTGAGTCCTGAATGGGAGCACAATGCTTTGGGCACCCTCTGCCATTCCATGGGTAAAGACATACAGTGTAGTGTTCTGCGTCAAAATTGTGCAGTTTTCATACTATGTCAGTACCCCCAGGCTTCAAGTGAATAAGAATCATTGCTCTAGGTTTTCTTTTTTTCAGAAATACTGTACTATGACATCATACTGTCAATGCCAATTGGCTTAGTGTCAAGGAGAATTATTGCTCTTGTTGACATTTTGCTTGAAACACACTATTGTGACATCATAAAGTCAATGCATACTGGCTTCATGTGAAAGAGAATCAGTGGCTTGGTTTTCCATATTGCTGAAACACAGAACTATGACATCATAATAGCAATGCCTATTGGCTTTTGTTAAAGAAGAAGTGAGATTCTGGTTTCTTTTTGGCTGGAACACAGAACTGTGATGTCATAATAAGAATGCCTACTGGCTTTTGTTAAATGACAATTCCTGCTTTGGTTTCCTTCTTGGTTGAATGGCACTATTGTGACATCATAATAACACTGCCCACTGTGCTCTGTGTGATGGAGGATCGTTATTTTGGTCGTCTTTTTCGCTGAAACAGAGAGCTATGATGTCATAATAGGATTTTCCAAGGTCACCCATCCAAATAGTTTGCAGGCCGTAGCCTGCTTCACTGCCATGTTCAAATGGTTTTGAGTGTATTTCTACTGGCATGATGGCGGAGAATAGGTGGTATGTCAGTAGTAGTAGTAAGAAGTGGTACAATTGAGGGCTTGTGTGGGACAAACTAGCCATGATTTACTAATCAGCTGTCCTCTGCATATGGCTATATCCAAAAAGGTGTCTATTAACCCCTGAAGTCTAGCGAGGTCTCCAAGGCATTGCAAAGCAGTGGGCATTTTCATTTGCCTGCTATGGTGCAACTGGCTTGCTCCAGAATGACGTGTCTTTAGCATGGTGCTTGGGGCCCTAAACGTACATAATATATGCTCCATGAACAGAGAATGGAAGTGATGTTTTTTGTGCTTGGGAGGTCAACTATTTTGTTGTGATTTGTGTTTACTAGGTGTATGTTGAAGGAAGAGGAGTGAGAGACAGCCCAAGAACAAACCCTGGTTGCATGAAAGTTTAGCCACTGGCTTCTTGGTTAGGAGGATGGGAGTTGTAGTGTTCCACAAGATGAGAGCAAAAGGTTGTCAGGGGATGTATCTATATGCTGTGAAAGAAAAGTTCCATCTCCAGCACATTAAACCTTCCATGAAAGAAGAAGAAGAAGAAAATGCAGTGTTTGAGCAGCAGTTTTGCCCTGTTGTTACATTCATAGAGAGAGAGATGCCAAGGCTGACCTGGGCATCATGCTGTCTCTCTTTCATTTGGCACATGTTTACCATGCAAAAAATATTTGGCTTAATTCAGCTGTAGCCTCATTACAACCTCCAGCTTTCTTGTACTGTAAAACACAAGCAGAAGAATGATATCCCAGAATTCTCTTACTTGCAAATTTGTATATAGGGAGGTGTCTTTATGGACTTGCCATTGACAGAATTTTATTGAAAGATGCGGTCATATCTGGGATTTGAAGTCACATTTTCTGAGCCCCACATTGGCCTTACTCCCTTTCAGTGCCACACGCCAGTGAAAGTGAACCCTTTGAGTGCCAGAGAGGTATGTAATGCATTGGATACCTCTCTGCCACCCAAAGGGTCAGTGTTTTACAGTGTCTTCCATATGGCTCTTGCACGGAAAGGAATAAGTACAGAGTTAACCCTTTGAGTCCTGAATGGGAGCACAATGCTTTGGGCACCCTCTGGCATTCCATGGGTAAAGACATACAGTGTAGTGTTCTGCGTCAAAATTGTGCAGTTTTGATACAATGTCAGTACCCCCAGGCTTCAAGTGAATAAGAGTCATTGCTCTAGGTTTTCTTTTTTTCAGAAATACTGTACTATGACATCATACTGTCAATGCCAATTGGCTTAGTGTCAAGGAGAATTATTGCTCTTGTTGACATTTTGCTTGAAACACAATATTGTGACATCATAAAGTCAATGCATACTGGCTTCATGTGAAAGAGAATCAGTGGCTTGGTTTTCCATATTGCTGAAACACAGAACTATGACATCATAATAGCAATGCCTATTGGCTTTTGTTAAAGCAGAAGTAAGATTCTGGTTTCTTTTTGGCTGGAACACAGAACTGTGATGTCATAATAAGAATGCCTACTGGCTTTTGTTAAATGACAATTCCTGCTTTGGTTTCCTTCTTGGTTGAATGGCACTATTGTGACATCATAATAACACTGCCCAGTGTGCTCTGTGTGATGGAGGATCGTTATTTTGGTCGTCTTTTTCGCTGAAACAGAGAGCTATGATGTCATAATAGGATTTTCCGAGGTCACCCATCCAAATAGTTTGCAGGCCGTAGCCTGCTTCACTGCCATGTTCAAATGGTTTTGAGTGTATTTCTACTGGCATGATGGCGGAGAATAGGTGGTATGTCAGTAGTAGTAGTAAGAAGTGGTACAATTGAGGGCTTGTGTGGGACAAACTAGCCATGATTTACTAATCAGCTGTCCTCTGCATATGGCTATATCCAAAAAAGTGTCTATTAACCCCTGAAGTCTAGCGAGGTCTCCAAGGCATTGCAAAGCAGTGGGCATTTTCATTTGCCTGCTATGGTGCAACTGGCTTGCTCCAGAATGACGTGTCTTTAGCATGGTGCTTGGGGCCCTAAACGTACATAATATATGCTCCATGAACAGAGAATGGAAGTGATGTTTTTTGTGCTTGGGAGGTCAACTGATTTGTTGTGATTTGTGTTTACTAGGTGTATGTTGAAGGAAGAGGAGTGAGAGACAGCCCAAGAACAAACCCTGGTTGCATGAAAGTTTAGCCACTGGCTTCTTGGTTAGGAGGATGGGAGTTGTAGTGTTCCACAAGATGAGAGCAAAAGGTTGTCAGGGGATGTATCTATATGCTGTGAAAGAAAAGTTCCATCTCCAGCACATTAAACCTTCCATGAAAGAAGAAGAAGAAGAAAATGCAGTGTTTGAGCAGCAGTTTTGCCCTGTTGTTACATTCATAGAGAGAGAGATGCCAAGGCTGACCTGGGCATCATGCTGTCTCTCTTTCATTTGGCACATGTTTACCATGCAAAAAATATTTGGCTTAATTCAGCTGTAGCCTCATTACAACCTCCAGCTTTCTTGTACTGTAAAACACAAGCAGAAGAATGATATCCCAGAATTCTCTTACTTGCAAATTTGTATATAGGGAGGTGTCTTTATGGACTTGCCATTGACAGAATTTTATTGAAAGATGCGGTCATATCTGGGATTTGAAGTCACATTTTCTGAGCCCCACATTGGCCTTACTCCCTTTCAGTGCCACACGCCAGTGAAAGTGAACCCTTTGAGTGCCAGAGAGGTATGTAATGCATTGGATACCTCTCTGCCACCCAAAGGGTCAGTGTTTTACAGTGTCTTCCATATGGCTCTTGCACGGAAAGGAATAAGTACAGAGTTAACCCTTTGAGTCCTGAATGGGAGCACAATGCTGTGTTCACCCTCTGCCATTCCATGGGTAAAGACATACAGTGTAGTGTTCTGCGTCAAAATTGTGCAGTTTTGATACTATGTCAGTACCCCCAGGCTTCAAGTGAATAAGAATCATTGCTCTAGGTTTTCTTTTTTTCAGAAATACTGTACTATGACATCATACTGTCAATGCCAATTGGCTTAGTGTCAAGGAGAATTATTGCTCTTGTTGACATTTTGCTTGAAACACAATATTGTGACATCATAAAGTCAATGCATACTGGCTTCATGTGAAAGAGAATCAGTGGCTTGGTTTTCCATATTGCTGAAACACAGAACTATGACATCATAATAGCAATGCCTATTGGCTTTTGTTAAAGCAGAAGTAAGATTCTGGTTTCTTTTTGGCTGGAACACAGAACTGTGATGTCATAATAAGAATGCCTACTGGCTTTTGTTAAATGACAATTCCTGCTTTGGTTTCCTTCTTGGTTGAATGGCACTATTGTGACATCATAATAACACTGCCCACTGTGCTCTGTGTGATGGAGGATCGTTATTTTGGTCGTCTTTTTCGCTGAAACAGAGAGCTATGATGTCATAATAGGATTTTCCGAGGTCACCCATCCAAATAGTTTGCAGGCCGTAGCCTGCTTCACTGCCATGTTCAAATGGTTTTGAGTGTATTTCTACTGGCATGATGGCGGAGAATAGGTGGTATGTCAGTAGTAGTAGTAAGAAGTGGTACAATTGAGGGCTTGTGTGGGACAAACTAGCCATGATTTACTAATCAGCTGTCCTCTGCATATGGCTATATCCAAAATGGTGTCTATTAACCCCTGAAGTCTAGCGAGGTCTCCAAGGCATTACAAAGCAGTGGGCATTTTCATTTGCCTGCTATGGTGCAACTGGCTTGCTCCAGAATGACGTGTCTTTAGCATGGTGCTTGGGGCCCGAAACGTACATAATATATGCTCCATGAACAGAGAATGGAAGTGATGTTTTTTGTGCTTGGGAGGTCAACTGATTTGTTGTGATTTGTGTTTACTAGGTGTATGTTGAAGGAAGAGGAGTGAGAGACAGCCCAAGAACAAACCCTGGTTGCATGAAAGTTTAGCCACTGGCTTCTTGGTTAGGAGGATGGGAGTTGTAGTGTTCCACAAGATGAGAGCAAAAGGTTGTCAGGGGATGTATCTATATGCTGTGAAAGAAAAGTTCCATCTCCAGCACATTAAACCTTCCATGAAAGAAGAAGAAGAAGAAAATGCAGTGTTTGAGCAGCAGTTTTGCCCTGTTGTTACATTCATAGAGAGAGAGATGCCAAGGCTGACCTGGGCATCATGCTGTCTCTCTTTCATTTGACACATGTTTACCATGCAAAAAATATTTGGCTTAATTCAGCTGTAGCCTCATTACAACCTCCAGCTTTCTTGTACTGTAAAACACAAGCAGAAGAATGATATCCCAGAATTCTCTTACTTGCAAATATGTATATAGGGAGGTGTCTTTATGGACTTGCCATTGACAGAATTTTATTGAAAGATGCGGTCATATCTGGGATTTGAAGTCACATTTTCTGAGCCCCACATTGGCCTTACTCCCTTTCAGTGCCACACGTCAGTGAAAGTGAACCCTTTGAGTGCCAGAGAGGTATGTAATGCATTGGAAACCTCTCTGCCACCCAAAGGGTCAGTGTTTTACAGTGTCTTCCATATGGCTCTTGCACGGAAAGGAATAAGTACAGAGTTAACCCTTTGAGTCCTGAATGGGAGCACAATGCTTTGGGCACCCTCTGCCATTCCATGGGTAAAGACATACAGTGTAGTGTTCTGCGTCAAAATTGTGCAGTTTTCATACTATGTCAGTACCCCCAGGCTTCAAGTGAATAAGAATCATTGCTCTAGGTTTTCTTTTTTTCAGAAATACTGTACTATGACATCATACTGTCAATGCCAATTGGCTTAGTGTCAAGGAGAATTATTGCTCTTGTTGACATTTTGCTTGAAACACACTATTGTGACATCATAAAGTCAATGCATACTGGCTTCATGTGAAAGAGAATCAGTGGCTTGGTTTTCCATATTGCTGAAACACAGAACTATGACATCATAATAGCAATGCCTATTGGCTTTTGTTAAAGAAGAAGTGAGATTCTGGTTTCTTTTTGGCTGGAACACAGAACTGTGATGTCATAATAAGAATGCCTACTGGCTTTTGTTAAATGACAATTCCTGCTTTGGTTTCCTTCTTGGTTGAATGGCACTATTGTGACATCATAATAACACTGCCCACTGTGCTCTGTGTGATGGAGGATCGTTATTTTGGTCGTCTTTTTCGCTGAAACAGAGAGCTATGATGTCATAATAGGATTTTCCAAGGTCACCCATCCAAATAGTTTGCAGGCCGTAGCCTGCTTCACTGCCATGTTCAAATGGTTTTGAGTGTATTTCTACTGGCATGATGGCGGAGAATAGGTGGTATGTCAGTAGTAGTAGTAAGAAGTGGTACAATTGAGGGCTTGTGTGGGACAAACTAGCCATGATTTACTAATCAGCTGTCCTCTGCATATGGCTATATCCAAAAAGGTGTCTATTAACCCCTGAAGTCTAGCGAGGTCTCCAAGGCATTGCAAAGCAGTGGGCATTTTTATTTGCCTGCTATGGTGCAACTGGCTTGCTCCAGAATGACGTGTCTTTAGCATGGTGCTTGGGGCCCTAAACGTACATAATATATGCTCCATGAACAGAGAATGGAAGTGATGTTTTTTGTGCTTGGGAGGTCAACTATTTTGTTGTGATTTGTGTTTACTAGGTGTATGTTGAAGGAAGAGAAGTGAGAGACAGCCCAAGAACAAACCCTGGTTGCATGAAAGTTTAGCCACTGGCTTCTTGGTTAGGAGGATGGGAGTTGTAGTGTTCCACAAGATGAGAGCAAAAGGTTGTCAGGGGATGTATCTATATGCTGTGAAAGAAAAGTTCCATCTCCAGCACATTAAACCTTCCATGAAAGAAGAAGAAGAAGAAAATGCAGTGTTTGAGCAGCAGTTTTGCCCTGTTGTTACATTCATAGAGAGAGAGATGCCAAGGCTGACCTGGGCATCATGCTGTCTCTCTTTCATTTGGCACATGTTTACCATGCAAAAAATATTTGGCTTAATTCAGCTGTAGCCTCATTACAACCTCCAGCTTTCTTGTACTGTAAAACACAAGCAGAAGAATGATATCCCAGAATTCTCTTACTTGCAAATTTGTATATAGGGAGTAGTGTTGAGCGAGCATGCTCGGCCGATGCTCGGATCGGCTCGAGCATCGCTCTGCTCGGCACATGGCGGTACTCGTACGAGTACCGCATGTGCTCGCCCGCCATGTTCGGGTCTCCTCCCCGCACGTTTTGTGGCTGCTGCGCAGCCAATAAACGTGCAGGGAGGCTCTGACATCAGTGTAATGCCAGCAGCCATGTTGGCTGCTGGCATTACACTGATTGGCTGGCCAGAACCCGTGGTCAGGTGCTGTATAGCACCTGACCAGCGAGTTCGGCTCAGTCTGAGCCAGGGAGAGCTGAGGATAGGAAGGGAAAGGCAGTGTAGGGAGGAAAAAAACAAAAATTGTGAAAAAAAAAGAACCAAAAGTCCTTTTTAGGACTACTGTGTGTGGGGGCAGCAGGTTATTTGGTGTGGGGGGAAAAAAACAAAAAAAAAAAAAAAAAAATATATATATTCTGTTTAGTGTGCAAAGTTGCAGATTAGAGCACATTCTGTTTAGTGTGCACAGTTGCAGATTAGAGCACATTCTGTTTAGTGTGCAAAGTTGCAGATTAGAGCACATTCTGTTTAGTGTGCAAAGTTGCAGATTAGAGCACATTCTGTTTAGTGTGCAAAGTTGCAGATTAGAGCACATTCTGTTAAGTCTTCAAACTAAAATATCAAAGTCACGTATTCCATTCAGTGTGCGTCGCCGCAGTTTAGCAGCACATTCTGAGTACTGTGCAGAGTTGCAGAATAGGAAGAAATACTGTTAAGTCTTCAAACTAAAATATCAAAGTCACATATTCCATTCAGTGTGCTTCGCCGCAGTTTAGCAGCACATTCTGTGTACTGTGCAGAGTTGCAGAATAGGAAGAAATACTGTTAAGTCTTCAAACTAAAATATCAAAGTCACATATTCCATTCAGTGTGCTTCGCCGCAGTTTAGCAGCACATTCTGTGTAGTGTGCAGAGTTGCAGAATAGGAAGAAATACTGTTAAGTCTTCAAACTCAAATATCAAAGTCACATATTCCATTCAGTGTGCTTCGCCGCAGTTTAGCAGCACATTCTGTGTACTGTGCAGAGTTGCAGAATAGGAAGAAATACTGTTAAGTCTTCAAACTAAAATATCAAAGTCACATATTCCATTCAGTGTGCTTCGCCGCAGTTTAGCAGCACATTCTGTGTAGTGTGCAGAGTTGCAGAATAGGAAGAAATACTGTTAAGTCTTCAAACTAAAATATCAAAGTCACATATTCCATTCAGTGTGCTTCGCCGCAGTTTAGCAGCACATTCTGTGTACTGTGCAGAGTTGCAGAATAGGAAGAAATACTGTTAAGTCTTCAAACTCAAATATCAAAGTCACATATTCCATTCAGTGTGCTTCAACGCCGTTTAACAGCCTATTCTGTGTACTCTACAGAGTTGCAGAATAGTAAGAAATACTGTTAATTTTTCAAACTCAAATATCAAAGTCACATATTCCATTCAGTGTCTTTCACCGCCGTTTAACAGCCTATTCTGTGTACTCTGTACAGTTGCAGAATTATAAGAAATACTGTTAAGTTTTCAAACTCAAATATTAAAGTCACATATTCCATTCAGTGTCTTTCACCGCCGTTTAACAGCCTATTCTGTGTACTCTGTACAGTTCCAGAATTATAAGAAATACTGTTAAGTTTTCAAACTCAAATATTAAAGTCACATATTCCATTCAGTGTGTTTCAACGCCGTTTAACAGCCTATTCTGTGTACTCTGCAGAGTTGCAGAATAGTAAGAAATACTGTTAATTTTTCAAACTCAAATATTAAAGTCACATATTCCATTCAGTGTCTTTCACCGCCGTTTAACAGCCTATTCTGTGTACTCTGTACAGTTCCAGAATTATAAGAAATACTGTTAAGTTTTCAAACTCAAATATTAAAGTCACATATTCCATTCAGTGTGTTTCAACGCCGTTTAACAGCCTATTCTGTGTACTCTGCAGAGTTGCAGAATAGTAAGAAATACTGTTAATTTTTCAAACTCAAATATTAAAGTCACATATTCCATTCAGTGTCTTTCACCGCCGTTTAACAGCCTATTCTGTGTACTCTGTACAGTTCCAGAATTATAAGAAATACTGTTAAGTTTTCAAACTCAAATATTAAAGTCACATATTCCATTCAGTGTCTTTCACCGCCGTTTAACAGCCTATTCTGTGTACTCTGTACAGTTCCAGAATTATAAGAAATACTGTTAAGTTTTCAAACTCAAATATTAAAGTCACATATTCCATTCAGTGTGTTTCAACGCCGTTTAACAGCCTATTCTGTGTACTCTGCAGAGTTGCAGAATAGTAAGAAATACTGTTAATTTTTCAAACTCAAATATTAAAGTCACATATTCCATTCAGTGTCTTTCACCGCCGTTTAACAGCCTATTCTGTGTACTCTGTACAGTTCCAGAATTATAAGAAATACTGTTAAGTTTTCAAACTCAAATATTAAAGTCACATATTCCATTCAGTGTCTTTCACCGCCGTTTAACAGCCTATTCTGTGTACTCTGTACAGTTCCAGAATTATAAGAAATACTGTTAAGTTTTCAAACTCAAATATTAAAGTCACATATTCCATTCAGTGTGTTTCAACGCCGTTTAACAGCCTATTCTGTGTACTCTGCAGAGTTGCAGAATAGTAAGAAATACTGTTAATTTTTCAAACTCAAATATTAAAGTCACATATTCCATTCAGTGTCTTTCACCGCCGTTTAACAGCCTATTCTGTGTACTCTGTACAGTTCCAGAATTATAAGAAATACTGTTAAGTTTTCAAACTCAAATATTAAAGTCACATATTCCATTCAGTGTGTTTCAACGCCGTTTAACAGCCTATTCTGTGTACTCTGCAGAGTTGCAGAATAGTAAGAAATACTGTTAATTTTTCAAACTCAAATATTAAAGTCACATATTCCATTCAGTGTCTTTCACCGCCGTTTAACAGCCTATTCTGTGTACTCTGTACAGTTCCAGAATTATAAGAAATACTGTTAAGTTTTCAAACTCAAATATTAAAGTCACATATTCCATTCAGTGTGTTTCAACGCCGTTTAACAGCCTATTCTGTGTACTCTGCAGAGTTGCAGAATAGTAAGAAATACTGTTAATTTTTCAAACTCAAATATTAAAGTCACATATTCCATTCAGTGTCTTTCACCGCCGTTTAACAGCCTATTCTGTGTACTCTGTACAGTTCCAGAATTATAAGAAATACTGTTAAGTTTTCAAACTCAAATATTAAAGTCACATATTCCATTCAGTGTGTTTCAACGCCGTTTAACAGCCTATTCTGTGTACTCTGCAGAGTTGCAGAATAGTAAGAAATACTGTTAAGTTTTCAAACTCAAATATTAAAGTCACATATTCCATTCAGTGTGTATCACCGCCGTTTAGCAGCCTATTCTGTGTACTCTGAACAGTTGCAGAATAGTAAGAAATACTGTTAAGTTTTCAAACTCAAATATTAAAGTCACATATTCCATTCAGTGTGTTTCACCGCCGTTTAGCAGCCTATTCTGTGTACTCTGCAGAGTTGCAGAATAGTAAGAAATACTGTTAAGTTTTCAAACTCATATATATTAAAGTCATATATATCGTGTAAGATGAAGAAGGCGGGTAAAAAGGGACGGGGAAGTGGACGTGATCCTGAAAGTTCAGGGCGCGGGTCAGGACGCGGAGAAACTGTGCCTGGTGCCAGAGCACAAGAAAGAAAGACATCCACCATACCTAGCTTCATGTCTGATTTCACAGGGCGTCGCAGGACATCACTCTCGAGGTCCGACCAGTGCGAACAGGTGGTCGGTTGGATGACAGCTGATACTGCTTCCAGTCGGTTAAGCACCACCCTGTCTTCCACCAAGTCCACTCTCAGTAGCCAAGAGTCTGGTCAACATAATCCTCACTCTGATCATCCTTCCTCCCACCATAGACGGTCTGGTCAAAGAAGTGATCCCACACTGGGATATAGTGATGAGCTCGTCTCATCACCAATCCTTCATTTGACCCCCTCTCCAAGCACGCTTGCAGAGGAACATGACATCTTGTGCCCTGATTCACAACCTCTAGAGGCTACCCAATCACAAGAAGATGACAGATGTGAACGGCATTTAAGGTCAAAGGAAGTAGTGGATGATGATGATGATGATGAGACACAGTTGCCATTAAATCAACCACTATTTCCTTCTCAAGACCTTGTTGAGGAGAATGTTATACAGTTGTCAATGACCGAGTATGTGGTGGGATCAAGACTTGAGGAGGATGATCAGAGTGAGGAAGTGGAGGAGGACTTGGTGGACGATGAGGTGACTGACCCCACCTGGGAAGGTGTAGAGCCGAGCGATGACAGCAGTCCTGAGGGTGAGCCATCTGCAGCACCGCAACAGGCTGGAAGAGGCAGTGGTGTGGCTACAGAAAGAAGGCGGACCGCACCAAACCGGCCCGCAAATGTTCCACGGAGCACCCCCTTGCGTAAATCTACCTTGCCAAGGGGTAGGTGTTCCGCGGTATGGCGTTTTTTTAAGGAAAGTGCGGACGACAAAAGATTTGTAGTTTGCAACCTGTGCCACACCAGAATGAGCCGAGGCATGAACACTAGAAACCTCACCACCACCAGCATGATCCGACACATGGCATCCAAGCACCGTAGTAAGTGGGAGGAACGCCTGGATCGCCCATCTGTGTCTGCAGGCCACACCACTGCCTCCTCTTCCCCTGTTTTCGGTGCCGGCCAATCGCCTGTCGAAGGCGCAGGCCCGCATACCTCCCGCCCTGCACCTGTACCATCTGAAGCACCATCAGCGACCACATCCACTTCCCTGTCCCAGCACAGCATCCAAATGTCGTTACCCCAGGCATTTGAGCGCAAGAGAAAATACCCAGCCACCCACCCACAGGCCATAGCACTAACCTCACACCTTTCAAAATTACTGGCCATCGAAATGCTGCCATTTAGGCTTGTGGACACTGAGTCCTTCCGCAGCCTGATGGCAGCAGCTGTCCCTCGGTACGCGGTCCCCAGCCGCCACTACTTTTCCCGGTGTGCCATCCCCGCATTACACCACCATGTGTCCCGTAACATCACCCGTGCCCTGACCAACGCAGTTACTGGGAAGGTCCACTTAATGACTGACACATGGACAAGTGCTTGTGGCCAGGGACGCTACATTTCCCTGACGGCACACTGGGTGAATGTCGTGGAGGCTGGGAGCGACTCGGACCCTGGGATGGCACGGGTGCTACCCACGCCGAGGATTGCGGGCCCTACCTCCATCAGGGTTTCCACCAGCACCTACGTTATTGGCTCCTCCTCCTCCGTTTCCACCTCCGAATTCTCTACACACACCGCCACTCCCCCATCAGCCAGTAGCTGGAAGCAGTGTAGCACTGCAGTGGGGAAGCGTCAACAGGCCGTGCTGAAGCTGATCTGCCTTGGGGACAAACAGCACACGGCCTCAGAGCTGTTGCAGGGGATTAGTCACCAGACCGAGCAGTGGCTCTCGCCACTCAACCTGCAAGCAGGCATGGTTGTGTGTGATAATGGGCGTAACTTGGTGGCGGCTTTGGAGCTCGGCAAGCTCACACACGTACCATGCCTAGCGCATGTATTTAATTTAGTGGTGCAGCGATTTCTAAAAACCTACCCCAATGTGCATGATCTCTTGACCAAGGTGCGCCGCGTGTGTGCACATTTCCGTAAGTCATCTACAGCTTCGGCCGGCCTGTTGAAGCTGCAGCAGCGCTTACAATTGCCAGCTCACCGGCTGCTGTGTGACGTGAGCACGCGCTGGAACTCCACCTTCCACATGTTGGCCCGGCTTTGTGAGCAGCAGAGGGCAGTAGTGGAGTACCAGCTGTTACACGGTCGTCGCCTCTCCGTTCAACTTCCTGTAATCAGAAGTGAGGAGTGGGAATGGATGTCAGACCTCTGCGAGGTTTTACGCAATTTTGAGGAATCGACACAGATGGTGAGCGGCGATAACGCTATTATCAGTGTAACCATCCCACTTCTGTGTCTACTGAAACGCTCGCTGCTCACAATTAAAACCGACGCTTTGCATGTGGAAGAGGTGGAAATGGGGGAGGAAGAGCTTACACAAGGTGATAGCCAGAGCACCCTCACTTCGTCTTCTCAGCGACAATTGGAGGAGGCGGAGGAGGAGGAGGAGGAGGAGGAGGAGGAGGAAGACACGGTTGCCTCCGCTACAGAGGGTAGCCATGGAACTTTAGTTCCATCTCTTCAGCGTGGGTGGGCAGAAGAGGAGGAAGAGGATGAGGATATTGAGAGTCAGCCTCCTGGTGAGGACAGCGAAATCTTGACTGTTGGTACTCTGGCACACATGGCTGACTTTATGTTAGGCTGCCTTTCCCGTGACCCACGCGTTGTACGCATTTTAGACAACACGGATTACTGGGTGTTCACCCTTCTGGACCCCCGCTACAAAGAGAATTTCTCATCTCTCATTCCTCCGGTGGAGAGGACAAGCAAAATGGTGCAATACCAGAAGGTTCTTGTTGAAAAATTGCTCCAAAATTTTCCATCTGACAACGCTGGCGGCAGAGTACGTGCTACCTTGGCCAACCGAGAAGGGGAGAAAAGGGGAGCACACAGCAGTTCCGAGAAAGGCAGGGCAACACTCTCCAAGGCGTGGGACACCTTCATGACACCCCGCCAGCACCCTCACCCTGATGCGCAGCCTAGTGTCACAAGGAGGGAAAAGTTTTGGAAGATGGTGAAGGAGTACGTAGCAGACCGTGTCAGCGTCCTCAATGATCCCTCTGTGCCTTACAACTACTGGGTGTCCAAGCTGGACACGTGGTATGAACTGGCACTCTACGCCTTGGAGGTGCTGGCCTGCCCTGCCGCCAGCGTTCTGTCTGAGCGGGTATTTAGTGCTGCTGGTGGCATCATAACAGATAAGCGTATCCGCCTTTCCACCGACAATGCTGATAGGTTGACACTTATAAAAATGAACAAGGCCTGGATTTCCCCTGACTTCTCCACTCCACTGGAGGAAAGCCCCGGGGGAACATAAACTCACTTTATATATGTTATTTACAATGATGGGAATACTCTGTATTCCCATTCACCCCTTCCACCCCAAAAACGGGTATATGGTTGACTCTTAATGTTCTCATCCTCCTCCTCCTCTTCCATATGCCCTGGGATATAATTTTTATATAGGGCCAGCTCACCAGCGTGCCCTGGGATATAATTTTTATATAGGGCCAGCTCACCAGCGGGCCCTGTGATATAATTTTTATATAGGGCCAGCTCACCAGCGGGCCCTGTTTGACAATTTTTATATAGGTCAGCTCACCAGCGGGCCTTCTCATATAATGTTTTATTGGGTCAGCTCTCTAGCGGGCCCTCTCATATAATGTTTTATAGCGTCAGCTCACTAGCGGGCCTTCGCATATAATGTTTTATAGCGTCAGCTCACTAGCGGGCCTTCGCATATAATGTTTTATAGCGTCAGCTCACTAGCGGGCCTTCGCATATAATGTTTAGGATGGTCAGCTCTGCAGCAGACCCTCACCCATAATGTTTTAGATGGTCAGCTCAGCGCACGTTTCCCTCTTAATCATGGCCTCAGTTCTGAAAATCAAGGAAATTTTTGGGAGAATTTGCCTCTGCGCACGTTTCCCTCTTAATCATGGCCTCAGTTCTGAAAATCAAGGAAATTTTTGGGATAATTTGCCTCTGCGCACGTTTCCCTCTTAATCATGGCCTCACTTCAGAAAATCGATGAAATTTTTGGGAGAATTTGCAGATGATATACAAGTAAATATACAGCAAATACTGTTTGGTAACAATTTTTCGCCTAAAGTCGTTTTTATTTTCCTTTTTGTGTGTTTTACGGTCAGTCTGTAAAAATGGCGTACTACGGGCGAAAGATCGTTCCCAGCAGCGATGTTGGAGTCCAAGGTGCATCCAGACATCCTCCCTATGCTGTCCCTGAACCATTTCTGTAGTGTTTCCATCTTTTTCTGCCCTTTTCCTATGGACCAGGCACCCTCCCCTCATCAGAGCAGGGGGTGCCTGGTGTAATGCTCGAGTCCTCCCATTGACTTCAATGGGGCTCGGGTGTTCGGCCGAGCACTCGAGCCTCAGGGGGTGCTCGGTCAGAGCACCCGAACATCCGAGCATTGGGGTGCTCGCTCATCACTAATAGGGAGGTGTCTTTATGGACTTGCCATTGACAGAATTTTATTGAAAGATGCGGTCATATCTGGGATTTGAAGTCACATTTTCTGAGCCCCACATTGGCCTTACTCCCTTTCAGTGCCACACGCCAGTGAAAGTGAACCCTTTGAGTGCCAGAGAGGTATGTAATGCATTGGATACCTCTCTGCCACCCAAAGGGTCAGTGTTTTACAGTGTCTTCCATATGGCTCTTGCACGGAAAGGAATAAGTACAGAGTTAACCCTTTGAGTCCTGAATGGGAGCACAATGCTGTGTTCACCCTCTGCCATTCCATGGGTAAAGACATACAGTGTAGTGTTCTGCGTCAAAATTGTGCAGTTTTGATACTATGTCAGTACCCCCAGGCTTCAAGTGAATAAGAATCATTGCTCTAGGTTTTCTTTTTTTCAGAAATACTGTACTATGACATCATACTGTCAATGCCAATTGGCTTAGTGTCAAGGAGAATTATTGCTCTTGTTGACATTTTGCTTGAAACACAATATTGTGACATCATAAAGTCAATGCATACTGGCTTCATGTGAAAGAGAATCAGTGGCTTGGTTTTCCATATTGCTGAAACACAGAACTATGACATCATAATAGCAATGCCTATTGGCTTTTGTTAAAGCAGAAGTAAGATTCTGGTTTCTTTTTGGCTGGAACACAGAACTGTGATGTCATAATAAGAATGCCTACTGGCTTTTGTTAAATGACAATTCCTGCTTTGGTTTCCTTCTTGGTTGAATGGCACTATTGTGACATCATAATAACACTGCCCACTGTGCTCTGTGTGATGGAGGATCGTTATTTTGGTCGTCTTTTTTGCTAAAACAGAGAGTTATGATGTCATAATAGGATTTTCCAAGGTCACCCATCCAAATAGTTTGCAGGCCGTAGCCTGCTTCACTGCCATGTTCAAATGGTTTTGAGTGTATTTCTGCTGGCATGATGGCGGAGAATAGGTGGTATGTCAGTAGTAGTAGTAAGAAGTGGTACAATTGAGGGCTTGTGTGGGACAAACTAGCCATGATTTACTAATCAGCTGTCCTCTGCATATGGCTATATCCAAAAAGGTGTCTATTAACCCCTGAAGTCTAGCGAGGTCTCCAAGTCATTGCAAAGCAGTGGGCATTTTCATTTGCCTGCTATGGTGCAACTGGCTTGCTCCAGAATGACGTGTCTTTAGCATGGTGCTTGGGGCCCTAAACGTACATAATATATGCTCCATGAACAGAGAATGGAAGTGATGTTTTTTGTGCTTGGGAGGTCAATAGGGATGAGCGAGCACCCCGATGCTCGGGTGCTCGGGTGCTCTGACCGAGCACCCCCTGATGCTCGAGTGCTCGGCCGAGCACCCGAGCCCCATTCAAATGAATGGGAGCACTCGAGCATTAAACCAGGCACCCCCTGCTCTGATGAGCGGAGGGTGCCTGGTCAATGTGCCCCTTCATCTCCGCTATGCCCCTCTTCCACAATGTCCCCCTTCATCTCCTATGCCATAGCGGAGATGAAGGGGGACATTGTGGAAGAGGGGCATAGCGGAGATGAAGGGGGACATTGTGGAAGAGGGGCATAGACTCTATGCCCCTCTTCCACAATGTCCCCCTTCATCTCCGCTATGCCCCTCTTCCACAATGTCCCCCTTCATCTCCTCTATGGCATAGGAGATGAAGGGGGACATTGTGGAAGAGGGGCATAGCGGAGATGAAGGGGCACATTGTGGAAGACGGGCATAGCGGAGATGAAGGGGGACATTGTGGAAGAGGGGCATAGAGTCTATGCCCCTCTTCCACAATGTCCCCCTTCATCTCCGCAATGCCCCCTTCATCTCCGCAATGCCCCCGTACCTCCATTCCCTGGTGGTCCAGCGGAGCGTCTTCGGATCTGTGCCTCTTCCGGCACAGATCCTCTTCACCCGAACATGTCGGCGAGCACATGGCGGTACTCGTACGAGTACCGCCATGTGCCGAGCAGAGCGATGCTCGAGCCGATCCGAGCATCGGCCGAGCACGCTCGCTCAACACTAGAGGTCAACTGATTTGTTGTGATTTGTGTTTACCAGGTGTATGTTGAAGGAAGAGGAGTGAGAGACAGCCCAAGAACAAACCCTGGTTGCATGAAAGTTTAGCCACTGGCTTCTTGGTTAGGATGATGGGAGTTGTAGTGTTCCACAAGATGAGAGCAAAAGGTTGTCAGGGGATGTATCTATATGCTGTGAAAGAAAAGTTCCATCTCCAGCACATTAAACCTTCCATGAAAGAAGAAGAAGAAGAAAATGCACTAAGTGTTTGAGCAGCAGTTTTGTCCTGTCGTTACATTCATAGAGAGAGAGATGCCAAGGCTGACCTGGGCATCATGCTGTCTCTCTTTCATTTGGCACATGTTTACCATGCAAAAAATATTTGGCTTAATTCAGCTGTAGCCTCATTACAACCTCCAGCTTTCCTGTACTGTAAAACACAAGCAGAAGAATGATATCCCAGAATTCTCTTACTTGCAAATTTGCATATAGGGAGGTGTCTTTATGGACTTGCCATTGACAGAATTTTATTGAAAGATGCCGTCATATCTGGGATTTGAAGTCACATTTTCTGAGCCCCACATTGGCCTTACTCCCTTTCAGTGCCACACGCCAGTGAAAGTGAACCCTTTGAGTGCCAGAGAGGTATGTAATGCATTGGATACCTCTCTGCCACCCAAAGGGTCAGTGTTTTACAGTGTTTTCCATATGGCTCTTGCACGGAAAGGAATAAGTACAGAGTTAACCCTTTGAGTCCTGAATGGGAGCACAATGCTTTGGGCACCCTCTGGCATTCCATGGGTAAAGACATACAGTGTAGTGTTCTGCGTCAAAATTGTGCAGTTTTGATACTATGTCAGTACCCCCAGGCTTTAAGTGAATAAGAATCATTGCTCTAGGTTTTCTTTTTTTCAGAAATACTGTACTATGACATCATACTGTCAATGCCTATTGGCTTAGTGTCAAGGAGAATTATTGCTCTTGTTGACATTTTGCTTGAAACACACTATTGTGACATCATAAAGTCAATGCATACTTTTTCCAAAAAAGGTGTCTTTGCACATGATCACTGTTGTCTCTAGAGTGTCGCAAGTTCTTTGTACACCATCCATTTAGCATGGAGTTCCTTTGCTTCCCTGCATAAGAGTCGAGGGGAGGGCTTCTCTGTCTTTCACACGACTCTAGAGTTCTCCTGCTGCAGATTCAACCATTGACTGGCTCCTCCCTAACATGATTCATCACACTATATTATCTTCCTCAAGGGGAGTATCAAGTAATGTTGTATGTTCCAACATATACAGCCCAAATCTCCCTCCCCTTAAAGGAATAGTAATACTTAATTTTTACTATACATAATATTGTTAGGCTTAAAAAGTAAATGAAACCATCCATGTCTGACTGTCCAAACTTTTATAGTTCTTTAGCAATTGCCATTTATCTTTCCCCCCCTCCCTCCCCTTTTTACTATATCATCTCTCAAGCTCTAAGAAAAGAAATCTGGTCCCAGGATCATAGGGAGTGTCTAGGGGTGGAGATACAGCAATACTGCAGAGAAAAGACATGCCAAGCCGTCTTCTCATCATAATGACGTTTTTTTAACGCACTTCCATTTTCTCGGAGCTTCATACGTTCACGTGTCAACTTTCCTTACCCATAGTGCATTACATTTGCTTGCTTGTCCAACAAACATTGAGTTTCTGAGCAGAACCATTCCAATCTATTGCTGTGTTGTAGGTTATTTGTATAACTTACAACACAGCAATATATTTTTTATATGCAAGCACAACATCCTGAGACAAAGAATTCTATAGCTTTACCGCCCCTACTGTAAAAAATCCATGACTTTGTTTAATTCAAAAGGGCCTTTTGTTACGGTTCAGTACACTCGGACACGGTAGATGTTGGTAAAAACACAATTTTATTAAGGCACACAAGGAATGAGCTCCCAGCGTCAGAACGGGGGGGGGGGGGGGGGACCACCGGAGCCGGTACTGGTTTATTCAAGTGTCCCGTGCACTCAAGAATTGTCTGGACAGCCAAAGCCAACTGGTCTAACCGTTGTTCTTGGAGATCCATCCTCCAATGGATACTCTGTGCATTACCGTCACCGTTACCGTCCGAGGTCATGGCCCTTTCGTACTGTTACGGTTCAGTATACTCGGACACAGTAGATGTTGGTAAAAACACAATTTTATTAAGGCACACAAGGAATGAAGTAACCCTCACGGGTCCAGTAACAACAGTAGAAACTGACACAGGACAGGTTACAAGCAAATTAACCCACACGGGTCCAGTATGTAATATACAAACAATACTGACATAGGTCAGGTTAAAGAGTTAGATACAGTGTATGAATGCCCAATGTAATCAGTGATACCACTGGCAGTAATGCGTAACAAAGGCCCAATGTCGCCTAAGGCGAGGTGACAAAGACAGGACAGCAACAACAGGCACTGGACGCCTGTAAGAGGATGCAATGGTGGACGCCCACCAACGATACACAGACTGGTCAGAGCAAGTGCCTAAACGGAGGCCCTACCGGATCAACCCAACACCGTGTGCACGTACTACCTTAAAGGGTTAATGTGCGATAGTATAAATGGATGGCAACCGGAAGCGCACAGCGGAGCCAAATGGAGACTAATCGCACACTGTAACGGAGCCCAACCAAATCCAGAGTGGTAGTAATAAAACTAGGCCCTTCCCCCGAAGGGGTTTATAGCGCTATGGTCTGGATAACGGCAACCACCGGAGGAGCTCAACTGAACCACAATAGACCAAGCAAATTCAACACGGTCTGGAGACACAATGAGACTCTTGACCACTGGCAGAGTATACTGGCAACCGGAATAACGGAATACAAGGAAGCCCAGTAAAGCTGTAACGGTGCCAGGCAGGCAGCAGCAGGAACAGTTCGGAGGAGGGCACAGCAGAAGCAGGAACCACCACCAAGTCGATTCGGTACACAGCACAGGAATGTCAGCCAAGCCGGGTCGGTACACGGAGCAGGATCCTCAGACACTCAGGGTCGGTACACAGAGCAGGATTGTCTGTCTCGCCGGGTCGGTACACGGAGCAGGAACGTCAGCCAGGCCGGGTCAGAACAGGAAGCAGGAACGTCAGACAATCCGAATCGGTACACAGTATCAGGAACAAGACAGTGGCGTGGTCAGGCAGTCCGGGGTCATACACTGGATCAGAACAGCAAAAACTAGCAACAGGCATCAGGTGTACCATGAAAGGGCACCAGCAGAGTGACAGCCCAGGGTATAAAAAGGCTGTCACTAGGAGGAGCAGTAGAGAGCAGCCAATAGGAGAGCAGAAGCAGCGAGATGGACAGAATGTCGCCCATATCACGGGCACCGTGATAGTACCTTCCTCTCAAAGACCCCCCTCCAAGAAGAGGGACCAGGCTTCCGGGGGTACCTGGCACGGAAAATGCGCTGTAATCTGGGAGCATGAAGGTCCTTGGTATCCACCCATGAACGCTCCTCTGGGCCATAACCTTTCCAATGTACCAAATACTGTAATTTGCCTCTGAATCTGCGTGAGTCAATAATATTTTGCACCTCATACTCTTCCTGGCCTTGGATCTGAATAGGCCCTGGTGCCACGGGAGTGGTAGTATAACGATTACAGATCAGAGCTTTCAGCAGAGATACGTGGAACACATTATGAATACACATGGATGCTGGGAGGTCTAGAGCATAAGACACAGGATTCATTTTGCGAATAACTTTGAACGGACCAATGAACCGGGGAGCCAACTTATTGCAAGGGGTCTGAAGGTTGAGATTCTTAGAGGAGAGCCAGACCCTGTTCCCAACCTGGAATGAGACCGCTGGCAGCCATCTGCGATTAGCTTGGCGCTGATACCGTTGGAACGAGGCATTAAGTGTCCTCTGTACCTGTGCCCAAGTGGAACGGAGTTGCTCCTTATGCTCATCCACAGCTGGAATCTGCTGTGTCTGGAATGAGTCTGGTAGCAGACAAGGTTGAAACCCATAATTGATGAGAAACGGGGAGCTTCCAGACGATTAATTAACCGCACAACTCCATGCAAACTCCGTCCAAGGCAACAGTTCGGCCCAATTATCATGATGGTCAGACACAAAACAGCACAGAAATTGTTCCAAGCCCTGACTGGCACGCTCAGCCGCTCCGTTGGTCTGGGGATGATATGCAGACGAAAACGATAACTGTATGCCCATCTGAGCACAGAAAGGCATCCAGAACCTTGACACATATTGGCTCCCACATTCTGATACCAATACTCTGGGTACCCCGTGTAACTGAAACACCTCCCTGGCAAATACCCTTGCCAACTCCTGGGCAGAGGGAAGACCGGGCAAAGGCAAGAAGTGTGCCACTTTCGAAAATCTATCAACTATCATCAGAATAAAAGAATATCCCCTAGACACCGGTAACTCCCCCAAGAAGTAGATAGAAACATGAGACCACGGACGTTCTCCATTGGGTACTGGTTGTAGCAACCCCACGGGAAGGTGTCTAGGGGATTTAGCACGGGCACAGGTAGAACAGGCTGCAGTAAATGCTGTGCAATCAGCACGCAAGGAAGGCCACCAAAATAACCGCGAGAGTGACCAGATTAATTGATTCCTTCTGACATGCCCGGTGGCCTTGGAAGCATGATAAGTCTCAAACAGATGGGTACGGAGAGGCTCGGCTACGAAACATTTACCCACTGGGGCATCAGACTGATTAGCAAGAATCTCAGCCCCCAGGGAGAAGTCATACTGGTACGCAGTGTGGCCAGGATGCGATCCGACTAGATAATCGGTACCGGAACCTCCTCTTTTTCGGTATCAGGGTTGAACTGCCTGGACAGAGCATCTGCCCTGACATTCTTGGACCCAGGCAGATAGGAAACAATGAAGTTAAATCATGACAAGAATAAGGCCCATCTAGCCTGACGTGAGGACAATCTCTTAGCCTCAGAAAGGTACGTTAGGTTCTTGTGATCAGTCAGGATTAGCACTGGAGTTCGGATACCCTCTAGCAAAAAAAAAAAAAAAAAAATCTCGACCTCCAAAGTAAATGGCAAGGAGGGATTAGGGTGGGACAGCACCAGAACTGAAGCAAATGCAGACTTAAGAGACATAAAGGTTTGTTCAGCTTCCTGGGACCACTGAGAAGGATCAGCACCCTTGTGAGTTAAGTCAGACAGAGGTTTCACTATAGTGGAAACATCTTTTATAAACTTCCTATAATAATTGGCAAAACCGAGAAAGCATTGGATAGCCTTAATCCCTTTGGGACGTGGCCACTGGAAGACTGCTGCCAACTTGTCCCTGTCCATAGCGATGCCGTCCTTAGAGATAACAAAACCCAGGAACGGTACCATGGGCTTGTGGAACTCGCATTTCTCCAATCCCTTTTTCTCTGTTGTCCAATATAACTCACAGGTACCACGGGGGAGGCGACAGCTCCTCCCAGTGGGCTGGAACAATTCAAGAAGAAGTGCAGGGGTGGAGCCTCCCCCTCCTTCATATTAGGCTACCTCACTAGCCCCTGCTCAGATTGACTTGTTTCAGGTTAGATGGCTGAGAATTTCTGCTTAGTTTTAGTACTTTTATTATTTTTTTCTTAGCTATGAGGTTTCCAAATTCCCCCATTAGGCGGATTACCATTACTGGCTTCCCCTGGAGGACTTCCCAGTTATCAGGTGCTGTTGTGGACCCTTTGCAGCTCTGAGAGAGAATCATGCAACCCATCTCCTGAAGGTGTCTCTCTGAGGCTTCTTCCTTCTCAATGGTAATCTGAAGAAAGAAGACCAGCTAAAAAGGTGAGTAACCATTTGTGTGCCATGGTCCACCTGTCCCACAGTTCCCCTCTGCACAGGTGTCTTACTGGAGTTAACTATAACTCCTGCACTTATGTTCAGTATTTATTTGTTTGTTCCCTGGGTCAGTGGAGCTTGGTTGGCTGCTTTTGTGCTATTTAAACCCTTCATTGTTGCTTTCACTGGGTTCTGGGGCTTATTTTTCACTTTTCTTTTTGGATTTGTGAGTTTTTATTGGTCCCTACATGTGTTTGGGGTACTTTTATTCATTTACCAAAACGTTGAAATTTTTTGAATTTGTCGCGCTCTAGCGCACGGCCGCACTTGCTCCATGACTTCTATGGGACAGACTTCTTTGGGACATATCTCTGCAATCCTTCCACAGAGTTGAGCGAGGTCTCATTCTTCTTGTCTCCCCTTGCCCTACATTCCGATTCACATCTTCGGTGTCTTGGGGGTCCCCCAAAGTTTGGGTTCTAGCGTTGCTTGGGAAACTACAAAGAGAGAAACTACAATTCCCAGAATGCAGTTTTGCTTGCTTTTCTCTGATTGGCTGTGAGTTTGGACACTATTTTCTTTCTATCTTTGGCTGAGTAACCTGCGCAGAGGCTTGAATTCACTTACTATCCTCCTCAGGTTAACCATTTGCCTGCTAGATAAGTACTCTTTTGGGCTTTCTGAGGTGATTTATTAATCTGGGTGACAGTATTTGGGTACCCTATCACGGTTAGACACTTCTTTTAGGATGTTGGATCCATAGAGACCTGGGGCTAGACCTAAGGCTAACGACTCATGGGCGTCTTTGATTCCCCCTTGCTTACTGTTCCTCATGCCAAATGAGGCTTCCTAGAGAGTACTCAGTACACTTATGCCCCTCATGCACTGTGGCCCCTACCTCTCCACCCGGGCCCTCCAGCCTTGAACAAGAACCACTCTGGGTCAAGAACTTAAAGTCCTCTATGGCACAGTTCCCTCTTTCCCTCCAAGGGGTTCTCCAGTCTTGGAAGCCCCCCCTCCTCATTCAGATTTGTGGCCCCTAAGGACCCTGGCATTCCTGACCTTTCTGATTCCTCTGTTGAGGATTCATTTGAGGTTGATTCAGAGGAAGGGGAGTGTGCAGATGGGGCTTCTTCCCATGCATATGGCGACCCCTTTGAGGCTGAACCTGAGCCCTCGGAAGAGGTTCTCATCAAGGTGGTTTTGACTATCCTACAGATTCCTATTAATCCTGTAGAGAGCCAGTCTTCTTCTGATGCCTTTCAGAGGTGCAAGAAATCCCTTACTATGTTTCCGCCGAATCCCACTATGGACCAGGTTATCTTGGAAGAGTGGAAAACACCAGACAAGAGTCTTTCTCTCTCTAAGAGGTTTTCTAAGCTGTATCCCTTCTGTGATGCAGCCTTGAATCAGTGAGTTACACCTCCCCAGGTTGATCCCCCTATTTCTAGACTGTCTAAGTCTACTGCTCTACCGCTGGCTGATGCCACGGCACTTAAGGACTTGACGGATAGGAAGCTTGAGGCTATCCTGAAGTCTGCCTTTGTTGCCATAGGAGCAGCCTTGTGGCCTACCTTGGCTTCTGTCTGGGTTATGAGAGCCATTGCTGTTTAGACTGAGCAACTTACTGACGATGTCCGCAAAGGTGCCCCTAAGGAGGACCTTTTGCCCTTTTAGCCAACATGTCTGAGTCTCAGAACTATGTTACTGATGCTCTTTTTGATGCTGTTAGTCTTTAGGCTAAGGCTTCTGCCTTTTCTGTTGCTACTAGACGCACCTTGTGGCTTAAGATTTGGTCTGCTGACCTTTTATCTAAAAGTCACTGATTTTTCTCCGTTTTCAGGGCATGTCTCTCTTTGGGCCTGAACTGAAGCAAATCATCAGTGAGGCCACCGAGGGCAAGAGCACTCTGTTGCCTCAGGTCCCCAAACACCCTAATCTGGCGAGGAAGCATTGTCTTTTTCGTCCCCGCCAAAGTGAAGTGCAAAAGCCGAATCTGAGTAGGTCTCAGGCCAGCACCCAGGCTCCACCCCCAAGCCCAGGTAGCAGTGGAGGTCCAAACACTCCTCCACCAAACCCAAATCCACCAAACTTTCTTTAGCATGACTCGCAGTCTGCACCTACCTGTGGGTTGTCTGCAGCATTTTTCAAGCATTTGGGCAGGCTCTGTTGTGAATCAGTGGGTATTGCAGGTGGTTTCAGGAGGCTACAGGATTCCCTTCATATCCCTGCCTCCCTTCAGATTCTTCCATTTTTGGTCCCCTCCATCTTTTCAAAGGGGCAGTGCAGGCTCTCTTGGACAAGTGAGTACTGGCTTCAGTGCCTCCACAAGAGAGAGGTTTAGGTTTTTATTCAAACTTCTTTGTGGTTCCCAAGAAGGATGATGGGAGTTGCCCTATCTTGGATCTCAAGGACCTCAACCCTTTTGTGGTCCATACTCACTACAAGATGGAGTCCCTGCGGTCTGTCATTGTACCGATGTGTCCAGGGGAATTTATTTTATTTTATTTATAAAATGTTTTACCAGGAAGAATACATTGAGATTCCTCTCGTTTTCAAGTATGTCCTGGATAGTTTTCAGTAAAAGGTTACATATTTACACTAATTGTGAGACATTTTATACAAACATACAGAAATATATGTACTTATTAAATAATGGGATTATTTACAGTTACACACTGTTTTTAGATATAAAGAAACATTTGCTTTTAAGGATTTTAGACTGGGTACAGATGTGATTATTTCCGGCAGATTGTTCCAGATTTTTGGAGCTCTGAAGGAGAAGGCAGATCTTCCTGCTTCTTTCTTGTATTGTGGTATACGAGTTGTTAGTAGTGGAGCGGAGGTTATAGTTAGTATGGAGAGCTGGAGTGAGCATATTGCTCAGTTATTGTGGTAGTTTTCCAGAGAAGTGGTTTTGTACTAAGCAAGAAAGATGAAGGGCACGTCTAGATTTGAGTGTTAGCCAATTTAGTTCTTTAAGCATGTCACAATGATGGGTAGTGTAGTCACATTGGAGGATAAAGCGGCATAATGAATTATATAGAGTGTCAAGTTTACTGAGGTGGATTTTCTGGCGCTGGAGCATATACTATGTCACCATAGTCTATGACTGGCAGCAGCATCTGTTGTACAATACGTTTTCTCACCTGGGTACTTAAACATAATTAGTTTCTATAAAGTGTACTTATTTTGAGATAAAGTTTAGAGGTTAATTTGTCAATGTGGTGACCAAAATTGAGGTTAGGGTCAAGCCACATACCAAGATATTTGTAGGAGTCTACTGGGGCCAATTTACGATTAGACTCTGTCACAATGGATAGGTGGATATTGTCGAGATTACGCAGTTTGTGCTTTGTGCCAAATATCATTGTGACTGTTTTTTCTGTGTTTAAGAAAAGTTTGTTTTGTGTTATCCATCTTTCCACTTTGTAGAAATCATGTTGTAATTCGGTTTCAAGTTGTGAAATGCTAGAGTTTTTAGCATAGATTATGGTGTCATCTGCATACATGTGTACTGAAGATGATTTGCAAACCTTGGGCAGATCATTTATAAAAAGAGAAAATAGAAGAGGGCCAAGAATGGAGCCTTGGGGAACTCCACTTGTTACTTTGAGCGGACGGGAGTCATTGTTTGCAACTGTCACATACTGCATTCTGTCTAATAAAGAGGATCGGAACCATTTTAGAGAATTATTACCCAATCCTGAGTTTTGGAGTTTGCTGATAAGAAAGTTATGGTCTACTGTGTCAAAGGCCTTAGCGAAATCTAGGAAAATAGCTCCAGTGAGTTCACCATTTTCCATGCCAGTCTGGATATCATTGGTTACTTTTAGAAGAGACGTGACTGTTGAGTGGTTTGGTCTAAACCCTGATTGAAGAGGGGTGAAGAAACTGGTCTGTTGGTAATATTTATGTAGTTGCACATGTACACATTTCTCTATGATTTTAGATAAAGTGGGGAGGAGAGATATTGGTCTGTAATTTGATACTACATTTTTATCCCCACTTTTGTGGATAGGTACAACTCTTGCCACCTTCCAGGATTTGGGCATATACCCTGATGTCAAAGAGGCATTAATTAGAGTTGCTATCGGTTGGGCTGTGACCATAGCACTGAGCTTTAATAAAATTGCTGGTAGTTGGTCAGGGCTCGATTGCGATTTCAGTTTTGGGTTGAGGAGGTGATCATATACTTCACTTTCATTTACTGGCATGAAATTGAATTCATTTGCACTGTTGGACCAGGCAGCAGGTGCCAGTGACTGTTCTGAACTTGGTGAAACTTCAGAGTGGCCTTTGTTTTGTTTAATCAGTGTGGTGGCACATCCAACAAAGTAGCTGTTGAATGCATTGGCTATGGCTGTGGGGCACTGTATGGTTTCTTTGTCTATTGTTATATTTGATGGGTGAGAATGGTTAGGTGGAGTGTAGATGTTTTTTATAACCTCCCAAAAGTTGGCTGGCTTTGAAATGTTATTGTCCAAGTTGTTAGTAAAATATTGTGCTTTTGCTAGTTTTGTTTGTTTTGTACATGTATTCCTTACTTGCCTATATATAGTGTGATCATGAGGGGAGCCAGTTTGTTTAAATTTTGTCCATAATGAATCTCTGAGACTGAATAATTGAATCAAGTCAGCTGAGACCCATGGTAGATGTGCCCCCCTGACCCTGACCTTTCTTAGTGGGGCATGGGTATTACAGACCTGTAGGAATTCTGAGTTAAAAAAGTCAATCGCTGAATCAAGGTCAGGTATTAGATGTAATCTATGCCATGAGCAATTTTTTAAATCATTTAGGAAGGACTGAAGGTTAAATTTTCTAAATGATCTCGTGAGTATGACTTTGAAATTTGATTTGACTGGTTTTATTTTGCGGACACAGTAAACTATGGAGTGATCACTAAACACGTTTGCTAGAACACCTGAATCTTGGATTCTGCATGCGCAGGATGAGAGGATCCAGTCTAGCAGGGTATGGTTGGATGTTTTGAGATTTATGCGAGTAGGGGAAGATATTTGTTGTGATAAGTTCAGTGCTTTAAACAATGAACAATATTTTTCATTCCTGGAATCAAGCCAATTAATTTTAAAGTCTCCAAGAACCATCAACTCGCTTTTCTTGTTTTGTGTGGCAATCTCCTTTAAGTGTTGAGCTATGTCTGATACGGTGTGTGCTGGGGTATTTGGTGGTCTTTTAGAAGTGTAAAGTTTATTGGCTCCTGTATGTAAATGATTACACCTCCTCCTCGCTTTGCACGGTCTTTTCTAAAGCATGAGTATCCATCTATGGTAACAGCAGTGTCTGGAATTTTTGGGGATAACCAGGATTCAGTAAGAATAAGAATTTTTGGTTTGTATGCATAACACCATGCTTTTAGTTCATCCATTTTGGACAGTATACTGCGTATGTTGCAGTGCACGAATGACAGACCCTTTTTAAAGGGGAGGTTACCATTTATTTCTATTTTAGGGCCAGGGTTGGTTTCTATATCATTTGCTAAGGCAAGTAATAATATGCATACAAATTTAGTGAGTTGTTTGCGGTGAACATATTGTGAGAGGGTGTGTTTGTTGCTATAATTGCTGGGGCTGGGTGGGCTTAATTTTAGTACTCTCCACCAGCATTCAGTTGGTAGTGCACATGTATGCAGAAGTCCATGATGAATTATTATGTTATGGTGAGGGTGCAGGGCATGGTTGCAAGGATGAGAGTAAATCTGTATTATTAGGGGAATGGTTAGAACAGAGAGTATTAATCTATTCATGTTGGCATGCATGAGAAGGATACTAGGGGAGATATAGGTAGACAGAAACCTCTTATTACTGTGAAACAAAAAAAAACAAAACAAAACAAAACAAAACTTTTTTTCTCTCTCTCTCTCTCTATCTCTCTCCCTTCTTCTCCTCTCCTCCTCTGTTATATTAGTAATATTTATCTATTCTCTAGTTCCATTTCACTCCTTATTTGTTTACTTACCTGTGCTTTAAGTGTTGCAATAGCTGTCATTCTTTCCTGTCTACTCTCCTGTCAAACTCTCATGTTTAACTCTTGCTGCACTTTTGCTCCGGTGTACTTTGCTCCCAGGTGTAGTGGGTCCCCTTGAAATTCCCCCTATCCGTGTCTGAATTTAAACTGGTGAGATCCCCATGCTGAGGCTGAATGAGTATCTGTTTCCAATTACTAACTAATATGTACATAGATTGCCCTGAGTGTAGTCAGGTGTGACTCCTTTAAAACAGCTGATAAGGAATTGAACAGACACAGAGAGATGTAGGAAGGTTGTGGGGGAGGAAAGACTGTGTAGAGTCAGAATCAGGGTGATAGATTAGCACATACCACAAAGAGTTAAGTTGAAGCATGAAGGAATTTCTGGCCTCTCTGGATCTGCAGGATCTTCACCTGCATGTTCCACTTCATCCAGACAGTCAGAAGTACCTCATGTTCGCTTGCGCCTTGGGGCACTTCCAGTTCACCACTCTGCCCTTTGAGCTTACCACTGGTCCTCAGGTGTTCACATGGGTATTAGGAGTATTGATTGCCTACCTGCATACCAAGGGGATTCAGGTGACTCCTTAAATGGACGACCTTCTGCTAAAGGCTCCTTCCTGGTATCTTCTGGACCGCCGTGTCCAGGAATGTGCTCAGATTCTCTTCAGTCATGGGTGGATTCTGAATATGTTCCTTCTCAGTTCTTGTTTTTCCTCGGTCTCAGGTCTGACACCTGCAAGGGTATGGCTTTTCTGACAGAGGACTCTGTTTAGCAGATCATGCATTGGGTGTTTTGCGCCTTGGAATGGACCTCAGCTCTGGTACGCAAGTTCTCGCCTCTGATGGGCCACATGATATCCACCATGGAGGCGGTTCCATACTCCATGGCTCACACCAGCGAGCTCCAGAGTTTCACCATCCGGGCTTGCTGTGGGAATCCAGAACTATTGGACCGTCTGGTCACTCTTCCTCAAGAAGAGAGGCAGGACCGCCTTTGGTGGTTGGACAGATCTAACCTGGAGAAGGGGAAGCCCTTTGTTGTTCAGGACAGGACCCTGGTGACGCCAGACGCCAGCCCCTATGGCTGGGAAGCTGTCCTTGGTCACCTGTGGGTTCTGGGCTGATAGACTGCGGAGGATACCCTCCAGCCCATCAATATTCTGGAGCTCAGGGAGATTCTTCATGTTCTGGTGTACTGGTCCTCTCCACTGAGGAGCTGTCCAGGCAGCATGCAGGCAGACAACACCATGGTCGTGGAGAACATGAACAAGCAAGGAGGCACAAGAAGCACTTCTGCTTGGTCTGAGGTCAAGGCTATTTTAGCCTGGGTGGAAGAACAGGTTCTTGCCATCTCCGCTGTGCACATCCTAAGTGTAGAAAACGTCCTGGTGCACTATCTCAGTCACCAGACCGTGGACCCCGGGGAGTGGGAGCTCCACCCGGACGTTTTCGACCTTTTGGTGCAGAAGTGGGGTCTTCCTTGGAAAGACCTGATGGCCACCAGGGACAACAGGAAGGTTCAGATATTTTGCACTCTGTAGGGATCCTCTAGCCTTCACTGTGGACTGTTTGCCCATTCCATGGCACTTTCATTAGGCCTACATTTTTCCTCCATTCTCTCTCATTCTCAGGGTGCTGAGGAAGACTTGCATGGATGGTGCAGCGGTCATCTTGATCACCCCCCTACTGGACCAGGCAGCCTTGGTTCCTAGAACTGGTGGCCTTATCTGTTCAGGATCTGTTTCCTCTGCCACTCAGACAGGATCTCCTCCTTCAGGGTTAACTCTGAAGAGAGGACATAGAGCCTCTGGTTTGATGGAATGGCTCTTGAAGCCTCAATTTTGAAGAGGAAATGATATTCTCCACCATGATCCAGGCTAGTCAAACCAGTCTCTTCCAAGACCAACCAGAGGGTTTGGTCCATTTTCCATTCTTGGTGTGTGGACAGGGATCTGTCCTCACAGGAGTCTGATCTCCCGGCGAGTCTGTCATTCTTACAGGAGGGCATGAACAAGGGTCTCAGCCTTAGCACCTTGAAGGTACAGACCTCAGCTCTCTTTGTCTTCTACCAGAGACGCATTGCCATCTTGCCAGATACCAAAGTCTTCTTTCAGGGCGTGGCTCATGCTTTCCCTGCCTTTAAGGCTCCCACTCCTCAGTGGGACCTTAATCTGGTTTTGTCCAAGGTGACTATTGCATCTTGGATTACGTCTACCATCCTTAAGGCTTATGAGCTTAGGGGGAAACCTGTTGCCTTGCATATTACAGTACACTCCACCAGGTCTGTTGGGGACTCCTAGGCTTACAAGAATCAGGCCTCTGCTGAATAGCTGGGCATGGCGGCCAGTTTTGCCTGTCTAGGAATTTTATCTTTCTGAGCCTTATAGCTCTTTAACTATTTACACCCTGTTGGCTCTTGTTCTGGTGTGCTTTGTTATGTTATTCAGTGTCTGTTGACACTCTGTTAGTTTGGGCTTTTCCGTGTCATGGATAGTCCTTGGTAACGCTGGTATCATGGGGACCGGCGCTTGGTCCTTTCCTCCTTCTTCCCACCCTGGGAGCTCAATCTCGGTACATTCCCATTGTACCTTTGAATTATATTGGACGACAGAGAAAAAAAGGATTTTAGTCTTAGCTGTGAAATCCTTTTCTCTTAGTCCATATAACTCCCGTCTCAGTCAGTGAAAGGGACCATGCCGGGTCTACTGTGGCTGGACACGGGCTCCTCTTGGGTTCATTGCTCACAGGAGTTTTCCTCTCTTTCTTCTTGCTATCTTACTTAGTAGGCTTTTTCGCAAGTCTGTCTGGGCAGGGGCTAGTGAAGTAGCCTGAAATGGAGGAGGGGGACACACCTCTGTACTTTTTTCATTCAATAATGAATTAATTGGTGCTCAAAACTGTACTCCATATTCTAGAAGAGGCCTAAACAAGGATTTATATAGAGGCAGAATGATATTAGCATCCTGTACATATATGCCTCTTTTTATGCAGGCTAATACAATATTTGCTCTTGCAGCAGCTAAGTGACTCTGCACACTGCTGTAAAGTCTATTGTGTATCAGTACTCCTAAATCCTTCTCTAATGAGTTTTCCCCAAGTTGTTTGCCATTTAGTATATATGTAGCATGTTTGTTTCTACAGCCCAAATGCATAACCATTTTATCTACATTAAATGTCATCTGCCACTATTCTGCCCATTTACTCAGCTTATCTAAATCTTCTGCGGAGAGAAAACGTCCAGCTCTGTATGCATTTACTAGCACAGCTTAGTGTCAGCTGAGATTGAGACATTACTTTCAATTCCCACTTCTAGATCATTAACCCCTTAATGAAGCATGAGGTGCCAGGACCGTAATAGGTAAACTTCCCACACTTCATGGGTTAAATGATAGCAGCGAGCCTCAGTGCACGCTGCTATCATGCTTTTTAAGCTGAAACTAAGCCCTCCGGGGCCGGAGCGCTCAGCTTCAGTCCTTGTCTGTTCTGCTGGTACATGTGATCCCTCAAGGAGCGATCACATGTACCGGCATTTCCATTCACAAAGGCAATGCGTCTTACACTGCATGCTTCAATATGGAATCCTTGCATTCTGTCTATACAGCAATGTGCCCAGGTGAGTATCTGGCGTCTCTGAACCTTTAGGATGCATACCTACACATTCCTGTCCATCCCCACAGCGAACACTATCTGTGTTTTGCCTATGACTCTGAGCACTGCCAGTTCATCACTCTGCCATTTGGCCTGGCCTTTGCTCCTCGGGTGTTCACCAGAGTCATGGGGGCCTTAGAGGCCTTGATTAATACCCAGGCATTTGTATGACATCATATCTGGACGACTGTTTGCCAGAACAGCCTCCAAAGACAAGGAATTTCACATCCTCATTACTTCCCATGATGAAAGGTAACATGCTGTCAATGGTGCTTTTCACATGGGAGATTTGCCTTGTGTGTATCAACTTTACTGCATTCACTTATTAAGTAGAGGAGACCTGCATGGCAGTCTATGGGGCTGCCTGCAGACCTTTCAAACTAGCAGTGCAGAGGTTGTTATTTTCCAGCCTCCAATGAATAGTGTGCACCAGCCAGTTATACACTCTTGAATGGTAGAGAGGCAATGTTTTGTAGACCTTTCTAGCATTCAATGGGTTAAAACCTCCATTTTTTAACACCAACCCCTCCATTATTCAAACACTAGATAAATTACTCCACTTCACAAATATGTATTGGTCCACTGTTTTAACTGACAGACTTCTTGGGACAAAAATGTATTCAAGTTTGTGAACTCAACAAGCAGACTTCTATCTATGCTTTAAACACTCAAAGTAGATGGATGAGAGGAAAATCTGTACCGCTTACATCCAACTACAGACCAGATGACAGGTGTACAGGCTGCGTCTGTATTTGTGGGAGGGGCGGCAGGGTACTACCCTCTTTGGCCGCCTCTTCCACGAGGTGTCTTAGCAATTGTTGTCCGTCAAGCAGCAGTTCACAACCACATCTCCCCATCTATAAGTACCCTTGTCAGGCTTCCTGTAATCAATCCCCCACCTCATTCCATGTCCAGGCTGTCCTCTCATGTCTCTTCCCTCCCTCTGCAGCGTTCAGCCACAGGCCTCGTCCCCTGCCAGTGACTTCATCTCAGCACACCAAGCCAGTCAGCCTTTTCCAATCCAGCAGTGCCCAGAGCAGTCGGAAGTTCCGATAGCAGGCCATCAAGGGGCTCAGTGCTTCTCCTCACACATCGTCATCATTGTTAGTTCTGGGCTAAAGTTCCTTCTCACACTAAATCTTTCTTCTGTCCTTTTCTTGATCATAGCCATCTTTAGCATATGTGCTCCATTCTTTTACAGCCTCAGATTCCAGTACAGTCAGAAGCCTGCTCTACGAAGAGCACAGAGTCCCCCCTCCTAGTCATTACACCTGTGAGTAGCACCTCCTCCATTACTTCATGCATTTTCAAACAAGTCTGTAGTGTTCCATATGTATGAAGCCATATTCTTAACCAAATGCTGCTCATAGAGACTTTTGTTAGAGAGGCTCTTGTGACAACCCCTAAACTCAACAGACCTATTCCCCCACTGCTTGATAGATGTACCCCCCCACTCTCCTATTTTCCCCATCCTCCCCCACTCACATATATTCTACAGCAGCCTAATTCCACATCATCAGTAATAATGTCAGCAGTGGCTCATGTAAGAGTCCAACCACCATTCATTTGTCATACTTTAAGTGCATTCTAGCACAAGGTTAATATTAGTTCAGCAGGTTTTCATGGCAACAAAAATTCCTGCTAAGTGTTCCATCCTTTCTTTCCTTCACAGCATATTCCTCTCTGCCAAGCCTAATGCCCGGACCAAGTAAGTCACTTTCTATTCCCTCTTTCCCCCCCATTTCAGGTCGCCCCACAGGGTACTTACTGATTTCCTCTCCTCTAATCGAATATGTAATTCCCTTGTATATCTACACCACCCTTTTCATCTCCTCCTACAGACCTTCAGCCTCCCTAGACCTCAGTATTCCTTCTGTTCATTCGCACAGTCCTCCAGCTTTCTGTATCAGCACACATGCCTCAAGAAAATTTTTTTTAACCTGTCTTCTATATCTTTGTAGTTATCCTGCTCCAAGTTTACAGGTAGTTTCCATCAATTCCAGTACTATATCCTCAGTCTACAGAACAGATATCATCATATCCTCACAAGCATGTTCCCCTTACATGCCTACACACCTTAATCCACCATCTCACCGCATTAGTCAGCACTAAAATCACACTCACCCTCGCAAGTTTCATTTATCATTCTTCCTTCACATCGCCTTCAACCACCCTATTTGCCTCCCGTCAGAGGCTCTGGCATTCATATATACACCGTCATGTATACTACCTTCTCCCCACCACCCCTTCTTCAGTCATTCCACCAGACTTCCCATCAGAGGTCAAAGCATCACTCACCTCATCATAGAGGTCAGCAAGCTTATGTGGGTGCTCCAGTCCGGTATCACATAGCTCCTCTCATCAGAGGGGTCAGGTATATCCCACCTTTTCATATTCATTCCAAGCCTTCTCAGCATCACTTAACCGTACACTCCTTACCTCCCATCAGAGGCCTAAGTCATTTCCCGGTCACCGAGTCTCCACTCTTCCATGAGAACTTTCACCCCCTAACCCCCCCACACACACATACATTTCAGGCATTCAGCATCTTCAGGAACATCCTCTGTTCATTGTTTCCCTCCAGGAGGCAGGAACTTGACCAGTACTTCTACCTGCTGGTAGACTTAGGCTACCGCTATGCCGGATTCACCTTTTATGACTATCACAAGGCCTTCTCAGCCAAGGGAGCAGCAGCTTTGGAGCAGTTCTGGTTCATGACAGACTGGAGTTCCCTGGACCATAAACTCTTCTGCAGGTATTTTGCAGGTCTTAAGACTCCAGACTGCCAGCCACACACTCGGCCCCTGCCCTGCGGCACTACCAGGCTCATCAGACAGCCCCATAGCATCTGACCCTCTAGCCCTCCCAGCCAACCCCCTTCCTCCTCCCAGCACTCTTCCAACCAGGGATAAGCTGGGTCGCTCTATTCACTACATGGGGTCCACACCGATCTGTAGTCATTTTAATGTAGAGATTGCTTTTTTAACACCTGGACGTTTGTTCTCTGTGCCACAAGGCTCATTCTCTCTATCTGTCCACGTTACCCTCCCCACAATAAATGACTAGGCTTCCTCATAGGCACCTTCCAGTCCCCACCTTTTCCCATTTGGCATACTAATCCAGTCAGTATCGCCACTAGGAAGTTCTCCGTAAAGAAAAAGCTAAGTATTGACTTTTCTGCCCCTTACTCCTCACTCATCCCTAGCATCAACTCCCTCATCCCACCAGAAGAGTACTCCCTAGAGGACCATAACATCGAAGACACTATCTCACCGATTCGCCAACCAGGCCCCAACTGCAGGCTTTCAAAGACTGACATTGAGGATGCGTTCAAATTGCTCCCTGTGCACCCTTGAATGATTCATTTCTCACCAGCCGACTCCATCGTGGATTTCACACTCGCCCCCAACACCATGCGGGCCTACTCAAGAGCATGGTCATCGTTTGATACCTGCTACTTTCCAAGAATCCCAATGACTATTCCATACCTGAAATTTTAGCCTATGCTGCTCACTGTCACCAGTCTCTAGGTCATACCCCCACAATCTGATTACATCTAGCCAGTATCCGTCACTACCTAGCATTTCTTCAGCCATCTCGTCCATCCATATTTTCATCTTATCAAGTCAAATTATTCCGCAAAGGTCTAACACAAATCCCCCCACCTCCCAGAACACGTCTGCCCATCACAAGCGTCCTTTTTGGACAGCTGTATGACACCATCTCAGCCAACCCTTTCGATCCAGACATCAGCTGCATTCTTTGGCTGCCATCAGCATGGGCTTTTATGGCTTTTTGAGGCCCAGCGAGTTCTTAGCTTTCTCTTCCTCCTCTTTCTTTCCAAAGAACCTGCCTCAATCCAAGACCAATCAAGCTAGAGTAAGGGTTCTCATTCCATTCTACCCCACTCATAATGGTGCCCATTCCTGGCTCTCATACGTCTGTCAAATCTGATAGCCCATAATCAAGATGACAGTCCACTCCTTCCAACCACTAATGGTCCTCTATCCTCCTCAGAATTCATCAGAATGATTAGCTCCATCCTCTCTCCGTTAGGTGTCAACCCTCAATCAATTTCTGGTCACTCCTTTTGCATAGGAGCTGCATCAGCTGCCTCATGCCACAACGTCCATCCTCATATAATCCAAAAGCTAGGGCATTGGAAATCCCAATGCTTCTCCTGCTATATTCCAGACCCGCAGAACGAAATCCACCTAGCTCTCTCATACTTGTCTGAATGAACCTGTGTCAATAAAACTGGTCTTCTCTCCCTTTTGGCCTCTAATCAGGCCAGCCACTTCATCATAGATCCTAGGTCTTCAGGGACCTAGGTTATGCCACAACGTTCCACTTCACTCATTATCACCATAAGCCCCAACCACAAGTGTACAAGCTGCTCCTGTATTTGTGGGAGGGGCGGCAGGGTTCATATACCCCCTTCGGCTGCCTCTTCTATGAGGCATCTTAGCAATTGTTCCCTCCTTTCCCCCACCCTTAGCATCAATTATTTTTTCTACTCCCAACTCTTAGCCAGGCCGGCCCTGTGATCGGGCCGGCTACTTTGTTATCAATCCTAGGTTTTCAGGGACCTAGGTTATGCCACAACATTCCACTTCACTCATTATCACCGTAAGCCCCGACCACAAGTGACCTTTTGTCTCCAAGACGTTACAACTTGCAGTCGGGCCAGTTAGGCAGCACATCATCTCTGTGTGACTTCTGAAGATATAATATTTCCTTTCTTTTTTCTCTATTACATATTTCCTTCTTGTACTTCTTCCCACATGGTTTATTGGACACAGTAGAGCAACAAAAATAAGACTAATGCTGGGTTGTTACACACACTTCTTTCCTACATTGAACTAGTGTATTATGTGCCTCATCCTTTGCCTTGTTTTGACACACTGGTGTTTCGAGTCACTGACTGATATTATGCTCTGCACTGTGTTTGTTTGCACCAAACATAAAAAAATTCAAGAAAAAAGTTTTATTAAAAAAAAAAAAAATCTCAGTGGAGATTTTTATTTGCCCCATATGGTGCAGTTTGTTGGCCCAATAATTATTCCACCTTTCTTGTGAAAAGCATTATATACAACTCCTACGTTTGTTAGTACTTAGTACTTTGAGTGCCTCCTTCCATTGACTTTTCTATAATAAATGTATATTAAAGATAGTAAGAAAAGCAAATGTAAACCCTTTTCTATGATAAACATATTAAAGATGAGATAGATATTAAAAATGCTAGCAAATATAACCCTCTGAATTCCACAGAGGTATTTAATGCATTACTTAACAATGGATACCCCATCTAGTACACACAAGGTTAATTTGTCTAATGCCGGTCATTATTATGTTACTGCCAACACTGATCCACCAGATGGCAGCATAAACTAAAGGCAGCAGTTGTGTATTCAAAAGCTTAGAATGTTTATTTGTATTAAAATGTGCATGTGTTTCATAGTACACTATAAACTGGAGATTTTATCTCAAATGTTTCTTACCTTTGTGCTCAGGTCTTCCAGTGATTAAGAGAGATGGAGAAAATTGATGAACTTTGAGTTTGGGGATACCTGTGCGACCTGTGCGACCCGTCAACCCAGTGAAGAAATAGCAAGATCAGCCTGTATAGAGGGCTCACCTAAAAGGATAAAGATATAGCAAAAGGAAGGTCATGGTTAAGGGGAATGGTAGCGATGACCAGAGCTCAGTGGGAGTGGCTGCTGCCTCATTAATAAAGGCTTGCAGCTCCTCCCACAAATTCAGGCAATGCCTTCAATTTGGGCTCAGAACTTCCAGCGATAAAAGAGACATGGAGAAAGCAATGGAAATTGAGTCTGGGGCAAGGTCAGCCTGTATAGAGGCCAAAATGGAAGTTAAGCGAGTCAAGTACATGAATGTATTAGTAACAAAATAACATGCATATAAACTATGATTTAAAGAAAAACATCAATATGTTAATGATGAAAGGGCTAGTCTAATCTCCTGCTTTTATGAACAATACAGTAGTGTTAGGAACAATACAGTAATGTATAGTATGTTAGCTTGCTGTAGCTGACTTTGGGAAGGAGGAACTACCCAAAGAGTAGCAGACGGCTATTTCTACTAAAAGCAGTAGGAAACCCAACTATGCAGGGTAACAAATAAAAAGACACTCATACATTAGAAGGAAGGAGAGAGAGAGTCCAGGCAAAGGCCAAAGTCAGGACAGGATGAGAAGTTACACAAGTCCAGTAAACAGATGCAGAGGTCAAGGCAGTCTGAGGAGTTTCCCAGGTCAAGTCAACAATGCAGATGTCAGGGCAGGCTTAGAGATAACACAGTCTGGTAAACAATGCAGAGGTCAGGCAGGCGGAGAGGTATCCTAGGTCCAGAAAATGATGCAGAGGTCAAATGCTGATATATCAGTCCAAAGAAGATTAATGCTAATACAGAAGAACTCAAAAGCACAAAGCTACAACTCAGAGTAGAGGCCCTGTTGCCCACAGCTATATAGAGCAGGGCCACAGCTTAATGACACGACAACCAATGTCATACGACGCACATGCACATACTCAGGCACCAGAACTTGGTGGATATCATGGTGCCCGTGATTGCTGCCTTTTCCTGTCAGTTATCTGTGAAGGCTCTCCATTGGCTGCCTGTCTTGAATCCGCCTAGTATTGCCTATATAGACTGGGTTCTGGCACCCTTTGGTTGCCCTTTTGTGGTGTCTCTATGTCTATAGCCACCTGCATCCTTTTCCTGAGTTCCCTGGGCCTTTGCTGCATACACTACCTTCCAGATTCAGTCTGCTTACCTGCCTGACGGCCTCCTCTGCTGAAGTGGTTCCTGCCTCCGTTCCTGATCCGGTTTGGGCTGACGTTCCTGCTTCTGTTCCTGATCCGGTGGTCTGCCGTTACTGTTCCAGCTTCCTGTCCCGGCCTGGCTGTTTGTTCCTGCTTCTGGATCGTGTGCAGTGTTCTACGTCTTCATGTCGCCTGGGCGACATTCTCATCCCTGAGTGTCTATGTGTACTCCAGTACACGGGTACTGGTGCGCTCCATCTATCACCGGTTGCTTGCGGCTTCCCATACAGCACCGGTAGTGTCATTGTGTACTCCAGTACGCAGGTACTGGTTTGCTCCGTTTATCACTGGTTGCTTGCCGCTTCCCACACAGCACCGGTAGTGTCAATCTGTACTCCAGTACGCGGATACTGGTTCGCTCCATCTGATTCCCACACAGCACCGGTAGTGTCAATGTGTACTCCAGTACGCAGGTACTGGTTCGCTCCATCTATCACCGGTTGCTTGCGGCTTCCCATACAGCACCGGTAGTGTCATTATGTACTCCAGTACGCGGGTACTGGTTCGCTCCATCTATCACTGGTTGCTTGGTGATTCCCACACAGCACCGGTAGTGTCAATGTGTACTCCAGTACGTGGGTACTGGTTCACTCCATATATTACCGGTTGCTTGCCGCTTCCCATACAGCACCGGTAGTGTTTATTTGTACTCCATTACACGGGTACTGGTTCGCTCCATCTATCACCGGGTTGCTTGCTGCTTCCCATACAGCACCGGTTGTGTCTATGTGTACTCCAGTACGCTGACACCTATATAGCACCGGTAGGCCTCTGTGAAGTCCAGAACGTGTGACTGGTTTGCTCAACCACTTCTCAGTTGCTGAGGCCACTTACGCTCCTGCACCAGTACTTGTTTCCTCTGGGCTCAAGGCTGCCTTGCCTGGTATATTGGCAGGGCCGGTAGAGCCTTCTCTCTCGTTGTACCAGTCTCCAGGCTGCCTTGCCCGATATATTGGTAAGGCCGGTAGAGCCTACTTCCATATTGTGCCTATTCTAAGGCTGCCTTACCCGGTATTGACAAGGCCAGTAGAGCCTCTCTATTATTATTCACCATACCACTGTTCACCATTGCATTGTACTAATTACGTGTTGAGATATATGTGTAATGTCAAACCCGTGAGGGTTTTCTTTAAACTTTCAATAAAGTTGTGTTTTTATCTTAACTCTGTGTCTGAGAGTCAAAACAAACCGTGACAGTACGAAAGGGCCATGACCTCAGATAGTAAGAGTGAGGGTAATGCACAGAACATCCATTGGAGGATGGATGTACATGAGCAGCACCTGGATCAGCTGGCATTGGAGATCCAAACCATTCTTGAGAGTACAGTACTCACGGACAAGTCCGCCTCGAGTCCGTTGGTCTCCCCAGGTTTGACACCGGAGAACGATACTATGCCCCCAGTGGCTGCAGTCAAAGGGTTAACCGCTTCCGCTCCATTGCCACTCAGATATGATGGAGAACCCAGCCTGTGCAGAGGGTTCATCAACCAACTTGAGATATTTATGGAATTAACCTCGCATTCCTTTCCTAATGATCGCAGTAAAGTTGGGTTTATGATATCCCTATTGACTGGCAGATCCCTGGCATGGGCCAATCCCTTATGGGAGAGTGCGAAACCTTGCACAAAGAATTTCAGGGAATTTGTGCAATTATTTCGGAGAGTGTTTGAGATCCCTGGTAGAACCGCCTCTGCTGCTAAACTCCTAATGGAGATACAACAGGGCAGACGTACTGTGGGTGATTATGCCATTGAATTCCGCACATTGGCAGCAGACGTAGGTTGGAATAATGAGGCATTGTTGGCAGCCTTTGAACAAGGTCTGAGCGAGCAGATCAAAGATGAAACCGCCGCTAAGGAGTTTCCTACTGATCTGGACGAATATATTGATCATGTTATCCTAATTGACACTCGGATCCGTGAGAGATTGATGGCTAAGGACCGTAGGTTACGGTAAAAAAACAATGGATCTAGCAGTTCATTTTGCCCACCCAAACCCCCCCTTGGCACCTAAAATTAATGACCAGTTACGGGAATTAGGTGAACCTATGCAATTAGGCTTCACTAGGCTAACCAAGGAGGAGAGAGCACACCGTAGAAGGCAGGGGTTGTGCTTATATTGTGGCAAAACTGGGCACCTGCTAAGATCTTGTCCCGTACGTCCGGGAAACGAACACACCAAGGGTACCTTGGGGGACAGGCCCTAGGTGGTGTTCAACCGTCCCCAACAATTCAGTGATGTGTTTAGCAAAGGAGAGGCTGGCACCCTACCCCAGCACAGATCTTATGACTGCGCTATTGAGTTGCCTCCGGAGGTGGTGCCCCCTAGGGGCCGCACATATCCATTGTCTTGTGATGAGAACCAAGCTATGAAGGAATAAATTTTAGATGCCCTGAAGAGAGGGATTATAAGGAAATCCACCTCCCCGGCGGGGGCTGGTTTCTTTTTTGTGAAAAAAAGAATGGCGAATTGAGACCGTGCATTGATTACCGTTGTGTTTTTATCTTAACTCTGTGTCTGAGAGTCAAAACAAACCGTGACAGTGGCATGCTCGCCAGAGAAGGAGGTACATGACAGTTCCCCCCCTTAGAGATGATATCTAGGTGGAACCAGGACCCGGACAGTCAGGATTTGTCCGATGGAAGGCCTGGAGGCCAAGAGGGGGAATGAATGTTGGCAACGGGTTCCCAGGACCAATCCTAGGGACCAGTACTCTGTTCTAAATTATTGTATACTGTGCATACTATTGCCTACCTGCTATTTTGCAGTGCTACCCATAGAGGGCGTTCTCTGTCATTATTTTGTTCTTAATGATATTGCATTTTATTTTTACCCACTGATTTGAGTGTCTTGAAAACCGTGACACTACCCCTGGTTCTGTCAAGTTGTAGAGAAAGTTAGGGCATTCCAGGGATTAAAAGGGACAACATGAGAATCTCTCCCTGCATCAAAGAGCGAGATTCTCAGATCGTGGCATGAAACATTGCCTTCAAGTCAAATTTTGCTGATTTCGATTGGCTGTAACAGAGACACTTTAAATATAGAAATATCACATTTGAATGATTTTAAGAGCTGCTGCTGCTATGTTCAGACATGTTATGTTTTGCCAAGATCATGTTGCACTATAACTCCCATCATGCTTAGCCATCTGTTGGTTGTAGTGTGAAAACAGTTAGAGGGCCTCAGCTGAAATCCACACAATCTGCAGTACATTTTCAAGCAAGCTGTATGCTGTTTCGGGGATTCTAAGTCATACTATTCATGTCATGTCGAAATTGCACTGCAGTTTGCTCAATCAACAGGACACTGCTTTAAACTTGTTTAGTTTTGTGTTGCTAATGCTATTTAATATATGGTTTTGTTTCACATTTTCTGTCATGGGTGATTCCCTCTCTAGATTCTTTTCTAGAGATAACCTGATCCCAATGTTGCTGAGCGCTGCTCTGGGCTCTCTCTCCCGTTCTCTGCATTCTCCTCTCCACCCTGTCAATCTGCACGCAGAGAAGGAGAGAAAGAGCCCAGAGCAGCGCTCAGCAACATTTGCATCAGGTTATCGCTAGAAAACAACCTAAAGAGGGAATCATCCATGACAAAAAATATCATAATACCATGATATAATATCATGTAAATCCCAAAAGCAAAAGGGATAAGCTGAGGCTCTCCAACTGTTTTCGGGCTACAACTCTCATCGTACTCTGCGGCCAACAGATCGCTGAGTATGATGGGAGTTGTAGTGCAACATGGTCTTGGCAAACCGTGACATGTTTCTGAACACAGCAGCAGCTCTTTAATTCATTCAATCATTATATCACTAAATTTAAACTGTCTCTGTTACAGCCAATCAAAATCAGCAAAATTTGACTTGAAGGCGATATTTCATGCCACGACATGAGAATTTCAAGCTTTGATGCAGGGCGAGAATTTCTTGTCGCCCTTTTAATCACGGCAACATGGTTATTTTGCCATGTAATTGCTCACTCTTTCCTGTGCAACATTTTTAAAGGATACCCTGAAAAAATAACCCTCAGTATTAAAGTTGTTACAGATGGTGGAGCTACCCAGGTAGTGAATGTGCCTCCCCAAAGATAGGCAGACTGGAAGGCATGGAAGGTAAGAGCCTTCATATCGGCTAAGTGCCTACACAAAAGCTCATTATCCAACTGGTTCCAATCTGTGGAGAAATTGAATTGAGCCTCTGATTGATCCATCTGTGCACCAGCTAAAAGATCCAGAAAATGTTGATAGTCCATAAGGACCAGGGTTGAATACCCCTGCTGTAGCAGCATTTGAAATTGAGGGTTTGGTTTTGGTTACAGACATAATTGTGGGCTAGTATATTATCAACACCCGTGTAGCCTGCCCTACATATAAATCCATAGCCATATTTGTCCATCCTTGTAAGATGGCTGTACCTGAGACACCTGGGGGGTATGTACTAAGGTGTGATAAAGATGTGATAAAGGAGAGATGACTTCTACAGTGATATCACTTCTCCAGTTCCTATTTTATTCTATAGAGCAGGGCTTATAATTTTAAGTCCTTTGCTACTAGCCAGACCTGAAAAGTTACTCGCCACTGCGAGCCATAACATACCCACCAGGGCTGAATTTCTACTCGCCAGGGCTAAATTTTCACTCACCATTGGCTAGTGGCGAGTGGAAATTTTGAGCCCTGCTATAGAGCCTATGCACAATAATGCCAGTGTTGGAGAAATCTTAGTGCGTTGGCTCCATAGAATAACAAAGGAATTGGAGAAGTGATGTAACAGTGGAGAAGTCATCTCTGCTTTATCATCTCTTTATCACACCTTAGTACATCTCTCCCTAGATCTTGAATAACTCTTTTATCTCCGGTCTAGTTGTCTTGCTAAAACTATATCTTTCTCAATGGTTGTTCAAGACTGTAAAAATAGAGGGGAAATAAGACTAAAGGGTTTATTTAATAGATTTGCACAAACTGTTGCTTAGATTTATTTAATACAACCTGGCTCTTTGAACTTCCTCCTTAAATAAGCTTTGTGGATATTTCACATGAAGATGCATTCTCTGTGCAGCATCTAGCCATCAGAGCTGTATACTTATCTTTTACTTTCTATTAATCACACTTTCAGCCCCATCCAGAATGGTGAGGTATTCACAGAGACCAGCAAAATATTCAGTGCTCCCCACTCCCTCTGTGTACCAGTCCCCTGAGGTAGGAGGAGGCAAACAGGAGGAGCGGCGAAGGTAGAGCAGTAGGTGACATATGACTAGAAGGAGGAGGGCAAAGGGCAGGGTGAGGGAAAGAGAATATATTATTGATGCTGAACTGCATGGCAAAGTTATATATGCTGGCAATGTGAGTGGATGTGAATTTGCCAAGCAGTGCAGTACCATTAATACATTCTCCTTCCCTTACCCTCATCATGCTATAGTGAGAGAGAGAGAGAAAGAGAGAGAGAGAAATACACAAGTATATAGCAAATTACAAAGGGTCTGACCTTACAAGCCCAGGTAAATACATACAATCCCTGGTTACCAGAGGGATGAAAATTGTATTGCTGTGAAATGTGTTGCTTAACCCACTGTCACTCACAGGTTTAAAGGGGGGTGGGGGGTTGTGATCATAGCTGTAGCTGCATAGAGAACTACAGGGGTATCCCAACATCACCAGCCTCAGGGAGGCGATGTTGGGACTGTGAGTTTCGACAGCAGAGACATCTATTGAGCTTAGTGTATGTGGCAAAGTGCCACAGTGACATATAAGCACATCCAGATGCATATGACAATATGTTATTAACCTGCATTTCCATATGTAAATGAGCCATTTTGATGTATTAAGTGCAAATCATAAATATGTCCAAGGCACAGCAGATTCACAGGGGATGTGATGGTGAAGATACGTTGGAGATGTGCTTTCGACACAGATCTGACACAACATGTACATCCTGAGACCTTATCGAACCTAGTGCATCTCCCTCCAGAATTCTTAAAATCTTTCAGTGCTGAGTCTCACACCATTCAGATCTGAATGAAACAAATAAATATTTATTTGCATGGTCCACAAACAGTCACTATTCATCCTTGACAGCGAGAAGGTGCACTTAGAACATCTGAAATATCTTTTAAACATTTGTATGAGGGAAGGTAAAAGTGCCAAATGGTATAGGACATTATTAAATAAAGACCAACAACAGTTTGTGCTATGCTCTGATGGAGTAAATCTTTGAAACAGACCCATTACAGGTGTATTTAAGATGCTATGGAGCAAACCATCTGCATAAAAGTATACAAATAAATATTCACATTTATTTAAAAGGGGCAGCTTTTAACTGCTCAGATGCATTGTAGACTGCGCTAGCATTTGAGGGGGTTAAAAATAATTTTTTACAGTGTAATTAATACTTTATAATGGCTTGGGTGATTATGAAAAATCACCAATATTTATATTAGCCATTCTATTTTTAAAACTATAGTTTAAGTGTAAATATAGTTTATATTTAGCTTTATTTATTTGTCAGGTAATGCAGATTAGACAGTACTGGCTAGCAAAGACTGGTGTGTCAGACTAATAAATAAAGCAAAATATCTCTTAAAGGAGAAGCAAACTTTTCTTAATGAAAACATATGTTATAGAGCTTTTCCCACTGAGTAAAGCAAGGGCACTCTGACTGCTGTCAGTTGTTTTATTCAGTGTTATAACAGGTCAAATTATTTAATTTAATCTGCTTTTACTTCCTGGAAGTTCTGACAGCAGTTTCTATCACATTCTGTGGAGAACTTTATGTCACTAACTTTCCACTCCATTAGAATGTAACAGAAAAACTAATTGGAATTTGACCACTAGAGGGCACTGCTAATTTAAAAAAACAAAACAAAACACGGGTTTAAACAGTAATAACTCTGGAAATATGCATTTCTCAGTAGTGGAAGTACCCTTATTTTACTCAGCAAAAAAAGCCATATAATATATATGTTTTCCTAAAAAAAATTTTACCACTCCTTTAAGCTATCGTTTTAAGTAAAAAATGACTAACAAATATAGATGATTTGGGAAAGCCCTAACGTACTAGTTCCACTAAAAATCAGTGGAAGTTAGGAAATGCTTATTTGTCTCTTATTGTGCAGTTGGCTTACCTTAGAATTACACCTCTAGCTTCCTGAATATGGCCCCAGTGCTCTATCTACATGTGAATACTGAAAATTTTAATTTGAAATTAAAAAAATGTAAAAATGAGGCTCTCACAACATGTGGTTCAATCACAAGTGCATTAACCCTAGGATGCTAGAGATATCTCCAGTGGTTTGCTTCTCAGTGAGCTGGAGATGGCTCTAGGGGTTAAAATGTTTAAAATGAATGACTTTTTTACTCATTCTTGTTTAGGCTGCAGGTTCTGCTCTCTCTAGCTGTGGCTCTCACATTATTCAGTAAAAGGAAATGACAGGCACAGACTCAACTGTGATCACATTGCAGGCTCACAGCATGTGCCCAATCTGTGGCTTTTTTGTCCCTGAATATTAAGCACCAGGAAACAGATTAGTACATATATACAATAGCTGTGCAAGCATATTCTGAACAGTCTCTGCCACTGAGCAGACTGGAACATGCTGCTCATATTCTACCAAGCATTTTCTCAGCATCATTTTGGTTTAACCCCTTAAAGACCAGTCAGGTGTGTAGCCCAATGCTTTGCAATGCATTGCACACCTTTCTAGACCTCAAAGGGTTAAGACCGAAGTCACCTTTCAGGAACCATAGGATTACAACAAAGAAAAGGAAGGTTCCTAAAAGGGATGTTGCTAGGTTTTCAAGTGACCAGTGGGTTGAGCCAACCTTATTGCACTATATGTACGTTGTGACGCACGATTACACCATTATTAAGCTAAAAACATGACCTGGGTCTTTAAGAATTACACCAGTGGTTTTAGACTATTGGCCAGTACCTATTAATACACCTGGTGCTTAACCTTAACATTAGTCTTTATGATAAACTAGTGTAAAAGCCCGTGTACACGGGCTAAGCATTTTATATATATAGATGTATGTATCTTTATTTAGACAGAGCCATACATGTACATACATACACAGCGCTTTACAGAAATAGTAATAGTACAATACAAAAAATACAGGATAAGGATAAGATGATCGTGCTAAACTTCGACCATTGCATTATCAGCAGGAAAATAAGTGTAGCAAAGGGTATTATACATTGGGAAGGGGACACTGGCCCAATGAGCTTACAATCTTTTATCTACAAGATGTTAAAAATGTCTAAATGTATTTATAACTGAAGCTATTTCAGTACATTGATCCAAGACCCTATTGATCCAAGTCATGATTAATTAGTGTATCTAATGCTTCAGACTAAGGACTCTATGTTCAAATAAAAAGTGGAGTAATTTTGGAGCAATCTAACAGTGTCGTAAGTAAAAAAATGAGGATTTTAACTTCTGAATGCTAGAGAGGGCTCCAGCTCACTGTGAAGCAATTGCAGTGTAAATTATTACAATATTCACTAATGATTATGCCAGTGTCTATGCCAGGGCTGTCATCAGTTCAGTCCTCAAGTGCCACCAAAAAGCCAGGATTTAAGGATTTCCCTGATTAAGCACAGGTGAGTCAGTCAAAATGAATGAGCCACTGATTAACTCACCTCTGCTTAATCAGGGAAATCCTTACATCCTGGCCTGTTGGTGGCCATTGAGGACTGAACTTGGACAGCTCCTCCCTATGTTATTAGAATAACAAATATGACTTCTAAGATATATTATCAATATGCAAGGATCATATTGCACTGATTACGTCTATCAATGATGTCTTCTAATTTGGGATATTCCAGTCTCAGTGCCAATGATGTGGACCTGAAAGTATCCCGCTCCCTCCCCTTTTACTCATGTAACACTGCTCACCTCAGAACAGAAAGGTGGTGTCCAAATGGCTTGCAGAGAGGGACAATCTTCAATTATCATAAAAGAAAAACCTGAAAAACCTGTAAAGGGGGGCAGGGTTTTCATTGTTCTCACAGTACGAAGATTGCCCCTTGCTGTGAGCTGTCTGCTCTAAAGACCAGATTTCACATCTGAGGGGAGGTGGCTTACACAAGGTAAAAGGGAGAGGAGGGGTTACTTTATCATTCAATTACTCTTGAACAGCAACTCAAACAGTATTGAAATAACACTCTCCATGGCCAAATACTATGAAGATTAATTAGAGCTGCTTTAATTTTGAAACATTACTATCCCTTTAAACTCACCAGTGAGACTGGGGCAGGTTGTGGAGACTCAATGGTTGCCTACCACTGGGATAGATCGAATAACATCAGTTATACTCAGTGACAAAGAGGAGGTTTAAATTAAGAATCTGATGCATAAGATTACTGAGATGAGGTGATATATGGACATAATCAGTGGCTGTCTTGATGAAGCCAAGGCAGTAATAGTAAGAGAAACAAGTAATGGTAGTGGAGAGGGTATTAACTGATGGAGTGGATCTGGATCTGATAAGAACAAAATGAAGATAATGTCATAGTATGTTAGAAAGTTGAGTTGGTTGAAATAGTTGGACTTCACTGTGCAGCTTCTTTCTTTTTAAATATGACAAAATTTGCCTTAAATATGCCATGGACATCACCAGGTTAAAGTTTGTATTTCACAAGATTAAAGATTAACATTTAGCACAACTGAGCCACATCGGAAAGAATTAAAGTACATGTACCTTGTTTGCATTTCATTACATGCAGAACATCTTATTTATGTTCCACATTTCAGTAATGTCAATGTTTAATTTCAGTGACAGCAGAAAGGTTTATGTTAAGAGAAATCAAGTTATCAACTCATCATTTATTTATAGGAGCGGAGCACAGGGGTGTTTCAATTTCAGCTGAAAACATCTATGCACATTTTTTTTTTTTTTAGTGAGACAGATGTGTTTAAAATTAAAAAAAAACAACTTAAGGTAGGAAACTGTGGTATATGATTGAAGATGAGTGAACAAGCACAGAAAACCTCTGGTTAATAAAATTCAGCTCCTGTATTTATGCATATAGTTACACAACTATAATTAGGGTCCACGGCACATCATTGTTCAAACTTGTTCCTTAGAGCTTCAGGATAACCTAAAAAGTTAAAGGGCAATTACCATTTTTTAAGAAATCTTCTCCTATGGAAGCCTGGGACTCTCCTGTGCAGCCCCAAAATGTCTTGTCAACCTTTTAGGGATTGTGCCCCATGGCTGGACACAGCTTTGAAGTTCGTGTCTCAAAGCCACATATTTTGCTGATTTACTGGATCACATGACTTTGAACTGAGATATCTGAAGACATACATTTCATTCTGTCACAAGATCACCAAGATCTCTCATTTCTTGTTCATCCTTTGGGACTCACACTGCAGCCCACAGAAGCTGTTCTCAGATGCACAGACAAACCGATAGAGAACTAACAATGCAATAGCTGAACTTTAAACATGTTATATAGATGAAATGAAGACATAGCAAAGAGGGCAGTGGAATATAAAAACCTCTTGTATATGCTAACTTGAATGAAGAGGAAAAAGTAGATCAAGTTACTCCAAGTTTCTAATAAGGCCTGACAAAAATGAGTGAATTAAAATAACTGATTCTATGATTAATTGCACCTATGTTCAAGTCTATGTTGAACATTTGTTAAGAAACCATGGCCCATGTAGTTCCATTGTCTTCCTTGATGTAAAATCTAGCCCTACCTAGGTTTTCTATTGAACATCTCTGCCAGATTTGGTTCCCTCTTGCATGACCTGCCAAATTCTATACAGTGATTCCCAGGTAACCTCATCCTATAGTCAAATACAGAATTCTCGGTATGTTCAGTATCATATTTCTCTCTCCCAAAACTGCCAAATAAGGGGAATATTTTTATCCTAGTCCTTGTAAAACACAGGAGTCCTCCCAGCGCCACTTAACCCCAGCCCAGCAGCAGCCTGTTGTTTTCAACGACCAGAAAAGCACCACATTAGAGACCACGAAGGACACTAATGCCAAGAACTCAAGAAACATGTTTTTCTCTGGCAGAGATGTAATTTATTCCACAAGGACTAAGACAGCAGGATTTATCAGTAATTACATAAAATTCACTTTTTTATTTCACCCATTGTGGTGAACACAGAAACCATGGATATATACCAAAGCTATCCCAGGATTCCAGGGAGAAAGAGAAAAACACCTAACACTAACAACCAATTTCAGCAGAAACAAACCAGATATAATATGTCCATGAACCTCAGATGTCAGTGGACACCACCATATGAAAACTAATTAACAGCTGAAAGCTTACTAAAGACAAGTTAAAAGAGGCACAACCCCCTTTAGGACCTTTCTTCCAAAACTGGCCTCAGCCAAGGTCAGGACATTGACTCTGTAATGTTTAGTATATCTAAGATATCTGTTGAACAAACTGAATAACTATATTTTCTGTGTTCTGTTAGTGTGGTACAGGAGGGGTTAAAAAACTAGCATTTTTCCCTTCCTTTGCATTTGTACAAGTGAATGTGATTCGTGTGCTTCTTGTTGTTTGCTGGGTTGTAATTGGTGGCTTTCTGCTATATAAAGCAGAGGACCAGTGCATACTTCTACTTCCGAATCTTGATCAGTATGTAAGTGCAGTTGTGTGGTAAGTGCTGGGAATTTAAGTAGCAGGGGGTTCAAATAAAGGGGAGAACATATTTATTAACTTAATTGTGTATATTTAATTTTTTTCCTGCTTTTTGATTTGTGGAAACTAGCATAATATAATAATTGGATAGAAAACTGGTTGAAGGAGAGGGAACAGTGTACGGTTGTGAATGGACAATTTTCTAATACTGTTAAAGTTGAGAGTGAAGTACCTCAGGGTTCAGTACCTGGTCCACTGCTTTTTAACATGTTTATAAAAGACCTGGAAATATATATAGAAAGCTAAATATCAACATGAGAAGCAAATTAAGACCAACATGGCTTAATAAAGAGGTTTGTAGGAAAATGAGAAATACGAAGCAGGCTTTTAAAGACAGAAGGGTCAGATGCATCATTTATAAAATATAAAGAATGTAATCAAATATGCAAACAAGCAATTAGGCTAGCAAAAATTGAAAATGAGATAAGTATTGATAAAGAGAGCAAGAAAAATCCTAAACAATTCTACAAGTATATAAATAACAAAATATTAACACCTTAAGTACCGGTGACGTGCAAGGACCTTTACTGGTAGATTTGCAGCAAAAACCAGTGACAGTCCTGGCACGTCATGGAATTCTGAGATGGCAGCACAGCTGCCCGCCGCATTGCCATCCCAGAATGAGTTAGGCAAACCCCCCCCCCAAACAAAAATGTGGTCCTTAACGGCTGACACCCCTGCAAGATCTTTAAGGGGTTAAGGTTGATATTGGTCTTCTTAAGGCTGAGACAGGTGAATTGATTAGTGAAGATAAGGCTATGGCAGACACTTTGCACATTCTTTTAATATGTGTATACAAAATATATAAAGGCTGTGGGCCAACAGACAGTATCACAGAATTTCCTCCATCATGTACATGGCTTACTAAGGACAAAGTCCAAAACAAACTGGAAAAGTTTATGGTGAATAAAGCACCTGGACCTGATGATATACTCCCAAGAGTACTTAACCCTTTCAGTGCCAGAGGGGTACAGAATCTATTGCAAAGCAATGCATTCCATGCCCCTCTGGCACTCAAAGGGTTAAGGAACTTAGTTCAGTAACAGCAAAAATATTATACTTGATATTTATTGATTTTCTTTCATCATGCATATGGCCAGATTTAAAGGCAGGTGATAGTAAAAAAAAAACAAAAACAAAAAAAAAACACTGTTGGGTGTTTTAACATGCAATAAGCCATTTAAACGTCTGTCTTATGAAAAGCTAACGGCAGTTCTCAAATCATTACAGATGGTAATCTTACGTGCATTGAGACCTATGGAACCACGCTCTCCAAAGCCATTTAAAGGAGTGCAGTACTGCTAAGGGCAGAAAAAAACAATACATTTAACAGGCAAAAGTTAAGACCCAGTTTTGTTAGCCGTAACACACATAACGGCAAAAAAACCCACCGTTGCACAAAATAAAACAGAATATAGCACAAGCATACAAATGGAAAAATTGACCCTTGCAATGTCAAACTAACACACTAACCATGCCCATGCTCCACAAATAACTGTCACACACAACACAACAACCTAGCAACACCACAGGGAAAAGGCCTTCAAAAAGCACACCAACACAAGACATCACAATATAGCACGGAACAATGGTGTTTAACACTCAACACAGACACCTGTCAATACAAAACAAGCTCACCTGTGCAACATCACCAGACGATAGAGACATTGTGTCTCTATCGTCTGGTGATGTTGCACAGGTGAGCTTGTTTTGTATTAACAGGTGTCTGTGTTGTGTGTCTCTGTCATCTGGTGATGTTGCACAGGTGAGCTTGCTCTGTATTGACAGGTGTCTGTGTTGTGTGTTAAACCCCATTGGCACCCCACAACGTTACACTCGCAACTGACAGCTACACACCATTCAAAACACAGCAGATCTTAAAACACAAACACACCGGTAAACACTTACCTGAACAACAAACACCCTCCCTTTGGTCATCACACACCTCATGACCACACTTGGACAACACTCTGACTAGGTCTTAAAGGGACAGGCCACCATACTCACATGTGGCTTGTTTTTCACTCAGGAAGAGAGAGAAAGAGAGATAGAGTGAGACAGATAAAGAGACAGGATGCAATTTTTTTTTGTAAAGTTGATACCTTTATTGGCTAACTAAACAGATTTAAAATGCAAGCTTTCAAGACTTCTTAGGTCTCTTTCTCAGGTATGTTATACAGATAAATATGAAAGCTTCTCTCTTAAATACAAGTACACATTACATTGTTTATAATGGAAATCAGATAAGAACGTTAGTCCAGATACCAATTCCTTGATCAGTCAATGGTAGAGGATGTGATTTAAATAGCATTCTTCCTCTGGGTCCAGGTATTTATGATTCCAGAGGGACTGTCGTAAAAGTTAATTCACAATTAAGTACTGTGACAGAAATTCCCTGTCCCTGTTCAGACCATAGGTCAAAGAGTCAAATTGTAACATTAATTTTACCTCCCATAATTTTCTGTCCCTCTGATTGCGAAATTGTCCCATTAGTACAGTCAATTTAATGTCCTTGATACTGTGCCCACTTTGGCAAAAATATTCTCCCACTGGTGTCTCTGTCTTTTTGTTGTTAATGCTGGATCTGTGGGAATTAAACCTCTTATGTAATTTCTGTCCCATTTCCCCCACATAAAAGCTGTTGGGCATTTTGCACACATTTGCCTATTTGCTTCTTGAATGTAGTCTGTAGGCAACTCTCTGATGAAAGATACTATATGAAACTACAAGAGGATCCCACAAAAAATATACAAAACAAAGCAACTTGATCATAAAAGAACTGCCCTCCAACATTAGAGAACAGATAAGGCCCCTAATACCAACAGATCCAAAAGCAGGCTCTTTCTACATGTTACCAAAAATACACAAAGAAGGAAACCCGGGAAGACCCATCATTTCAGGAATTGGCACACTCACAGAAAATATCTCTGGCTGGGTAGAAAATACCCTGAAACCCCTGGTAAAACGAACACCCAGCTTCCTTCAAGACACCACGGATCTCTTGAACAAACTAGCAGACTTGGGCCCCATTCCAGAGAGCACCATCCTTGCCACTATGGATGTAGAATCCCTTTATACCAACATTCCACACACAGATGGCATAGCAGCATGCCAAGAATATCTGGAAAGAAATAACACAGCCACGGAACCAATAACAAAACTCATACACTTTATACTCACCCACAACTACTTCAAATTTGGACAGGACCTCTACCTCCAGAAAATGGGGACTGCAATTGGTACCCAAATGGCACCACAATATGCCAACTTGTTCATGGCAAAGTTAGAAGAGGACTTCCTGTCCACCTGCCAGACAAAACCCCTGGTCTATCTCCGCTACATAGATGATGTTCTTATCATCTGGACAGCCAGTGAAGAGGAACTTCTCAAATTCCACAAAAATTACAATGCATTCCACCCCAGTATCAATCTAACACTCAGTTACTCACGCACAAACATTAACTTCCTAGACACGACTATCAGTATTCAGAACAACTCCATCCACACATCCTTGTACCGTAAACCAACAGACAGACCAACCTACCTGAAGAATGATAGCTTTCACCCAAAACACACAAAGAACTCCATCATATACAGCCAGGCCATCAGATATAATCGCATCTGTTCTGACATGGCGGACCGTGACAAGCACCTACAGAAACTCAGAGGAGACTTTATAAGACAGGGTTACAGTGCAAGGATTATTGACAGTCAGATACAGAAAGCTACTCACATACCAAGAAAAGATCTGTTGAGCTACAGAGAACAGCATAAGGGAAACCGTGTGCCACTTGTTGTCACTTACCACCCCAAGGTTGACGCTCTGCGCAAAATATCAAGAGAACTTCAAGCAACCTTACACACAGATGAAAGACTTAAGAACATATTTCCACAGCCTCCCTTACTCTCCTTCAGACAGCCTCCTAATTTAAAGCAACTGATTGTAAGGAGTGCCCTGAACAAAAATACAAAAAATGGCACATTACCCTGCCTACAAAGTAGGTGTAAAACCTGTGCACACATTATTACCACAGACAAGATACCCATACCAAACACCCAGTTACACCATAAGATCAATGGTAATTTCACCTGCAAATCATCCAATGTAATATACCTTATCATGTGTGCAAAATGCCCAACAGCTCTTTATGTGGGGGAAACGGGACAGAAATTACATAAGAGGTTTAATTCCCACAGATCCAGCATTAACAACAAAAAGACAGAGACACCAGTGGGAGAACATTTTTGCCAAAGTGGGCACAGTATCAAGGACATTAAATTGACTGTACTAATGGGACAATTTCGCAATCAGAGGGACAGAAAATTATGGGAGGTAAAATTAATGTTACAATTTGACTCTTTGACCTATGGCCTGAACAGGGATAGGGAATTTCTGTCACAGTACTTAATTGTGAATTAACTTTTACGACAGTCCCTCTGGAATCATAAATACCTGGACCCAGAGGAAGAATGCTATTTAAATCACATCCTCTACCATTGACTGATCAAGGAATTGGTATCTGGACTAATGTTCTTATCTGATTTCATTATAAACAATGTGATGTGTACTTGTATTTAAGAGAGAAGTTTTCATATTTATCTGTATAACATGCCTGAGGAAGAGACCTAAGAAGTCTTGAAAGCTTGCATTTTAAATCTGTTTAGTTAGCCAATAAAGGTATCAACTTTACAAAAAATTTTGCATCCTGTATTTCTACGGCTAACACGGTACCAACCTTCATCTATAGATAAAGAGAGACAGAGAGCGAGACAGAGACAGAGAGAGACAGAGCGAGACAGACAGAGATGGATATAGAACAATAAGTATGTTCGCATACCTACTGATACAAAGACTGCGGAGAAGGTGTGCAAGGGCAAGGGCTAGGGTACACCAGTAACTCCCAAGCACACCTGTACAACAGTCTTCATCTGTTGCAAGTGAGGAGGTTTTGGCTGAAGAGCCACACAGGAGCCCATCCCCCCTGGAGGACAACACCTGCCTGCAGAACCACAGCTGCTACAACAGGATGCTCCCTAGCTGCCACAGGAACCCCTGGAGCAGTGTAGGATGTACATATGACCACCAAGGCCCAGGGTATACTGCCCAAGGGTCACGCTCCTGGGAATGTTGGGAATGACCGATGAGGAGGTGATTGATCGCTACAGGTTGACACTGCAAAGCATCATTGCCCTATATGATGTCATCAAAGATGAGGTTGATCCCATATACTTCCACAACCATGCCCTAACTGGCTTGCAGATACTGATGTGTGTTATACATTTCTTGGAAAGTGGAGCCTTTCAGTCAACAGAAGGTTACGCATCAGGCATGTCACAGTCCACATTTTCTAGGGTACTGGCTCAGGTGCTGCCAGCCCTCAAAAGCAAGGCCAGCAGATACATACACTTTCCCTCCATCGACATGAAGTGGACACGTGTAAACAGGACTTTTATGCAAGGGGAGGCATGCCCAGGTTCATGGGTGCAATAGACTGCACCCATGCCTGTATCAAAGCTCCATCTATTTATCAACAGGAAGAACCTCCACTCGATGAACATGCAGATGGCGTGTGACTCCAACATAAGGGTCACCAATGTCTGTACAAAATATCCCAGGAGCTGTCATGATGCATACAGGAGGGAAATATAGTTTTTGATACCTTTTATTGGCTAACTAAGCATATTTAGAATGCAAGCTTTCAAGAGCTTAGGTCTCTTCCTTAGGCATGTTATACAGATAAATATGAAAACATCTCTCTTACATACAAGTACACACTGCATTGTTTAGCAAGGAAATCAGATAAGAGAACTCAATCCAGATTCAGATACTTTGATCAGTCAATGGTAAATTGCACTCTTCCTCTGAGGCTCTAAAGGTATTTATGATGCTCTTGGATCTCTTGGAGAGGTCAACTAACTAAGTGATAATGTGACAAAAACTCTCTTTCTTTATTTAAACCACTACAAATTGCATTAAATTTTAACATTAATTTTACCTCCCATACCTTTCTGTCCCTCTGAGTGCGGAACCGTCCCATAAATACAGTTAACTTAATGTCCCTGATACTGTGCCCATTTTGACAAATGAGGAGACTTTATAAAACACGGTTACAGCGCAACTATTATTGACAGTCAGGCTACCCAAATACCAAGAAAAAATCTGTTGCGCTACAAAGATCAACATAAGGGAAACCGGGTGCCACTGGTGGTCACTTACCGCCCCAGGATGAAGTTCTACGCAAGATATCAAGAGAATTTCAAACAAAATTACATACGGATGAAAGACTTAAGAACATATTCCCACAGCCTCCCTTACTCTCCTTCAGACAGCCTCCCAATCTGAAACAACTGATGGTGAGGAATGCCCTGAATAAAAATACAAAAAATGGCACATCTCCCTGCCTACAAAAGAGATGTGAAGCCTGTGCACACATTTACACCACGGACAAGATACCAATCCCAAACACTCAGTTACACCATAAGCTCAATGGTACCTTCACCTGTAAATCATCCAATGTAATATACCTTATCATGTGTGCAAAATGCCCAACAGCTCTGTATGTGGGAGAAACTGGACAAGCACTACACAAGAGATTTAATTCCCACAGATCCAGTGTTAATAACAAAAAGACAGAGACACCAGTGGGGGAACATTTTTGTCAAAATGGGCACAGTGTCAGAGACATTAATTTAACTGTATTGATGGGACGGTTCTGCACACAGAGGGACAGAAAGGTATGGGAGGTAAAATTAATATTAAAATGTAATGCAGTTTGTAGTGGTTTAAATAAAGACAGAGTGTTTTTGTCACATCATCACTTAGTTGACCTCTCCAACAGACCCAAGAGCATCATAAATACCTCTAAAGCCTCAAAGTATCTGGATCTGGTTTGAGTTCTCTTATCTGATTTCCATGCTAAACAATGCAATGTGTTCTTGAATTTAAGATGTTTTCATATTTATCTGTCTAACATGCCTGAGGAAGAGAGACCTAAGGTCTTGAAAGCTTGCATTCTAAATCAGCTTAGTTAGCCAATAAAAGGTATCAAAAGCTATATTTGCCTCCTGTATTTCTACGGCTAACATGGTACCAACTCTCATCTGTTATGATGCATACATTCTCCAAAACTCTTCTGTACACACAGACTTTGAGAATGGAACTTATACAGGGGGATGGCTTCTGAGTGAGTTAACAATACTACACCACACCACATCCACAGGTGTACACATAACACTGCTCAGCATGCTCTACACTCACTGGTAGTACATCCACCTAATACAACATCATTCACACAACACTTCAGCTGTGAGTATAACACAGGCATTCACACAATTCATGCATGTCGATGATCAGTCTTGTGCATTTGTGCAAACACACTAACCACAACACACATGATGTTCTGTTTCCCCCCACAGGTTCAATGACACAACCCTGACACTGGCTGCAGTATGGACCATAAACATCTACGATTCCATAGACGTGTCATATAATGTGACTGGGGATTCCAAAACCATCTGTGATCCTGTCGTCCATGTTGTTCAGCATATTCCAGGGCTCGATAGACAACAACTAAAGTGATTTGCCATGATCATAGCCATAGCAACCATGGTATCCCTGTAGCGAAAGAGAGTTATCCAATGCAATAGATAACACTCTGTCACATCAGGGGTTAATGGGCCATTGGACTGAACATGGGACCTGTGGTTTGGTATAGCTGAAAAGAGCAGCAGAGGGTGGATCTACAGTGGTAGTGTGTTACACAACATAGAGGTCATGAAAGGTGGATCAGATCTCAAAGGACACTATGTGGACTTGTATGTGTGTGTGCAGCACTCTGACATTGGCAGACCAAAATATTTGTTTCATGGAGCTCTAATGGCATATTTGGTGATGTGTGGATTTATGTCAGGGCACAGATCCCTAGGGCTGGTTGACATCCCCTTAGTTTTCCCCATAATGGGTTACAGACAAATAGAAAACACATTACAAAGCAATGGTTTGTGTACTCCCCTGTAACTGCAGACTAATGGGATAATGATGTTGTAGATGTTGCATGACAATCAGTTCGAGGGTGCTGTTCCAAATCCTCTCGTCTTGTCCCACAGGAATCCATAGCATGATCCATCCTGGAACAGTGGAGTTTCCATGTGACTGTACTGAAGCCTTGCCAACACTTTCATGAAGCTCACCCCTTGATTCTTTCAAGTGCTTGCGTTGGCAATGCAATGTTTAACTTGATGTTCACAGCAACCTCTACTGGAACATTCACATATCCACAGAAGACACAAATCTATGTGTTTCCTAACACCTAGGTTTCAAACCTAAACAGTAAGAATGTTCACCTTCAGAGTTACAATACCTTGTGGACAACACATGAGCAGTTCAGTAGTGTTTCTACCGTATCCTTTTTTTAAGTTTTATGTACCATTTGGGTGCTCATACAAGTGTACAATACATATAGGCAATATACACAAAAAACATGTGTGGACTTTGGGATATACTCATGCAAGGAGAGGATGTCAATGATATACTAAGGTGTGTTATGAGTGATAAGGAGGTGATACAGGGGACATTACTTCCCCGGTGATCTCATGTCCACAGTTCCCATGTTGCTCAATGTAACCAATGTTCTGTGTTTGCTCTGGTTTGACATATCTCAGTACATAGGCTACAAACAAACTGACTAGCTGGAGAAGTGATATCACTGGAGAAGTCTGTTTCAACCTAACTTAAACATTAACACAGCTTACTAGATAACCCAATGATCAACCTAAGGTATCAATGTGTAGCACCCACATTGAAACCTTAGGGTGATTACTGAGTTATCTAGTAAGTTAGTTTCACAATCGGAGTGTGAATCACAGCCTATTTGGCTGCATGTTCTATCTATCCTGCCTGTTACTTCTTAGCTAAGTTAAATGGCTGTTTTGTTAACCCCTATAAACCACAACAATTGATTCAACTGAATGTTCATGGTGTTGCATCTGGTGTTATGCTAAGGGGTAGGTGTCACTTGTTCAAATCCAACCCACATCATGGCCATACAATATTGTCATGTTGTTTGGCTCCAGAGGTGGATTGCAGGTTGGATTTGGACAACGTTGTAAGTGGTGTGTGCTAACCCATGTTCAAACATTCTACAACCATTTAACTTGGACAGAAGTTGTATTCACTGCATTGGTTTGCAATGCATTGGAGACATCCTTGCCACTTAATATATCTTCAGATCAGACTGAAAAGCAGAAATCTTTTTTTATTAGGGAGAAAATTCACAATTCAGGCTCTTTATTTTTTTTTGGGGGGGAGGGCTTTGCACTTGCTTGCAAAAGTGGATGGTCTGGTTGACTACCTGGTCACCATTCTACTTGGTGAAGGGGTCACACTGGAGGGAGAGGTGGGTGCAGTGGACCCCTCCAGTGACTGCTGTTCCCTCTTCATACGCTGGTTCTCCCTGCGATTATGGTCTCTGATTTCCCCCAGCAGCTGCCCCATCATGTCCATCATTCCAGTTCTGTAATGGAGCAACTCACCAGTCAGGACTGTATGCTGTACTTCCAGGGCATGGAGGGTGGCTGCGTTGCTCATTGAATCCCTTTGGAGCCTTCTGAGGTACCTCTTGGTCCTCTGGGATTCCCTGATCTGCCTCCTTTGTAGCACCAAGCACTCTGTCTCCATTCCCCTGCTGCATGCACTGCTGGAGGAAGATGTGTCTGGTGATGGTGCCTCATCTACGTCCTCCTCTTCTGGTGGAGAGGCTGTTGCTGGTGGAGAAACTGTTGCTAGTGGAGAGGCTGGTGCTGGTGAGGTGTCTGCTGCTGGTGCTGTTGAGGTGGCTGGTGCTGGTGGGGAGGCTGCTGCAGATGACTGCTGTGTCCTCACCACATCCAGGGACTCTGTGTTGCCCATTGATCTCTCTGGTGGTGGTGGTGGGGTGAACTCTTCCCTTGGTTGAGGGTGCTGGTGCTCCCCAATCAGGCAGAGGTGTTCATAATCCAGTGACCATTGGTCATACCTTGGCAACTGATAGCTGCTTGGCCCTCACCTTGGATCGTACCTGGGCCCATGCTGGGGAGCCATCCAGGAGGGTAAGTACATCCGCTGACCATATGGCCCATATTGATGGGTGGGCACCGTCCCAGACATCCAGTGCCTTTCTGGTGGTGGTAGCGCAGAGTAGTACTGTCCTGAGGTGGACGGCTGCATCCACCTCTCCTGTTGCATCCATTCGCTGTAGAGGGGTGCAGCAGGTGGTGCAGAAGGTGGTGATGGTGGGTACGGTGACCACCGGCTGGTCCTCTCCTCTGGATACTCTGCCTTCTCTTCCTCCATGGGCTCCTGGGTAAATGAGATGGTGTGATTAGTAACGTAAGCAATGAGAGAATGAATTCAATATGATGTAATTGACATGTGAATCTCTGAGTGTCATGGTGGTATCTCATGCATTGCGTTCAGATGCATGAGCTGCCACCCTGGCAATCACAGAATGATGAACTTGACAGGATCCCTATATGTAGTCTGTCCAAGTTCAGTCCTCCAGGCCACCAATCTGGTCAGTAATAAAGGATAGCTCTGATTAAAACCTGTTGTTGTTTGAATCAGTCGCTCCATCTTTCAGGATGACCCAGCCTTGTTTAATCAGAGATATCCATCAATCATGGCCTGTTGGTGTGCCATCTGCAGTGGCTGATATTTGGTTGCCATGTGTATCCTGAAAATAGTGGATGTTCTAACATCCATCCATGGCATCACCACTCCTGAGAATCCATGTGAAAACCAAATGTATGATCTGACAGTTTAAGTGAGAGCAAATGATTGCATGCACAACACAAAGGTCTACTTGTTTCTCCTTTAATTCAACAGTGTTGTTTATTTTGAGGCCTGTGTGTTGCACATACACTCGGTTAGTCTCAGTGGCACTGTGATGTGTAACCTGATCCACCTTTTTTGTGATTCAGTGAGAGGTGATGAAGACCTGATGAAGTGGAGGTAAAGTGGAAATGATGATGACTTCTCCAGTAATCTAATTTTTCCATTTCTAATGTTTTTCTATGGAATCTATACAATGAGACCTCAAAAACTTGAATTATGTTATTGAATAGTCTCCATAGACTAACATGGGAATTGCTGAAGTGATGGTATGGAAGAGTTAACTTCACTCCATCATCTCTTTTTCACAGCTTAGTGAATGTCCCCTGTGTAGCATGTAATAGTTACCCTGCCGACTTGTGTTTGTTGTCGGTTAACCCTTTGAGTACAGGAGAGGTAGCCAAAGCATTGTGGAGTGATGCATTAATGATCCTCTAGCACTCAAGGGGTTTTGTGCTGACTTCCCTGAGGATACATGGGTGACATTGTGGTGGATCAATGATGATCTTTAACAGACAACGTTTTTGTGAAGCATGGATTGTGTGGAATGTGTGTGATCAGCACAGCAACAAGAGGGTTGAACTGGGACTTGGACAGGTTTGGGCCTGGTTGAACCTTGCCATTTATGCTTGTATTGTGTCCTGTTTTTAACCCTCACGGTGTTGTGTAGGTGCAGTTGTATGGATCATTGATGGGCATGTGTTGTGGTATGACTGTGTTTGCGTGTGATGGTTGTGTTGGTTGATGTGGTGTGTGGTTATGTTATGATGCACTTACCGGTAGTGTGGAGGCTCTTCTCCTCCCCAGTGTGCAATCCTCCAGGGACCCCCTCAGCAGCGGTGGCCGATATGTTCTGCCTTAGCATCTCCTCCCAGCTGTTAAAGGTGATGTTGGTAGGAGAACCACCTCCGGTGCCTCTGGCGTACAGGGCAACCTCCCCCATCTTCTTCTTCACGACTCTCTTGCAGTCGCCCCATCTCTTCTTGACTGACTCCAAGGTGCGTCTGCAGGTGGCCAACATATTCACCCTGCTGCAGACCTGTCTCCAGGCAGACCTCCTCCTCGCAGCCAGTCCAGGGACCTTCTCTGTCAGGTAGAGGATGCTATCCCTTTCCAGGACAGATTCCACGAGGGTCCTGATCTCGTTAGTGTACCAAGGATCCCTGAGCCTCTCCTCCTCAGTTCCAGCCTGCGAGGTGTCAGAGCTGTGGCCAGAATGTCCTGCCTGTGCTGCCCCTGACTGTGTGTGGTGCTTCCCAACAGGTACCCCTTGTCCCACTGACGATTTTGTCCCTGCCCTTCGAGTACCTGTTCTAGGCCGGGTCCCCCTCCGCACCGCGGATCTCCCTTTCCCACTCCTACTCTGCCAGGGATGCCCTCCTGACCATCCTTCTCTTCCACTACTCTCTCTATCCCTCTCTCCTGTCCTCCTCTCCTAGACAACACTCACCCACTCACACCCAGGAACTCACACGGGCCCTCACAGACACACTCGATCCCACTCACTCTCTGTCACACTCTGTCTCTCACTGATTCACACTGAAAAAATAAAGTATAAAATATGTGTAATGTGTTATAAATTAAAAAAGACTGTGTGTGTGATTGTGTTTGTATGGGTGCATGTAATATGTGCAAAAGTGTGCTATGTGTTTATTTAAGTGCAGATCTCTCCTCTCCAAACTCAAAAATCAAAACTCCTTCTACTTCCAATGTTAGCTGTTCTCTCCCTTGCGCTAAACGATATCCTCCACTCCAGGGTCCAGTGATCTAGCTCGCCAAAACTCGAAACACAGACAAGGTAGGACCGTTATTTTTGGGTATATACAGGTGTATTTGAACATATTTGATACTTTGGTCTCTTGGGATTGGCTGTGGGTTTGAATTTGTTTGTGCATCAATCAGGGTTGCTATCCAACGTCGGCCGTTATGTTACAGCTTGACTTAACATGTGTTTTTTCGGTTGATTAGGACGCAAGGTGATGTGAAAAAAGGTGCAAAGCAGGTTTTTGTGTTATGTGTTTTTGTTGTGCCTACACTCGTTAGCTATGCTTGTAGAGTATGTGTTGAATCTGGCGTAAATCATGCATTATTTGCGGGTGATGTGCTTTTTTTACTTAGCGCCTGTTTTAACACAAACCTTTAAATCTGCCCAATAGTTTCCTGTGATCTTGTGATAGTGACATCCGTGCACCTGCGCTGTCAGCCTCAGAAAAAGTCATAAATCATTTAAACCAGGTAATAATTCTGGCGACTAGCGCTACTAAGCAGCTAGTCGCCAAATGGAGACTTCATTGAGATAAAGATTTTGCGGGGTGGTAGTTCCCCTTTAATGATCTGAAAGTGGGCATTGAAATTAATATAAAGACAAAAAATGTAAAAGGCGCTATTTATAAGACAAATACCGGGTATATATAAAATAATATAAACAATAATATGTAATAAATGATAGTAACAGAACGCTATCAATCCAATGGTCTGGAAGTGGGCAGACCAAAACATCCAGTAAAGAACAAACAAGGAAAAAGCGCTCTGTTAATCTATCAATAAATAATATTTATTGCATATGAATAACATACATATATTATCCACAAATAAAAAGACTCTCTGTTAAAACAAGAATCACAATATATAAAACAATGTAACACAACCTAAATCACTGGACCTCACAGTACATATAAACCATGTATCCAGTGATAAAATAATACAACGTGTTCAGAATACTGAAACATTGATGCTATTTAAACTGCTAAACAAATCACTATAATGCTGGCCAGCATATATAATAAAAAGTCCACTAAATATGTAAATCCAATGGGAATACAATGAGGATAAAGATAAATGAATATCCTCGTCCACAACTCGGCCTCCAGATAGAATTGGCAACATATGTTTCTCCACTTATCTAGTGGTTCGATAGGGTCTAAACACAATGAAGGATAAGTTCCGCTCTATCTAGCGGCTCAATGGCGTCTATAACAAGTGTTGGATTCAACCCGCTCTATCTAGCGGTAACACTCCAGAATATAAATAGAGTGAATCTGACCTGATACAGACTTGATTGTAGTTACTTCCAGCCAAGTTTATACACAAACTCCCTGGTCAGAACTCGCCACCTGACCGCACTGGTACCGGATCCTTCGTGCACGCAGTGCGCACGAACCCGCTGGGCAAGACACAATAATCCGTCACGTGGAATAGGTCAACACACAATCCTCGCTTGTAACTCTTGAATTACCAAATCCTTCAGCATCCTTGAACACCAATACACGTGATCACTCTAGTAGTTGCCAATACATTCGGCCGAATGCACTAAAATTCCCAATAATGTAATGTGGAAATAAACTCTTCTAAAAGCAGTATCTTCAAACAATAAAACCACTATGGGTACATGCCAACGCGTTTCGTATCACAGATACTTCCTCAGGGCTAATACCCCATAATGGATCTTCTAGCATTTATATAACGTGTTTAATTAAGGCTCCAATCATGACCTCATAAATAATTAACTCCTTACAGTGTTTTTAACTCCTAACAATGTTTTTGTAAAAATACATTTTAAGATACACTACCAAATAAGAAAATAATTCTCTTAAAGGGAAATCTACTCCTATAAAACTATAAAACTACCATCCCATGTGGAAAACATTCCATATATACCAATAATAAAAAATAATGATAATGAAATAATAATAATAAATTAAATAAAAATAAAATAAAATAAAATAAAAACAATAAAAAAATAAAAATAATAAATAAAAATAAATAAATGAATAAAAATGAAAAATGATAAAAATAAAAATAAAATATAAAATAAAAAATATATAAAAATAAAATAATAAATGATGAAATAACACTAACTATAAATATTATAATAGATCTAATTAAATGAAGGTACCAACATCAAGCTTATCATTATGTCCCTTAGGGACTAGGGTATCACAATAGAATATCCAATAACTCTCCTTTTGACACAATAATTGAAATCGCTGTCCACGAGAAAAAGCAGATGAAATATGTTCCAAGGGCATTACTATAGTTCCATCAATATTACCATCATGATATTGTTTATAATGTAATGATAATGGATATTTGGAATCCTTATTTAATATAGCCCTACGGTGTTCAAGAAACCTCTCCTTAAGTCTCCTCTTTGTGCGCCCTATATATCTTTTATTACAAGGGCAAATAATACTATACACAACAAATCTAGTATTACAATTGATATAATGTTTCATCTGATGCATTTTATCTCTTCCGGTAGGAAGTTACAAATGTGGTGGTCAGCGATGTATTACATGTAATTTTATATCACATAATGTAAAAGAATTTAAGGATGGAAGAGATAAAATGCATCAGATGAAACATTATATCAATTGTAATACTAGATTTGTTGTGTATAGTATTATTTGCCCTTGTAATAAAAGATATATAGGGCGCACAAAGAGGAGACTTAAGGAGAAGTTTCTTGAACCCCGTAGGGCTATATTAAATAAGGATTCCAAATATCCATTATCATTACATTATAAACAATATCATGATGGTAATATTGATGGAACTATAGTAATGCCCTTGGAACATATTTCATCTGCTTTTTCTCGTGGACAGCGATTTCAATTATTGTGTCAAAAGGAGAGTTATTGGATATTCTATTGTGATACTCTAGTCCCTAAGGGACATAATGATAAGCTTGATGTTGGTACCTTCATTTAATTAGATCTATTATAATATTTATAGTTAGAGTTATTTCATCATTTATTATTTTATTTTTATATATTTTTTATTTTATATTTTATTTTTATCATTTTTCATTTTTATTCATTTATTTATTTGTTTTTATTATTTATTATTTTTATTTTTTTATTGTTTTTATTTTATTTTATTTTATTTTTATTTAATTTATTATTATTATTTCATTATCATTATTTTTTATTATTGGTATATATGGAATGTTTTCCACATGGGATGGTAGTTTTATAGTTTTATAGGAGTATTTTTCCCTTTAAGAGAATTATTTTCTTATTTGGTAGTGTATCTTAAAATGCATTTTTACAAAAACATTGTTAGGAGTTAAAAACACTGTAAGGAGTTAATTATTTATGAGGTCATGATTGGAGCCTTAATTAAACACATGTTATATAAATGCTAGAAGATCCATTATGGGGTATTAGCCCTGAGGAAGTATCTGTGATACGAAACGCGTTGGCATGTACCCATAGTGGTTTTATTGTTTGAAGATACTGCTTTTAGAAGAGTTTATTTCCACATTACATTATTGGGAATTTTAGTGCATTCGGCCGAATGTATTGGCAACTACTAGAGTGATCACGTGTATTGGCGTTCAAGGATGCTGAAGGATTTGGTAATTCAAGAGTTACAAGCAAGGATTGTGTGTTGACCTATTCCACGTGACGGATTATTGTGTCTTGCCCAGCGGGTTCGTGCGCACTGTGTGCACGAAGGATCCGGTACCAGTGCGGTCAGGTGGCGAGTTCTGACCAGGGAGTTTGTGTATAAACTTGGCTGGAAGTGACTACAATCATGTCTGTATCAGGTCAGATTCACTCTATTTATATTCTGGAGTGTTACCGCTAGATAGAGCGGGTTGAATCCAACGCTTGTTATAGACGCCATTGAGCCGCTAGATAGAGCGGAACTTATCCTTCATTGTGTTTAGACACTATCGAACCACTAGATAAGTGGAGAAACATATGTTGCCAATTCTATCTGGAGGCCGAGTTGTGGACGAGGATATTCATTTATCTTTATCCTCATTGTATTCCCATTGGATTTACATATTTAGTGGACTTTTTATTATATATGCTGGCCAGCATTATAGTGATTTGTTTAGCAGTTTAAATAGCATCAATGTTTCAGTATTCTGAACACGTATTATTTTATCACTGGATACATGGTTTATATGTACTGTGAGGTCCAGTGATTTAGGTTGTGTTACATTGTTTTATATATTGTGATTCTTGTTTTAACAGAGAGTCTTTTTATTTGTGGATAATATATGTATGTTATTCATATGCAATAAATATTATTTATTGATAGATTAACAGAGAGCTTTTTCCTTGTTTGTTCTTTATTGAAATTAATATATCAATATAAGCGAATGACAATAAGCTGTGTAAGATAATACATACAGAGCAGGATGTTTTTTCACTGCAGAAGATTTTGATAAACTAGGAGGTGAGATTTAAATGCAAGGTTTTTCATTTGGGCAGTAGAAACAAATATGCTACATATTCACTAAATGGGAAACTACTTGGGGAATTCTCATTAGACAAAAGATTTAGTAGTACTGATACAAGATAGACTTCACAGCAGCATGCAGTGTCACTCACCTGCTGCAACGGCAAATAGAGTACTATCCTGCATTAAAAGGAGAATAGATGGAAGGATGGGACTATAATTTTACCTCTATATAACGCCTTGGTAACACCTCATCTAGAAAATGGAGTATAATTTTGGGCACCAGGGAGGAAGATGCACTAAGATGTGCTTAAAGGGATAGTATTACTTCAAAATTACTATCCCTCATATTGTAGCCCTTAATAAACTGAGTTAAATGACACCAGCGGCATCTCTCAAACCTTTATGGTTTAAGAGATAGCCGCTTTCAAAGTTTCCTTTCCCCTGCTGTCAGCGTTCTGCTGCCAGCAGGAGAATCTGGTCTCTGAATCAAGAAGAGGCTCTTCAGCAGAGCCGATATCTCGTTATGGAAGGAAAAATGGTTAACTGAAACAGTCTTCTATGTGTGCTTGGTAACTAAGCACATGTATAAGACTGTTTCAATTAATCATTTTTCCTTCCATAACGAGATATCAGCTCTGTTTTAGAGCCTCCGCCTGTCCTGGGACCAGATTCCCCTGCTGGCAGCAGAACGCTGACAGCAGGGGAGAGGAAACTTTGAAAGCGGCTATCTCTTAAACCATAAAGGTTTGAGAGATTCCGCTGGTGTCATTTAACTCAGTTCTTTAAGGGCTACAATATGAGGGATAGTAATTTTGAAGTAATACTATCCCTTTAAGAAGTAATAAACTGGAGCTGATGTAATATCACTCCTCCATGTTCTGTGTTATTCTATGGAGCCTATGCATTAAGATTTCTCTCAATTGATATATAAGAAATGGATAAGTGATATCACTGGAGAAGTCATCTCCACTTTATCATCTCTTTAGTGCACCTTAGTGCACAAAGACATTATTGAACTGGAAAAATGACGAGCAACAAAACTGATAAAGGGATGGAAGGATCTGAATTCTAAAGAGAGACTAGCCAAACTGGACTTGATACATTAAAGAAAAGATGTCTAAGGGGTGGTATGATTACAAATGTAATCACGGTCCATACAAAGAACTCTCCAAGGAACAATTTACTCAAAATGCTGATCAACAAACAAGAGGTCATCCATTAAGACTAGAGGAAAAGTGCTCTTGATTAAAACAAAGGCAGGAATTTTTATAGTAAATGCAGAAAAGTTATGGAATTATTTGCCTCTGGATGCTGTGCTTACAGATACTGTAATTGCATTAAAAAGGTAAAGGATACCTATCTAGCACAGAACAATATTGAGAATTATGGCAGTTGGCTTCAAAGTAGATAGGATGCTGATCCAGGGAAATATTCAACTGCCATTTCAAGTCAGGAAGGAATATTTTTACCCACTTGTGACCTAATTGGAAATGGCTTTAGTGTTTTTTACAGCTTTATCTCAGTAAACAGGGGTAATATGACATGAGCGAAACCTGATGGATGCATGTCTTTTTTCTGGCTTTGTTATTTTGTATGTTACTATGTTAGTAAACATGTATAGACAACCACATCTCTGCCTTGCACAAGTGCTCTGTGGAGGGCTGCTTCTTGTAGGGCCAGAAAGTTCCCACCATCCTGAAAGATACCGCCCACTTCTTAATGATAAAGGCCTGGAAAATGGTTACCTTGATCCAAGAGGACACTCTCATGTTAGACACTGCTTGGCCCACATTTGAGCCTTCAGGCAAAATGAAAAGAAAATCTGAAAAGTTTTAGTGCAATTAACATAGTACTTAAGGCAACTATGTTCAGACATACTGACTTCTATTCCACCAGATCAAGAGAATTATAAGAAGTGAAGTGTACAGCATCCCTTCTACACCTTTTAAAAATGTTTGGACAGGATGACTCTGAGATGGTCTCAGAGACCTGTAGCATCTCTAATACCTCCCAGATCAGTGCTTCTACTGAATTCCAAGGTTCTTCCTCAAGAGAATCCCAGGGGTAACAGAAGAATCATCTGTGACTTCCTCCCCTATTAAACCCTTGAATGGAATGCAGATCTCTCCAGCATTTAGTGAGTTAAATCCCATTTTAAATCAATGGGAAGTTTAATTTCCTCCCTATGGTGCAGCTGGATTTCTCCAGTATTGCACCTCTTTGGCTTATGAACTAAGCCTATAAACTGAATGTACTAAAAAATTATGTTGTTTAATGAGGTGCTACTGTTTAGTATTTTAAATGATTTTAATGACTGGGGGGACACCAGGAGGGGTCCTGATGTCCCCCACGAGGTCTGAAAAGTATTAAAAAAAATAAATAAATAAATAAATAAAATTAAAGTAACCCTGTGAGTGCCACAGGGTCCCAGCACATTGCTTTGCAATGTGCTGGAGACCCCTGTTGCACTCACAGGGTCAATTCTTTGGGGGGGATTTTTTTTTTTTAAAGACCTCATTGGGGGGATGAGGGGGGATCCTGATGCCCCTCAATGATGTCTATAATTGGAAAAGAAAAAAAAAAAAATTAACCCTGTGTGTGCCACAGGTGGGGGTCCAATGCACCCCCCCCCCTCCTGTGGCACACACAGGGCTTTTATCATTATTTTGTTACCAGAGATTGTTGGGGGGCCATCAGGATTGCTCCTGATGGCCCCCCAACAAGCTCTGATTACAAAGTAATGATAAAAAAAAAAATTAACCCTCTGAGTGCCACAAGGGTCCAATGCATTGCTTTGCAATGCGCTGGAGACCCCGGTGGCACTCACAGGGACACTTTTTTTGATAACTTTTTTTTTTTTTTTGGTAAGACCTCATTGGGGGGATCAGGGGGGTTTGTATACCCCTCAATGAGGTCTATAATAAAAAAAAGTAAATAAAAAAAAAATTAACCCTGTGTGTGCCACGTGGGGGGGGGGCAATGCAGCCCCCCTTCTGCGGCACACACAGGGCTTTTATCATTACTTTGTTATCAGAGATTGTTGGGGGGGGTCATCAGGATTGGTCCTGATGGCCCCCCAACAAGCTCTGATTACCAAGTAATGATAGAAAAAAAATTAACCCTCTGAGTGCCACAAGGATCCAATGCATTGCTTTGCAATGCGCTGGAGACCCTTGTGGCACTCACAGGGTCACTCCGTTTGTGGACATATATATTTTTTTTACTAAGACCTCATTGGGGAGGGATCAGGGGGTCCTGATGCCCCTCAATGAGGTATATAATAAAAAAAAAAAAAAATTAAAAAAAATTTAACCCTGTGTGTGCCACTGGGATAGGGGTTCAATGCAGACCCCCTTCCTGTGGCACACACACAGGACTTTTTATCATTACTTTGTGATCAGAGCTTGTTTGGCGGCCATCTGAATACAAAGTAACAATAAAAAAATTAACCCTTTGTGTGCTACAGGGGCCCAATGCATTGCTTTGCAATCCACTGGACACCTCTGTGGCACCCAAAGGATTATTTTTTTTTCCCCTTTTATTTTTTATTTAGACCTCATTGTATGGGTTCTGATGCCCCCAACGAGGTCTACACAAAAATATTGGGGGAAAAGCCCCAAAAAATGCATGTGCCACAGGGGGGGTCCAACGCAGTGCTTTGCAATACGTTGGACCCCCTGTAACACACACACACACTTTTTTTTTTTTATTATTCTGTTTTTAGACCTGGATGGGGGACACCAGGAATGTTCCTGACACCGCCTCCCCAACGAGGTATGAATACAAAATAATAATTAAAAAAAAAAAACTCTTTGTGTGCAACAGAGAGTCCAACGCATTGCTTTGCAGTGCATTGGGCACCCTTGTGGCATGCACAAAAAATGCCTCCGATTCCCCCCCACACACACAGCCAACTGGCAGTCCCATTCCCCAGCCTGACCCCCAGCCTGTTTCCACTGCCTATTGGTAGACTCAAAGTACCAGTATGCACTAGATTCAGGCTGGGAATCAAACTTTGTATGAGGGGGACATACAGTGCACACTGGTAGTCACAGATCTCCCATACACACTCTCAGACACTGCCCCACCATCTCCACCATCCTTGCTCCTCTGCTCATACCCACACACACACTGCCTAATCCCTCACCCTCCCACACTGTTACACTGGTAGTCACAGGTCCGCGCGTACACTGGCTGACGCCCTAGCTTCTTTCATCTGTTAGCCATAAAATCACACATACACTGTTTGCTTTCCCATTCCTATTTCACTGGTAGCTACGCTCCTGTCACTCAAATTGGTATGTCAATCCACAGCAGTTGAGTACCATTTTTCTTAGGCTGGCAAGAAGTCCTCCTAGGAAATCCCACGCCATTGAACCATTTTAGTATCTTTGAAGTGACTGAAGTGTAAAATAAATGTTTGTTTGTTTACCTGTAGCACCACATTCTGGAAATAGTTGTGCCAACTAACTTAGGGGTAAAAAGGCAAGTGACCCCTCATTAGATGCGGCATGTTGTCTTCTTTCCAAAATGGTATAGTTTATCTACCTTTTCTTCACTTCTGAAGGTGTTATAGCCATTTTCATAGAGGCAAGTCAGGTTTGAGAAAATGTTAGAAACATCAGTTTGTAGTAGGTGTAGTTTTCTACTTCTAGCACTCCCTAAGGTAGTTCAGCTCATACCAATGGGGTGTCGTTTGACTCCTAAGAGCTTTAGCTAACGAATGCAGTTGAAAATTCCATGGTTTTCACAGAGCTCCATACATTTGAAGGGGCAGAAATGTAAGAAAATGCCTTTTTTTTCATTAGCGCCACCTCCTGGAAGCATTTATGCATGCCAGCCTTTGGGTATGAAGGCAAGTGACCCCTCATTAGATGCGTCAGGTTGTTTTCTTTCCAAAATGGCATTGTTTTCTACCTTTCCTGCATATCTATTATGGTTATAACCATTTTAGTGCAAGCAGATAATTTAAGAAACAAAAGTGTCAGGTTTACGTACGTGTTCCTAGCACCCACATATTGTATGTTAAGCCACACAAATGCGCTACCATTTTTCTCATGTTGGTAGCAGGTACTGAATACAGCAGTAAATGTTATGGTTTTCAAAGATTTTAGTATCTTTGAAGTGGTGGAAATGTAAAAAAAACATGTATTTATTCCCATAGCGCCATCTTTTGGAAATATTTGTGCACTTCAGCCCAGGGGTAGAAAGGCAAGTGACCCCTCATTTGATGCGGGAGAATGTCTTCTTTCCAAAATGGTATACCTTTTATACCTTTCCCTCATGTCTCTAACAGTTATGAACATTTTAGTACAAGCAGCCATTTTCAAAGAAGCAAACAGGTAGGTGTAGTTATGCTTTTCTGGAACCCCTAAGGTATGTCGATTCATTCCAATGGGGTGTCATTTTTCTCCTAAGAGCACTAGCTAATGAATACAGTTGGAAATTCCATGGTTTTCACAGATTTCCATACAGATGAAGGGGCAGAAATGTAAGAAAATGCCATTTTTTTCCTATAGTGCCACCTTCTGGAAGCATTTGGGCACAACAGGCTTGGGGTAAGAAGGCAATTCACCCCTCATTAGATGCGGCAGGTTGTCTTCTTTCCAAAATGGTATGGTTTGTGTAGCCTTTCTTCACTTCTCTAGTTGTTATAACCATTTTTGTACAGACAAGTAATGTTTGAGAAAATGTTAGAAAAATTAGTGGTTGCAATAGGTGTAGTTTGGTACTTGTAGCGCCCACTAAGGTAGGGGAACTCATACCAATGAGGTGTCATTTTTCTCCTAAGAGCACTAGCTAATGAATACAGTTGGAAATTCCATGGTTTTCACAGATTTACATACAGATGAAGGGGCAGAAATGTAAGAAAATGCCATTTTTTTCCTATAGTGCCACCTTCTGGAAGCATTTGGGCACAACAGGCTTGGGGTAAGAAGGCAATTCACCCCTCATTAGATGCGGCAGGTTGTCTTCTTTCAAAAATGGTATGGTTTGTGTAGCCTTTCTTCACTTCTCTAGTTGTTATAACCATTTTTCTACAGACAAGTAATGTTTGAGAAAATGTTAGAAAAATTAGTGGTTGCAATAGGTGTAGTTTGGTACTTGTAGCGCCCACTAAGGTAGGGGAACTCATACCAATGAGGTGTCATTTTTCTCCTATGAGCACTAGCTAATGAATACAGTTGGAAATTCCATGGTTTTCACAGATTTCCATACAGATGAAGGGGCAGAAATGTAAGAAAATGCCATTTTTTTCCTATAGTACCACCTTCTGGAAGCATTTGGGCACAACAGGCTTGGGGTAAGAAGGCAATTCACCCCTCATTAGATGCGGCAGGTTGTCTTCTTTCAAAAATGGTATGGTTTGTGTAGCCTTTCTTCACTTCTCTAGTTGTTATAACCATTTTTGTACAGACAAGTAATGTTTGAGAAAATGTTAGAAAAATTAGTGGTTGCAATAGGTGTAGTTTGGTACTTGTAGCGCCCACTAAGGTAGGGGAACTCATACCAATGAGGTGTCATTTTTCTCCTAAGAGCACTAGCTAATGAATACAGTTGGAAATTCCATGGTTTTCACAGATTTCCATACAGATGAAGGGGCAGAAATGTAAGAAAATGCCATTTTTTTTCCTATAGTGCCACCTTCTGGAAGCATTTGGGCACAACAGGCTTGGGGTAAGAAGGCAATTCACCCCTCATTAGATGCGGCAGGTTGTCTTCTTTCCAAAATGGTATGGTTTGTGTAGCCTTTCTTCACTTCTCTAGTGGTTATAACCATTTTTCTACAGACAAGTAATGTTTGAGAAAATGTTAGAAAAATTAGTGGTTGCAATAGGTGTAGTTTGGTACTTGTAGCGCCCACTAAGGTAGGGGAACTCATACCAATGAGGTGTCATTTTTCTCCTATGAGCACTAGTTAATGAATACAGTTGGAAATTCCATGGTTTTCACAGATTTCCATACAGATGAAGGGGCAGAAATGTAAGAAAATGCCATTTTTTTCCTATAGTACCACCTTCTGGAAGCATTTGGGCACAACAGGCTTGGGGTAAGAAGGCAATTCACCCCTCATTAGATGCGGCAGGTTGTCTTCTTTCAAAAATGGTATGGTTTGTGTAGCCTTTCTTCACTTCTCTAGTTGTTATAACCATTTTTGTACAGACAAGTAATGTTTGAGAAAATGTTAGAAAAATTAGTGGTTGCAATAGGTGTAGTTTGGTACTTGTAGCGCCCACTAAGGTAGGGGAACTCATACCAATGAGGTGTCATTTTTCTCCTAAGAGCACTAGCTAATGAATACAGTTGGAAATTCCATGGTTTTCACAGATTTCCATACAGATGAAGGGGCAGAAATGTAAGAAAATGCCATTTTTTTTCCTATAGTGCCACCTTCTGGAAGCATTTGGGCACAACAGGCTTGGGGTAAGAAGGCAATTCACCCCTCATTAGATGCGGCAGGTTGTCTTCTTTCCAAAATGGTATGGTTTGTGTAGCCTTTCTTTACTTCTCTAGTTGTTATAACCATTTTTGTATAGACAAGTAATGTTTGAAAAAATGTTAGAAAATTTAGAGGTTGTAGTAGGTGTCTTTTTGCACTTCTAGCATCCCCTGTGGTAGGTGAACCCATACCAATGGGGTGTCATTTTTCTCCCAAGAGCACTAGCTAATCAATATAGTTGTAAATTCCATGGTTTTCCCAGATTTCAGTACTGTTGAAGTGGCAGAAATGTAAGAAAATGCCATTTTTTTCTATAGTGCCACCTTCTGGAAGCATTTGGGCACAACAGGCTTGGGGTAAGAAGGCAATTTACCCCTCATTAGATGCGGCAGGTTGTCTTCTTTCCAAAATGGTATGGTTTGTGTAGCCTTTCTTTAATTCTCTAGTTGTTATAACCATTTTTGTATAGACAAGTAATGTTTGAGAAAATGTTAGAAAATTTAGAGGTTGTAGTAGGTGTCTTTTTGCACTTCTAGCATCCCCTGTGGTAGGTGAACCCAAACCAATGGGGTGTAATTTTTCTCCCAAGAGCACTAGCTAATGAATACAGTTGTAAATTCCATGGTTTTCACAGATTTCAGTACAGTTGAAGGGGCAGAAATGTGCCACCTATAGTGCCACCTTCTGGAAGCATTTGGGTACCACAGGCTTGGGGCAAGAAGGCAAGTTACCCCTCATTAGATGCGGCAGGTTGTCTACTTTTCAGAAATATATAGTTTTATATAGTTATTCCACTGTTTTAGGGTAGTTTTACCACAAAAACCCTAGAATGTGCATTTTAGTTTATAAAGTTGAAAATGTCATTTTGCGCTGCTGGTGATTAGGGCTCTACGCTAGCCTTGGACTTAGGTAAAACTATACAAATTTGGTATTTTTTTACTCGGGGGACTCTGGGCTTTTTCAAATAATTGAAACTTTTTCAATCAAGGTAAATGTTTTTGATACATAGTATGTGATTTTAGCAAAATGAGTAAATTTTCACTTTTTTTTGTCATTATGACATCATAGCTTTTTGCACGATGTAAAATTCTCTTCATGTAAGGTATCACGAGAAAGCTCAATTCGTTCTGAAAAAAACAATATATAGTTTTCCATATTTAACTAAAAATCATTCTTAGTAAAGCTAAGGCAGAGCTACATATGATATTCATGAACTACACAAATCTAGAGGAATCCCAGAATACCAATACAAACTAAGCACGACAAAATCAATTACCCAAGAAAATGCATGACTCATAATTAGCATTTTGCAAATCTGCTGAAATGTGTTCAAAGATTTCCTGACTAACAAACACAGGGATAGAAATAATAATTAGACATGAAGCATCTTTTAATTCTTCTGAAACAGAAAAAACGTGTGTTCCAGATTAAAACCCTTAGAGTGCTGGAATGGTAAGTAATACATTGCTTTGAAACACATTGGGGTTTAAAGGGAACTGTGCCATTCATTTATCTACCTAGATATGTGTCCTCCTCACAATAATCACATTCTTGGGTGTTCATGATTTTTACATTTGAAATCTGCTGTAGTCTGTATTTGGACACTGACATTTTACTAACTTCAGAATGGTTCAAAGATTTTCAAGGTTCCATGGGTGACACTTTCTTCTATGGCTTAGTCAGAATAAAAAATAATGCTTATTGTTTCAGTAAAGAAACTCATGGTCCACAAACCTTCATACTTGGAGAAACCAAAAGACAATCATCCAGTACCAGACAGCAACTGGGAGAAGATGGAGTCACATGCACAGGACGGCTTGAAACAAAATAGTAAGCATTAATTTGTGCATCACTGTACAAAGTTAAACAAATTAAGTTCAAATTTAAATTATTTCAACAAGCAGAAATGATACAATGAGACAATGCAATGAAAGCAAAAATGTTCAGCTGATTGTTAAACGATTAAATTATCCTTCCCAATATGTTTATTAACATAGAATTTTGAAATGCAAAAATAGCTGTTTGTACCTCATATATTCATCCCTATAATTAAAGTGTTCAAATGCAAATTTATAGACATTAAACTTGTTCGTGCTCCACTAAAGCCACTTATCATTGCTGTTAAAATCATCATGGGAAAAATAATGTCCCAGAATAAATTAATCAAAATTATTTTGCACTGCATCTATTATTCATGCAGTCTAAAGGTTAAATGCATACTGATTAAACATTTAGATAATTGTTATTTAAATTACCAAGGCAATACTTCATGAAAATAGCAAATACCGACTTGTGAGTTATTTACAAATGTACAGGATTGATTGAGGCACTAAGGTAGTGTTTACCAATGATCACAGTGACAAGTATTCCTACAGTTGTAAACATTTTCTAAGTAGCTCCATTGAATTAATATGGAAACACCAGTAAAACCCATCATGAGATTGGAAAAGGGACATATACCAATATTTTTACAGACATGCAGACAGACACACACATACAAACCAAGGCACAGTATGCTCTCCCATGCATTCATTCTCCCACTTTTTCCATTCTAAGTTTTACTACACACAAGTTTTGTTTAAAACCACAGGGGGGTTATGCACTGAGTGATAAAGAGGAGATGCCTTCTCCAGTGATATCTCTTCTCCAATTCCTATGTAATTCTATAGAGCCTATGCACTAAGATCTCCAAAGTTGGAGAAATCATAGTGCATTGGCTTCTTAGAATAACCTAGTAACCGGAGAAGAGATATCATTAAAGAAGTCATCTCCACTTTATCACCTCTTTTGCACACCTTAGTGAATCTCCCCACTAGTTCTTGCTGGTGGCATTTCATCTCTTCATAGGTTTATTTGAAGGAAATGAAAGGTGGGTATCTGGCTTTAGATTACCATAACCATAAAGATACACACACACAAACAACATCAACACACACACCCAAATCTCACACACAGGCACTCTCAGTCTTCCACAATTACACTCACTATCAGACACCCAAACACACCCACTCAGACAATTACACTAAGACACAGACCAACATTTACTCTCATACAAACACAAACACACACAGATCCACATATACACAGACAATCTAAAAGACTCCTACATGCATGCAGGGCCGGATTTGTCATAAGGCAGAGTAAGCAACTGCCTACAGACACACCCCACAGAGCACCTGTCATTGGTATCTAATTTTTTTTTTTAAATATCCTCGCTGTGCGCAGTGGCGTAACAGTAATCCGCCGCCCGCCACATGGCGAGGTCTGTGCCTTCTTCGGCACAGACCTGTAGCTGCTGAGCTTCCTCGCTGGCTCTTTAGTAATGCAGAGCCTAGGAGATTACATCATCTCCCAGTGCTCTGCATTGCTAAAGAGAAGACCGTGCGGGAGCTCCAGCAGCTACAGGTCTGTGCAGAAGGAGGCACAGACATCTTCTGCCACTGGACAACCAGGGAGGTAGGAAACGGATCTTGGGGGGGGGGCAATGTGAGGGTAATATATAGATGATGGGGGCAATGTGGAGATGATAGGGGCAATGTGAGGGCAATATAGAGCTGATGTGAGGCAAGTTGGAGCTGATGGGGGCAATATGGAGCTGATGGGGGGCAATGTGAGGGCAATATGGAGATGATGGGGCAATATGGAGCTGATGGGGGGCAATGTGATGGCAATATGGAGATGATGGGAGCAGGTTGGAGATGATGGGGGCAATGTGAGGGCAATATGGAGCTGATGGGGGCAATATGGAGCAGATGTGGGCAATATGGAGATGATGTGGGCAATGTGGAGATAATGGGGGCAATGTGGGGGCAATATGGAGCTGATGTGGGCAATATGGAGATGATGGGGGCAATGTGGAGATGCTGGGGCAATGTGAGGGCAATATGGAGCTGATGGGGCAAGTTGGAGATGATGGGGGCAATATGGAGATGATGGGGCAATGTGAGGGCAATATGGAGATGATGGGGGGCAATGTGAGGGCAATATGGAGATGATGGGGAGATTAGGAGCATTGTGGAGGTGTCCAGTGGAGATGGCCAATGGGAGAGGGGCTTCAGATTTCTGTGCCTACAGGCTCCTGAGATTTAGATCTGGCCCTGCATGCATGTATCCTCAACCAAAGACAAATACACTCAGACTCAGTTGCTTGGATCCCTAGAAATGGGGAAGGGGGATGTTGACACACTGGGGAAAGTGTGTACCTATGTAGTTCAGTGAGTGTAGTAATAATGGATACACATTCCATTCCAATGTTGATTATAACAGATTCCAACTATGCTGCTCAGACTACTTCCCACAGAACTGTTTTAGTGGCCAACTATTACTTCAATGCCTCTGCGTCATATTTGGCATTTGCAGATGGCCAGAAGGGCTTGTGGCAGTGGTAATATTTTCTATCTTCATACTTACTGAGCTGAATAAACTTTACTAAACTGGCCTCAAACAGAAGTAGCTGCTGTGACATGGCTGAATGATGTTGGACCCTAGAGATGTGTATGTAGCTACCCAGGACATGACTTGAATTTTGAAAGAGAGGAAGAGTAATGACAGCCCCTGGTTCTTTACATTTAGAAGGTATGGTAAAATGCTTGAGAGCTTTGTTTGTGTGGGTGTTGATGACCATTGATTAAAGTTTAGCTGCACCAAACATCATGGTAAAGATGATAACTGCAAGGTTGTATAACACCAATTGAGCCTGTGATCTGTCATAATAACTGCAGCAGAGATCAAAGAAAGAGGTAATACTTGAGATTTGGTAAAAAAAAAAAAAATGGAACAGTCACTTTAAAATCCAGTAGAGGGCAGCAGATTGAGTACACAAGATTTCCTAGGATGCAGAAACAGAAACAACCAAAAGGAAACTCACTTGCTGAATGGTGGCATTCCTGAGAAGTTCTTCCCAAATAGTATAGCCCTTCTGGGGACTTGCTTGCGATGCAGAGGATTGCCCTTTATGGACCTGGCTGGAAAGGCTGAGCAGTTTTGAACTTCCGGTATCTGGCTGGAGAGACTGAGTAGTATTGCACTTTTGGGCCCTGGCTCGAGACACTGAATAGCATTTCTCTTCCAGAACCTGACTGGATAGGCTGAGTAGTATTTCCCTTCTGGGACTTTGGTTGGCGAGGCTAAGAAGTATTCTGCTTTTGGGATGTGGTTTCTGAATACAAAGTTTGCATAGTAGCAGAGTCCAGGAAAACAACAATTTCTAAGGAACAGAGGAGTAATATAGAATAGCTATGATGCACAAGGCAAGACACTAACAATACAAGAAACAAGTGTTCTGGCACTCTAGTATATAACTATTACCCCTTGTTTATATATAAAACTAAATAGTTATAGTGTACTTCTCATTCAAGCTTTTCCTATATTAAAAATCACAGTCTTTTTGTGGATATATCATAATAAGTCAATTTTTTCCTTCTTCTTGCAAGGATAAACTACTTCCAAGGTGGCACAGGGTACAGCTTATTTTCCAGTAGCACCTGTAGGGGTCGCTGTCCTCTAAAAACACTGGTGGATGGTATAGTAAAACTGCAGAAACACAACAAAAGGGAATGCATCTACATGAATATTATATATAAATATTATATATATAAACCCCTCCTGTATTTACATGCTCACCAGACATGGAAATTTATTTGGCTTATCAGGAGTCAAATGACCATCTGGATCGGGTCTTCCCCTTACTATATTCAAAATGCCTTACACTCCAGCACTTAGGAATAATCAATGAATTTATTGTTCAATATAAAAATTGAGTATAATGCATATAAAAGATTACAATTAAAAAGCCTGAATCATTTCGTATCATAATTGACACTTTATCAAGGGCCAAAATACATATCTGTATGTGTTAACCAGACTCAAATAAATACCTTAGTATGTATCCTCCTAAGTCCTATGAACTCCTCCATCATTCCAGCCTGCCTCATCGCTTCCTGTTGAGTGAGTCATCGTATCTGTATTTGTCTCAAGCTTGGAATGCAAACATTTCACTTAAGCTATGATTAGTATTTTAAAACAGCCAAATTCCTAAATAGTTTATCTTACTATACTTTAATCTATCCTTTGGTCGTTATATATAAATAATAATTTGTGTAACATTATTTGTGTGAGACTTAGACAAGGCATTACAAGGCATCTTTTGAACCTTGTTGTTCATGTTCTCAATTAAAAATACACACTAAAATACAATTGGAAACAAATTAAGATTTCCTTTGTGCCTGACAAAAATCTTCTTTGTAACTAAAAATATTTATATATATATACATACACATAAATATATACATATATACCTATATACATACGAAGTCACAAAGACAAAAATTGCAAAATGTATATATTAAGTAAAGACAAACTCTTTTTTTATATAAACTGGAGACTTGCATATTCAGAACAAAGAGACCCCACTTTGTTTGATGGTAAATAATTATTTTACAGTATTGCTGTCCTCATATTTACTCTAAAACTATTAATTCTAACTCTATAATAGGAGAAGGAAAAGTATAAAGGTACTTGCACCCTTTCATTGTGATAGGTGCCACAGGTCTCTTTCCTCATTGAGGCCCCCTGTTGACATAGATCCAAGAGTATAAATCCAGAAAGATTCCCTTTTGCATTAAGAAGGGAACATGTGTGGTATACTGCAGGGTATGAACTCAATACTTTTTACCCTAAAATTTCCTAGACCTCCTTGAGAACATCCATTGAAGTGTCTAGAGACACTATGGTCTCTAGAATTCTTTTGGATATTTTGTCTATGCTCTACCAACCTTTCTCTAAGTGTTCTTGTGGTATGTCCCACATAATTAGCCCCACAGCCACATGTAACGCAGGATGTACCACGAGTAATAAATTGTTAGATGTCATAGCATATGGTTGGGTCTGATCCAGTAAACAATTTTGCCTTTTCATCCATATATGTACAGTTCAAGCAGGTTTGTATGTTGGATCTGTGGTTACCCCTCACCTTTGGTGTGGGTTTTTGAACTACACCCATCTTCAAATTCATTGAGCTTCTTCGGTTTGCTTGGTGCTACATACAACCTTATATCCCTAGCTTTTTGAAAAATAATTATATTTTTTTTCTGGAATCTCCCCACTTAATAGTGGGTCCTCCCTAAAAATGTTCCAATTTCTATTGAAAATCTGTTGGATTTGTTCTGCAGATGAACTGTACTGGGTGGGTGATAAAGGCCATTTCATATCTAGAGTTCTTTTCTTTCTTAGGTTCAGGTATAGGTAGAGTGTTCCTAACCAATGATTTTGCTCTTGAGATGGCTTGATTTAGAAGGTTCTCTTCGCATCCTCTCTCTTCAAACTTACCCTTCATAACTGTGCATTGATTGTCAAATTCTTCCAAAGTGCTATAATTCCTCCTTAGATGGCTGAATTGTCCATAAGATATATTTCTCTTCTACTTCTGCAGATGACAACTTCTTGAGTTGAGTGATGTTATTAAAAAACTTCAGTCATACAGTGCAATTCTTCTTGGTTGCAGTAATTAGAATGTCACCTATGAAACGGCCCAAACTTGTTCCTCCTCCTATATATATATATATATATATATATATATATATATATATATATGGGACTCTCATCATGTTTTACATCAGTTGGACAAGATAACATGGCATACCAATGACTACCTATGGGTGACCTTGGACGTAACGTTACTATACTCTTCTATTAACCCCTTAACGACCGGGGAATCCGGCCGCGGATGCGACTCAACGACCACGGATCGACCACCGTTGCGTTCCGGACTCCCCAAACGGCATGCAGCCGTGGGGGGAGCCCGGGACTCTATGACGGTCATAGTACGTCATCGGTCGTTAAGTCAAATCGACCCTTGACGTACTATGACCGTCAAGGGTCGTTAAAGGGATAGTAATACTTAAAATGTAAAAAAAAATATGTTGTAGGGTTTATCCCCCTGAGTAAAACAAGAGTACTCCCACTGCTGAAAGGTGTTTCATTCAAAAGTTATGAATTTTCAAAGTTGAATTTTTTAGGTGCAATATCACAGTGGCCTGAAATTGTACAGTGGTGCTGTTGCTACACGATCCTATGGACAGCTCTGGTCCCGGGACCATAAATCTCCATAGGATGGTGTAGCAACAGCGCCACTGTACAATTTCAGGCCATTGTGATATTGCACCTAAAAAATTCAACTTTGAAAATTAGTAACTTTTGAATGAAACACCTTTCAGCAATGGGAGTACTCTTGTTTTACTCAGGGGGATAAACACTACAACATATTTTGTTTTACATTTTAAGTATTACTATCCCTTTAAGGGGTTAAACATCATTTGGGTCTGGAAGCAGTGGCTTGTTTTCGTGACTTAGACCCCGAATTACCTTTACTACAAAAATAATTTATTCTTAAGGGGGTGCAGTTCATTTTAGGCCACAACTACTTTTCATACCAAGAAAAATATTTCTTACAGACACAGGCAACAGCTATGGGAACCAGGTTTGCCCCCAGTTATGCCAATCTTTTCATGGGTTTTTGGGAGGAGGAATACGTTTGGGCCAAAAAATCCATGGGAGGTTTCATAGATCACATTTTAATTATTTGGAATGGCAACCAAGAAGAATTACTGTTTGACTGAATTTTTTTAATAACAACAAAAATGATATTAGGTTTACATCTGAAATTAATGGCACATACTTCAAATTCCTAGATCTGAAGTTATATACAGATAAAGATAAAATCCATAGTATAGTGTATATAAAACCATTTTTCAAAAATAATTACTTACACTCTGTAGAACTTTGGAAGAAATTGACAATCAATGCACAGTTATGAAGGGCAAGTTTGAAGAGAGAGGGTATGAAGAGAACCTTCTAAATCAAGCCATCTCAAGAGCATAATCATTGGATAGGAACACTCTACTTATATCTAAACCGAAGAAAGAGAAGTACAGTTCATCTGCAAAACAAATCCAACAAATTTTCAATAGAAATTGGAAAATTCTTAGGGAGGATCCACTATTAAGTGGGGATATTCCAGAAAAGAACACAATTATTTTTTGAAAAGCTAGGGATATAAAGTCGAAGAAGCTCAATGAGTGTGAAGATGAGTGTAGTTCAAAACCCACATCAAAGATGAGGGGTAACCACAGATCCAACATATGATCCTGCTTGAATTGTACATACATGTATGAAAAGGCATAATCATAACCATATGTTATAATATCCAACATTTTATTACTTGTGGTACATCCTATGTTGTATACCTCATTACATGTGGCTGTGGGTACCACTATAACATTTAGAGGAAGGTTGGGAGAGCATAGACAAAATATCCAAAAGAATTTTAGAGACCATAGTGTCTATAGACACTTCAAGACATGTTCTCAAGGCGGTCTAGGAAATTTTAGGGTACAAGGGATTGAGTTCATACCCTGTACTATACCAGGCAGGTTTCCTACTTTATGCAAGAATGAATCTTTTTGGATTTATACCCTTGAATCTATGTCACCAGGGGGCCTCAATGAGGAAATAGACCTGTGGCACCTATTACAATGGAAGGGTGCAAGTACCTTTATACTTTACCTTCTTCTATTATAGAGTTAGAATTAATAGTTTTAGAGTAAATATGAGGACAGCAATAAGGTAAAATAATTATTTACCATCAAACAAAGTGGGCTCTCCTTGTTCTAAATATGCAAGTCTTCAATTTATATACAAAAGAGTGTGTCTTTGCTTAAAATATACATTTTGCAATTTTGTCTTTGTGACTTTGTATGCATATTTATACAAACATTTTTAGCCACAAAGGAGATTTTTGCCAGGCACAAAGGAATTCTTAATTTGTTTCCAGTTGTATTTTAGTGTGTATTTTTAACTGAGAACATGTACAAGAAGGTTCAAAAGATGCCTTGTCTAAGTCTGACACAAATAATTTTACACAAATTATTCTTTATATATAACAACCAAAGGATAGATTAAAGCATAGTAAGATAAACTATTTAGGAATTTTGCTGTTTTAAAATATTAATCATAGCTATAATTGCATGTAAGATGTCCTATAAAGATTAAGTGAAATGTTTGCGTTCCAAGCTTAAGACGCATACAGTTAACTCCTATATGATGACTCACTCAATAGGCAGTGATGCAGCAGGCTGGAAGTATCCGGGCCGAACGAGATGATGATGGAGTTCATGGGACTTATGAGGATGCATCAAATACTTTTTTTTTATCCTAGAGTTGTTCGCTTCTGCCCTGAGGTCTAACTCCATTTTCATGGTCTCCGGATGGGACCGACTCAGCATAAACTGTCAGCTTTTGCCGAAGGGTATCTATACAGATTTTATTCCAATCATCCACCGAGAGAGACATCTGGAAATCATGCTCCCACAATTTAGTAAAATATGGATTGGAAGTATAGTGGTCATATATCAGAATTCTGTACATCAGTGACAAGAGTCTCAGGGGAGGATGAGGGGACAAACATAATTGCTCAAACTGGGTAAGATTTGTAGGAATAGTAGCAGTGCGTTTCAAAGAGCCAACATAGTGTCTCAGCTGTAGGTGGGTATATCTCAGGGTAGAAGTGATGGAGGTCAGGGGGGATAGATCCTTAAGGTGTATCATGGTGCCCGTGATTATTGTGCGACATTCTGACTTCCGGGTTTGTGCTTTGCTGTCTTTTATTGGTGCTAGCTGGCTAGCCCCTCCCAGGGTTAGCCTTTATATACGCCCTTCTGCCACTAGGCCGGTGCCCTTTCGTGGTGTTCCTGACCTTACGTGATTCAGTGTTCCGTGTTGATCCAGTTTCTGTCTGACCTTGCTCCTGTTCTGCTCCTGTGTACCGATCCAGGCTTTGGCTGACTACCGCTCTCTGTGTACCGACCCAGGCTTTGGCTGACTACCGCTCTCTGTGTACCGACCCAGGCTTTGGCTGACTACCGCTCTCTGTGTACCAATCCAGGCTTTGGCTTACAACCACTCTCTGTGTACCGATCCAGGCTTTGGCTGACTTCCGCTCTCCGTGTACTGATCAAGGCATTAACTGACTTATGCTATCTTGTTGCCCTCGCTATTATTGTCAGTTCTCTCTGATTTGTTGCCTCCGGTTGTGCTGCTCTCAGCCTGTGACTATCTGTGGCCTCCGTTAAGCACACCCAGTCAGTGCTATCCAGTCACTAAGCGGTTACTGTTGCCTTCCCACTATACGCTCAGCCTGTGACTATCTGTGGCCTCCGTTAAGCACACCCAGTCAGTGCTATCCGGTCACTAAGAGGTTACTGTTGCCTTCCCACGATACGCTCATCCTGTGACTATCTGTGGCCTTCGTTAAGCACACCCAGTCAGTGCTATCCGGTCACTAAGTGGTTACTGTTGCCTTCCCACTATATGCTCAGCCTGTGACTATCTATGTCCTCCGTTAAGCACACCCAGTCAGTGCTACCCGGTCACTAAGCGGTTACCGTTGCCTTCCCACTATATGCTCAGCCTGTGACCCGGTAGAGCCTCCTCAGTTCCTTGTTGCACCAGATATCAGGCTGCCTTACCCGTTATTCAGTAAGGCCGGTAGAGCCTCCTCAGTTCCTTGTTGCACCAGATATCAGGCTGCATTACCCGGTATTCGGTAAGGCCGGTAGAGCCTCCTCTGTTCCTTGTTGCATTAGTAATTAGGCTGCCTTTCCCGGTATTCGGTAAGGCTGGTAGAGCCTCACTATTGTATTGCTATTTTGTATGCCCTGTCCTGTGTCAAACTCTATTACTGCTGTTTGTAGTGTTTGGACCCGTGAGGGGCCGTGTGCACTTTATTTTGCCTAAAAAAGCTTTTCTATTTTATCCTACCCAATTGTCTGAGTGTTCAATAAAACGGTGACAAGGTGTCACACAGCGTTCTCAGTCATTACATCTCCCAATCTAGGGAAGGCAAAGTAAGGACCAAGAAATTTCCAAACAGAAAGGGGTTGAAGGCTGGGGGATAAATCAGCATGATGGGTAAAGGGAGTCAGTAATCAAAGCGATCTAGTCAGTGTGCGGTTCGATCTAAGAGAATTCCGAATGGCCAGAATGGTGGAATGAGACATAGAAGTACAATAACTCTGCCCTATAGGCAACCATGCTACTATTGGGCAAGGTCCCGCAAGACTCTTCTATTCCGCTGCAACCCAGGGTTTCCAAGATGGGTGAGACCACTCAACAATTCTGGATAGGTGGTTTGCAAGGTAACATTTTTCCACATCAGGAAAGGTCCAATCACCCCCTAACCCAAGGTGCATCAATATCCTATAGGCCAACTGTGATCTAGCCCCTTTCCAAATCAAGATCAAGAAAAGGCTCTTAAGAGAGGTAAAGAATCTCTTTGGGACAGCAACAGGGAGAACCAGTAGTACATACAGAATACTTGGTAAAATCTTAATTTTAAGGATATTTACCCTTAGTAAGATCAAACTCTATCGCTGACCTCAAAGGATCATGATTAAGATGATACAGGGCTTGGAGATAAGAAGACAGGTGAATCCCCAAATATTTTATATTATTACTCTGGGACCATATAAAAGGGGCCAGCGACTGGATTGAGGGAAATTCTTCATGGGGTACAGATACATTAGGAACCTCTGACTTAGAAAGATTGATTTTAAAATTGCTTAAGGTCCCTATGTGATCCAACAAATAGCTGGGAGGGACTCCCGAGGATTCGTAACAAAGATTAGTAAATCATCAGCAAAAGCTGCCAATTTATGCTGAGTCGGACCCATCCGGAGACCATGAAAACGTGAGTTAGACCTCAGTGCAGAATGACTCTAGGATCAAGACAAAGTGCCTTGTGCCATTCGACAGGGTCAGTAGGCCAGAAAGCTCACCATTCATCCTATCCCAGTCTAAAGGGGCATCATAAAGGGCTCCAATACAATTCCAAAAGCCAGGACCAAAACCCATCAGGTTAAGAACAGAAAACAAGAAACACGTTCAATGTTGAATGCCTTCTCTGCATCCAAAGAGACAAGAAGGGCAGGGGTATCACTGTATTTCACTCAGTGAATGATATCCAATATCCTAGTCTTGTTTTCCCTGGCCTCACGACCAAGGACAAACCCGACCTAGTCCGCCTGAACTGGCCGAGGGAGAATCAGGCCCAAACGTTTGGCCATAACCTTGGAGAAGAGTTTGATATCCACTTTCAGCAATGAGATGGGCCTGTAATTAGGGCATAAGTCCGGGCTCATACCCGGTTTCAGAATAACGGTGATGTGGGCCTCCTGGGACTGAGCAGGAATTTCCCCCCCCTACCCCAAGAGAATTGAACATCTTACAGAAGTGGGGTAACAAGAGTTGTTTGAATGTCAAAAGTTCCTCCATAGTAATGGGAGAGTCAAAAGTCTGGGCAAGGTCAGGGGGAAGGAGGAAATTCAAGTGTTTGTGTAAGTAAGAGCATATCCTTTCAGTTTTTGTGTCAACATACTCTGCTGCCATGGGAGGCTCCAGATTATACAAAGAAGAGTAATAGTCTCAAAAACAGTCTGCAATATGCTTTGAGCTATATGCTTAATTACCCACCTGGGTCCTAATCCTACAAACGGCCATTGATGCCGCTGCCTGAGGGCTCTGGCAAGGTAATTACTAGGTTTATTAGAATGTTCCTAAATTTTTTTCTGTGTAAGTAAGTAGGATCTGTGTAATCTTTTAGTTATCAAAGCGGCCATTGCAGATCTCTTGACCAATAATGCCAGGTATGTAGCATCATCCAGGGTCTGTTTATGGGTTTATTCTAATACAGTGATTTCAGAGGTAAGTCTAGTAATGTCAGCCAGATGGGTATGTTTGACATGGGAGCCTAAGCTAATGAGGTGACCACATATGAAGGTCTTGTGGGCCTCCCATACCATAGGGTAAGACACAATCGTCCATAACGTTAAGCTGAAAGTAATCTCGAAGGCGAGATTCAAGTGTAGTCAAGATTATGGGGTCAGACAGAAGGGATTCATTCAATCGCTACATTTGGCAGGGGGGGCCATGATTCTGAGTCCTGATAGTCAGTGAAACAGGGTTGTGATCTCTAATGGAGCCTATGGAGGATTTTCTGACCAGGGGTATGTGCCCATGTGAGATAAAAATGCAGTCAATCATAGAGTATTTGGAATGGACATGGAAGTAATATGTGAAATCCCTGTCAGAGGGGTGTAGTAAATGCCAGGTGTCTATAAACTGTAACGAGTGAAGGGCTTTCCTTACCCGTCTCAGACGAGGGAAACTAACGTGAGTGGTGCACATGGAGCTATACAGGTGAGGTTCAAGGGTCCAATTCAGATCACCTCCCAGGAGAATCATACCCTCAGCAAGTGACTAGAGTCTGCTAATCGTGGAACAGAGAAATTGGTGCTGGTTAGAGTTGGATGCATAAACATTAGCAATGGTGAGTACAGTAGAGCCAATAGTGCCTTTAATAAAGATAGACCTTGCCTCATTGTCTGACCAAGTGTCAGAAAGAACAAAGGGGGTATTATCTTTAATGTAAATGGCAACACCCTTATTATTTTGAAAGGGAGAATGAGAGTAGTAGGACTGAGCGAACCGATGAAAGGAGCAATTTGGCACTTTGTGGCATTTGAAATTTGTCTCCTGAATAAGAGCTACATGGGTCTTTAGAGAAAGAAGTTTGTGATGTAGTCTGTAGTGCTTATTTGGAGAATTCAATCCATGTACATTAAGAGAAACAATATTAAATTTGGGCAATTTGAGTGTAGTGTCAGTCATGTATGTAAATTGGAGGCAATGAAGGAAGGTTGAATGTCCCCACAAAGATCAAACACACAATCAGCAACAAACAAATAAAACATAAAAATAACCAAAAACAGAAAGCAAACCATGTATAACATATCACAGACTTGTGGAAGAGCAGCAGGCATAAGCCTAAGATGCATGGGCGAGACGGGGCGAGTGGTACACTGACTCCCACATCTCTACCAATGTGGAAGAAAGCATCAGACTAGGTGGGGAGGCAAGAGCAGAGCCAAATTCCATGGCCATATCAATTGCTATAGATCATGGAATCAGCTCCAGTCCGTGATCAGATATTCTAGAAATTCAGAGAAGAGGACAAACTTAAACCCACAGGAATGGGTAGGGGGTTAACAAAGGGTACATGTGCCGGTATGTAAGGTCCAGATAGGGGGAGACTCTCAGGCAAACTGACATTGCTTGGCAGCACGGGTAAAAGTGTAAAACCAAGAGCAGGAGTGGGGGTAGAACTGGTTCTAAGAGTACAGGTGCAACCACGTGGGGCAGCAGCCCTAGGGAAACAGGTTCCTCAAAGTCCAGCTCCATACTGACAAACCAACCTCGTAAAAACTGTTCCACAACCCCCCCTCGTTATGTCAGTACCCCAATGGTGGGTGCAGTACTTCGCAGCCATGGAACAGTATCTATTGCACAAAGCATCCCCTGCATCACTCACAAATAGAGAGTCTAGTTGGCTATGGGGTTGCATCCTTTGCAACAGGACAGCATCACACTTATGGACCAAAGTACCCTGTCCAATAGTAAAAAGAACAGAACTCAATGTTTGGGCTCTTAATTGCAGCAGTTAGGGCTCCCCGCCGGCCCCTGTATCATTGGATCCTCAACTATGGATCATTTCTTTCTCTGTAGCCATGGCAGCCGGGGTTGGTTCCTCAAGCGAGGGGCTAGACTTCTGAGTCCCTCCAGGGATGTTCAGTCCAGCACACTGTCCACAGATAACTCCAGCAGTTCGCAGAAGCATGGTACATCCGCTGGCATCTGCACATTATATCCTTTACATACTATAAGCCTTAGGGGGTAACCCCAATGATAGGGGATCCCCGCTTTTTGCAGGGCATCAGTAAGTGGCTTTAGTACCTTCCCGGCCTGCAAGGTAAGCCAAGAAACATTGGGCAAAATGATGAATGAGACTCAGTTAAAGGCAAGGTCTCTTTGCTTTCTTGCTGCAGCAAGAACTGCCTCCTTCTGAGTATAAGAGTACAAACAGCAAATAATGTCTCTGGGAGGGGAGTCGGGTGAACTGTTAGGCCACAATGTATGGTGAGAGAGGTCAAGAGTAATGTCATACAGACAGTCATCTTTCAGGACACATCAGAAAATCTCCAACAACAGGGTTTTAACGTTTTCATCCAGGCAACCCTCCGGGATGCCCCGGATTTTGAGATTACTACACCGGCCTCTGTTATCCAGGTCCATAACCTGCAACATGAGAGAGGAGGGGAACCTCCTCTGTTCCAAGAGCTGCATGTCCAGGTCCTTCAACTCGTCGTGTAGCTTAGTTTGATCCTTTACCAAGGTATGTATCCGTTGACCCCACTGTTGTAAATCTGTTTTAAGATCAGCAAACTCATCCCGTATGATGGTCCGGATCTGGTTGGACATAGCAGAAATATCCTGCTTCACCTGAGTAGCAATAGTATTGATGTCCTACCTGGTGAATGGGTTCTATGGAGTATTAGCGGGACGGTCCACCCGGGCTCCCTCGATCCCAGGATAGTCTGGATCAGAGCTCTGTGGACTTGGTGTGCTGGATGGCACAGACGCCATATTGTCATCCAATGCATCAGAGGCCTGCGGGTGGAACATAAAGTCTTTCAGGGAAAAAATAGACCCCTGTTTTTTTACCTTTCAATGCCAAAAGGGTATTTGCATTCTTCTTAAGGTGTTTACCCATTGTATTTGTCGAAGTAAGAGGTATAATCTCCTTGAAAGCAGGTCACAGGGGCCGACACAAAACACCCCCCCCCCCCCCGCTACTGCTATTTGACACTGGTCACTGTTTCCAGGTTTGTAGTTTACAAGGATTCCCAGGTCTTTCTATACCATCGAGTCTCCTAAAATGATTCCATTAAGTTCATAAATATCATTAGGATTTTTTCTTCCGAAATGCACGACTTTGCACTTTCCCATATTCCATTGGGTTGCCCAATCTGCCATTTTATGTAAATCCCTCTGTAAATAATAAATACCCTGTTCTCAATGAATTACCCATCATAATTATTGTCATCTGTAGACAATTATATTTTTCTTTATATGTTACCTGTTACCGCCGCCGCCGCTCTGTCCATGTCCACCGTTGGGTTCCCATTTCTGTGCAAGTGCCACCAGGTCCCTGTCTCTGCGCATGCACATGCTCTTCCGGCTTCCTCAGCCGACGCGCATGTGCCTGCTCTGTAGTCTACTGCTGTGTTGACATTCAGCACCTCCCTTTCCTATGTCCTCCTCTCTTCCATTGGGCATTATCCTGCAACCCAGTGAGAGAGGATGGACCTTTCCACTTTACCCATTGGACATCTCATAAGTCCATTTGGGTTTATTGGTAGCCCTTCTGTTTCTATTGGGCTTGGGTAGTAGCCCACTAGGGCTTAGGCCTGCCTCCTTGTCTTATTGGAGAGTTGTTGTTATATATTCTCAGCTTGGTCAGTCAGTCCTTGCCTGTTCCACGAGCTTGTTCTATATTCCACTAGTTTCTTGTGTACTCCTTGTTCTCTGGTATCCTGACCTGGCTTTTCTGACCACTCCTGGCTCTCTGGAATCCTGATCTGACTTGTCTGGCCACTTCTTGCTCTCTGGTATCCTGACCCGGCTCGTTCGAACACTCCTGGCTCTCTGGTATCCTGACTTGGCTTGTCTGACCATTCCATAGCTCTCTGGTTCTCATCAGGCTTCTGTGCTTCCCTCTAATGGCCTCCTGGTCCTGGTTCACATGGTTCCCAGCTACTACCACCCTGGTTGCACCCCGGCTCAACTGGGGTGGAACAATCTGGTTTTGCGACCAGCACCTTTACCCAGCTTCGGGTGCAGCAAGGGAGTACCTGGCATGCTGTCAACGCACCCAAGCATTGCTTCCTAGCGTTCAACCCAAGCAACTACCAGTACCCAGGCTATGAGGGTCCCTACTCCCCCATAGTGACAGTTTGAATGGGCCAACCATTTCCAGGGAACCCACTGATTTGTCACGGCTCGCCACTAGGCAAGAACACTGGGAGAAAATCCTGGCATCACATGCTGCACAGCTCCAGAGCCTGGAAAGGAAGATGGACGCAATGCTGGAAATGATGCACACCTCTGCTGCCCAGTCAGACAACCCCTACGCTAAGCACCACTTCCGCATCCAGGGTTTCAACACTCCCTGCTTGTGACTATGTGCCTCCTCGGATTCCTTTAACCGACAAATTCTCTGGTTGTTATTCTGACCTACATGGTTTCCTCAACCAATGTACTCTTCAGTTCCAGACCCTGCCCCATGCTGTGCAGGTGTCATTTATCATTTCTCTCATCAAGGGTGAGGAGCTGGCCTGGTCTTCCCCGCTGGTGCTGCCTTGAAAACAGTGTTTGAAATCCCAGGCAGGAGCACCTTCTGCCAAACCTGCTCTTCTGGACCTGCGTCAGGGCCAAAGGTCCATGACCCAATACGAAGCCGAGTTCCGGACCCTGTCTTATGAGACCAATTGGGGTCAGGGGGCTTTTAAGGCAGCTTTCCAATGAGCGCCTCAAAGATGCCCTGAATTATCGCGATGCTCCCGAAGGCTTCGAGGAGTTTATCACGTTGTGCCTTGATCTCGATAAATGGATGCAGGAGAGACAACAAGAATGGGACCGGGGTAGAAGACAACGTGGGACTCCTTTATCTGCACCCACTGATGGTTTGCCTCTATGAGAGACACCCATGGAAGATGGAGGTGTCACACTGCTCTCTGAAGAAGAGAAAAAGAGATGTAGCACACAGGGTCTTTGCCTATACTGGGGGCTCGATTTAAAGGCAGCCGTTAGTAAAAAAAATCACTAACAGGTGCGTTAAGAGTCATGTTGCAATTCAAAGATCCGTCTAAAGAACAGCTAACGGCAGTTGCAGAATCCTTACGGCCGATACACTTACGTGCATTCAGACGCATGGAACAACATACCCCAGAGCTATTCAAAGGCTTGCGGTACTGATAACGGCTGAAAAAAAGACACACCTAACGGCAAAAAGTTAAGACCCACTTTTCTCACACGTTAGACACTTAACGGGCAAAACAAAACACCCGTTACATAGGAAAATGCACAAAAAGCTTACCACACAAGCATGTAAATGGTAAAATTAACCCGTGCAATGCCAAAACAACACAAAAACATGCACACACAACACAAATCACTCCACACACAACAATAACCAACACCACAGGGACAATGACACACAAAAAAACAACAACACAACATGGCACGGAACAATGGGGGTTATCACACAAAGCGGACACCTGCAAATAGAAGCTCACCTGGGCAACATCAACACGCGACCTGCACCCCACAACTGCACGCCCGCAAATGGCACACACATAACAAGCACAACACACCACATCTTATAACACACACACACCTGCAAACACTTACCTGGACAAAAACAACTCACCATTGGTTAGCACTCACCTCATCACCACACCTACACAACGCCCTAGCAAGTACTTAAAGGGACAACTCAACACACTCACTTGTGGCTTGTTTTCCACTCAGGGATGGAGAGAGAGAGATAGAGAGAGAGAGATAGAGAGAGAGAGAGAGAGACAGATAGATAGAGACAGATAGAGAGAGCAAACAGTATTTTGGGTTACATATTGTTGCAAAGACTGTGGAGAAGGCATGCAAGGGAGAGAGCTAGGGAACATCAGCAACCTCCAAGCACGCCTCATCAACAGCCTTCACCTGTTGCAAGTGAGGAGGCTCTGGCTCAGCAGCCACACAGGAGTCCATCCCCACCTGGAGGGCAGAGGATGTATAGACGACCACCAAGGCCCAGGGTATACCGCCCAAGGGTCACCCTCTTTGGAATGACTGATGACGAGGTCATTGATCGCTACAGGTTGAGGCCTGACAGCATCATTGCCTTGTATGAGGTCATCAAGGAGCAGGTGGATCCCATCTACATCCACAACCATGCCCTAACTGGCCTGCAGAAACTACTCTGTGCCATACACTTCATGGCAAGCGGGGCCTTCCAGTCCACATCTGGCATGTCACAGGCCACATTCTCCAGAGTGCTGGCCCAGGTCCTGCCAGCCCTCAAAAGCAAGGCCAGTACCTATATACATTTTCCCACCACTGACATGGACTGGATACACGTCAAGCAGGCCTTTTACGCAGATGGTGTGTGACAGCAACATGAGGATCATGAATGTCTGTTCAAAATATCCTGGCAGCTCACATGATGCATACATTCTACAAAACTCCTCAGTCCACAGAGATTTTGAGAATGGAACCTTTACAGGGGGATGGCTAGTGGGTGAGTTCACAAAACAAAATCACACCACATATACAGGCGTACACACCACGCTGCTCAGCATGCACCTGACCCACAGCTACTACGTCCCCCACACAAAACATAATTCACACAACATGTGCTCCCTGTCTCACCATGTCACTCACATTACACAGGTGATGCTGGCTATGGATGCAAGTCCTGGCTACTGACCCCTCTGGCCAATACCCAAACACATGCCCAGGAAAGGTACAACCAGGCTCATGGCAGAACGAGGAATGCCACTGAGCGAACATTTGGGCTCCTCAAGTCAAGATTCTGATGTCTGGACCACTCTGGGGGAGCACTGCAGTATGCACCGGCTAAGGTGTGGGACATCACTGTGGCGTGCGCAATACTGCACAACATCGCAGTGGACACCAGGCTGCTGGAGCACATCCTGGACCCCCCCATACAGGAAGTGGCCATGGACATCGGGCATGTGGAGGAGACCATGAGAGGGGCACAGATCAGAGACAAGGCTCGTCACAGAACACTTCACCTGTGAGTATAACACACGCATGCAAACAATCCATGCAAGTCCCCCATCAGTCCTGTGACACTAACCACACTGCACATTTTGTTCTGTCTCACCCCACAGGAACAGTGACACAGCACTGCACTGGCAGTGGACGTGGCAAATTGTGTGTGTGGACTCAAAAACCATCCTCCATTCCACTCTCCACGTTGACATACAGACCCCAAGGATATCACGCACACCCCCAGGAGAAACAAGGTACAACATATTACCCATGTTCATCACCTTACACGGCTTGATTGACAGCAACTAACTGGATATGCCATGATTATAGCCTGAACAACCATGCTAGCCCAGTAGCGAAAGAGTATTATCTAATGATATGCATTGGATAATACTCAGGCACATCAGGGGTTAAAGGGACATTAGACTCAATATGGGACCTGTACTGTGCTAGAGCTGAGAAGAGCAGCAGAGGGGTGGATGTACAGTGGTATTGTCACACAATGTAGAGGTCATGAGACGTAGATCAGATTACCAGGGACTCCATGCTGACCTGTGAGTGTGCAGACATATGTGCCCCTGACATGAATACACACATCAACAAATATGTCCTAACATTTCCATGGAACAAATGACATTGGGCTGCCACTGTCACTTTCACAGTGGCAGCACAATGTCATTACTTCCATGGAGCTCTCAGAACACTTGTTAATGTGTGTATACATGTCAGGGGCACATATCCATAGGGCTGGTGCACATGTCCTTAGTTCCCCACAGAATTGGTTACAGATGAGTACACAACACATTGTCAAGCAATGGTTTGTGTACTCACCTGTAACTGTGAAAATTGAGGGGATTAAAAAGACTAAATTGTTGCTTGATGATCAGTTCAGGTCTACTGCTCCAAATCCTGTCCTCTTCTCCCACAGGCATCCGTAACATGATCCATCCTTGAACTGAAGATCTTCCATGTGACTGGATTGATGTCTTGACAACACCTTCATGAAGATCACCCCTTGCTGTTTATGGTGATGTTGTTGGTGATGCAAAGTTTGACCTGAGGTTCACACAAACCTCTACTGGAACATTCTCATATAGACACAGAAAACACTAATTCTTGAGTGTTATAACCTGTACAGTTAGGATGCTCAGCTACAGAGTTGTCAAACCTTGTGGACAACACATGAGCAGGGCAGCAGTGTTACTGAAGTAGTACGATTTAGTTTCAAAGTACATTTAGTGTTCTCATACAGGTGTTCAATGCATATAGGCAATACACACAGAAAACACGTGTACATTCTAATGTACTTTGAGACACAATAAAGATGAACCATCACCATTCTATCTGTGTCTGTAGGAGGATATATTTGAGAACACATTTGTCAATGAGTAACCACACCCAGGGTAGAGTATCCTCCATACATGGAAAGGCATCACCCACATCACAGGAGTCCACCACTTGTTTGCCAGTGAGTGGACTCTGTGATGTATCCATGCAAACAGATGATGGTGGCAGTGATGCACCAATGTGTTGTGGGAGTGATAAAGAGGTGATACAGGGGACATACTTCCACAGTGAATACCTGTCCACAGTATCTGTATTGCTCAGTATAATCCATGTTCTGAGATTTTGCTCCACTTTGACATATCTCAGTACATGGGCTATATCAACGAACAAACAGACTAAGTGGACATGTGTTATCACTGGTGAAGTCTGTTACACCCTTAGGGAAACAGCAACTCAACTTACTGGAGACCCCAATGCTCACCCCAATGCTACACATTGAAATCCTAGGTTAAAAACATTGGCTTCCCCAGTAAGTCAGTTGAACAATGAGTGTGTGAATCCAAGACAATATGGATACATGTCCCATTTATCTGTCCTGCTTGTAATGTCCCTGCTAAGTCACAGAGCTGTTTGTCTGGTTATCCCATTAACCCACTGAGTGCAAGAGTGGTCCCCAACGCATTTCTTTGCAATGCGTTGCCTACCACTCTGGCACTCTAAGGGTTAAACACAACATATGATGTAGACGAATGTTCAATGTTGTACCATTTCTTGTGCTAAGGGGTATGTTTTGTTGTTCAAATTCAACACACAACATCGCCATATAACACAGTGGTGTTATATGGCTCCAGGGATGTATTTCCAGTTGAATTTGTACAACGGTGTGTGTGTGTGAACCCATGCTGTAGCATCCCACAAACATTTCACCCAGGCAGAGGTTGTGTTCACTGCATTGTATGGCAATGCACTGGAGACAACCCTGCCACCCAATCCATAACTGAAGACACAACAGATCAGACTGTAATAAAAAAAAAAATGGTTTCTTTATTGAGGGGAAACTTAACAGGTTGGGCCTTTCATTTTTTCTTCTTTGGGTGGGGGGCCTTAGCCTGGGTGCCAGAGGTGGATGCCCTTGTGGATCTCCTGGTAACCCTCTGCCCCCTAGGTGTTGCTTCAGGGGTAACACTGGAGGGGGTGGTGGTTGCAGTAGACCCCTCGGTGGAACGCAAGTTCGCCCTCTCCATCCTCAGGTTCTCTCTGAGGTTGATCTCCCTTAACTCCACAAGGACCTGTGTCAACACGTCCATGAGACCAGTCCTGAGCTGGTGGAGTAGTGTGTTCCCCCTGGCCACCTCCGACTCCAGGGCTTGGATTCTGGTCTCCAATTGGGCAATGTTCCTCCTGGATTGCCTCCTGCTCCTGGTGATGTTGCTGTCTGTACTTCTGCTTGACCGGAGTAGTCTTCTTTGAAGGGTCATACACTCCGCCTCCATGCCTGTGAGGTGTGCGGTGCTGGAGGTGGATGTGCCCGGTGTCCTTGGTGCTGCTGTTTCCTCTGCTGCTGTTGAGGATGCTCTTTCCTCCTCTGCTGTTGAGGGTGCTCTTTCCTCCTCTGCTGCTGTTGAGGGTGCTCTTTCCTCCTCTGCTGCTGCTGAGGGTGCTGTGGCTGCTGTTGGAGTGGCTGGTGCAGATGATGGGCATATGCCCACCACATCAAGTGATGCAGAGCTGCCCAAAGATGTGTGTGCTGGTGGAGGTGTGAAAATGTCCTTGGGTAGGGGGCGCTGGGGCTCACCAATCAGGCCCAGGTGTGGGTAGTCCAGTGGCCAAGGGTCATATGGTGGCCACTGATAGGTGCTGGGACCCCACCTGGGATCATACCTTGGGGCATGTTGTGGAGCCATCCAGGAGGGTGGGTTGATGTGTGAGGAATATGGCCCATATTGGGTGGTGGCCACTGTCCCTGGCAGCCATTGTCTCCCTGGTGGTGGTGCTGCTGCTGATGGAGGGTAGTAGCTGGTGGAGGTGGATGGATATGTCCACCTCTCCTCCTGTGGCATCCAGCCACTGTACTGGGGAGGTGCAGCATAAAGGGGTGGTGCAGCCTGTGGTGGTGCAGCTTGAAGGGGTGGTGCAGCCTGTGGTGGTGTAGCTTGAAGGGGTGGTGCAGCCTGTGGTGGTGCAGCTTGAAGGGGTGCAGTAGGTGGTGGTGCAGCCTGTGTTGGAGGGGATGGTGATGGTGGGTAAGGTGACCACAGGCTGGTCCCCTCCTCTGTGTCCTCCTCACTGGGGGGTGACATAGCCTCCTCCACTGTCTCCCACTGGGCTTGACGGCCGTAAGCTGTGTGGAGGAAGAAGATGTTGTGATTAGTGACCTTAGCCATATGTTTGTGGAGACAGTTATACTTTGATATGTGTTGAAGAAAAATATATGTATTTGGGTTAATCCCCCTGGGTAAACAAGGGTACTCCCACTGCTGAAAGGTGTTGTTTGAGTTATTACGGGTGAAGGTTTCATTTTGAGGTGCAATATCACAGTGTCCAGAAATAGTACAGTGGGGCTGTTGCTACACCCTCCCATGTAGATATCTGGTCCCTGTACCAGAGCTGTCCATATGATTGTGTAGTAACAGCACCACTGTACAATATCAGGCCACTGGGATATTGCCCCTGATGTTGCGTACCCTTGTTATGCCAGAGATCATTAAGGAATGTCCACAAATATGTGAGGTCAATGGAGCAGCAACATGCTGGCTCCGTTTATTAAGGAGTACACAAAAACTGTTTGCTAACTGTAATACCTCCGGATGACCACCGGAGGCTTAGTGAGTCCTTGCTAGTTAAGTAGCTAGCCTTAACTGCAGAGCGGCAGCGGGGGATCCTTCTGGAGCGGAGACTCACGCCCAACTGAGACTTCCGGGTAAAGCATCTGCTTTATGATGCGCCGGCTGCTGACGTCATCAACCGGTGCCTGCATTCCCGCATCAGCAACAGATCTGGATCACTCCACAACACCTCTCCCTTTCCTGAAAGAACAGAACACAAACAAACAACAAAAACACAGGGGTGGAAGAGAGATAGAGAGAGAGACTGGAACATCTTCATGGCCGCCGCCAACTTCTGAGAACCTCATCTGGTTCCCATCTCACCGGAGGACGGGATGCTCTAGTTTCGTGCGGAGAGGCCAGGCAAACATCAGAGAAGCAGGAGAAACGCCTGTGGCAGCATGAGGAGTCGTCCGGTAGGAAGACAGAAACTCCAAAATGGTCAGCGAGAGGTCATCGGAGGGCGCAGCTGCAGACAGAGCAGCCTTGAAAGTCTGCTCCGCTAGGCCATTAGTAGCAGGGTGATAAGGAGCAGAGGTGCGATGTTGAACACCAATGGAGGAAAGGTAAGTATGGAAAGCATACGCAGTAAACTGAGGGCCATTGTCCATCACCAACACCTGGGGTAAGCCAAATACTGCAAAAATCTGTTGAAGGACTTTGATTGTCGCATCTGTAGTGGTTGAAGACATGGGACAAACCTCCGGCCATATCGAATAAGCATCCACTAGGACTAAATAGGACTTGCCCCGCACTGGCCCAGCAAAATCCAAATGCAAGCGTACCCATGGACCGGGTGGACGGGGCCAAGGAAGGACAGGAGCAGGACTACAATGTTTCCGAGTCTGAGCACAGCCAGCACACGCACTGACCCAGACATCAATATCAGCATCTAGGGAAGGCCACCACACAGAAGCACGGGCATTTTGCTTCATCTGAACCACTCCTGGATGACCTTCATGAAGAATGCGAAGAGTAGTATCCCGTAAAGACACCGGAATGATGACCCTGGAGCCCCACAAAAGACACCCCTCCGATGTACTGAGTTCCAGCTTCCAATTCCAATAAGGGCGACACTCAGAGGGCACAGAGGAGGGCCAGCCATGATGTAAGAACTCGTAAATCTGCCGTAAAACGACATCCGTCTTCGTGGCCTCTGCAATGGTTTGTGAGGTACATACAGTGGTATAACAAATGTGATGCTGATCAGACGTCATGGAAACTGAAGAAGAAGGAGGTAGAGACCCCACAAGGTGGCAGCGCTAGAGGCAGGCGAGACATAGCATCCGCATTGGCATGGTGGTGATGAGAGCGATACCGGATGGAATAATTGAAAGCACCAAGGTACAGAGCATAGCGCTGTAAACGGGCAGCCGCCGTTGGTGAAATACCCTTTTTCGGGTTAAAAATAGCCAGGAGCGGCTTATGATCCGTAATGAGAGTAAAGGCCCGCCCGTAGAGGTACAATGTAAACTTTTGCAGCGCCCACACTATGGCCAAAGCTTCCTTATCAATTTGCGCATAGTTGCGCTCTGCTGGCATCAAGGACCTGGAAGCAAACGCGACGGGCTGCTCCGACCCATCCGGCATAAGATGTGAGAGCACAGCTCCGAGGCCATATGGTGAGGCGTCACAGGCGACCGTCACAGGTTTATGCAGGTCATAGTGGACCAAAACTTTGGAAGACAAAATCATCTCTTTGGTATTCCTGAAGGCTTGCTGACAAGTAACATTCCAGTCCCAAGGGGTATTGGACTCCAGCAACCGGTGTAAAGGATGCAAGACATGTGCCAAATTTGGCAAAAACCTGTGGTAGTAATTTAACAACCCCAAATATGAGCGTAATTGGGAGACATCCTTTGGAGCTGGAGCATTTACAAGAGCCTGCACCTTCTCACTGGAAGTATGTAAACCGTCCTTGTTAATCACATGACCACAGAAGGTCAAAGTAGGTTGAAAGAATTTACACTTCTCCAAATTTGCTTTTAATCCAAATTCTTGCAGCCTTTGGAGAACAGCTATGACATTGTTGCGATGGTCTTCATGCGTTTTCCCCGTTATTAGCATGTCATCTAATAAACATTTAGTATTAGGAATCCCTTCCAGGATAGTGTCCATCGTTCTCTGCCAGATGGCTGGGGCAGAGGCTACGCCAAAGACCATCCTTTGGTACTGGTATAACCCTTTATGGGTATTGATCGTTAAATACTGACGACTATCCGGGTGAAGTTCTAATTGCAGGTACGCCTGTCGTAAGTCCAGTTTTGTAAACGTCTGGCCACCCGCCAAAGATGCGAACAACTCTTCAAGTCGTGGCAGGGGATACTGTTCGATATCCAGTTGGCTATTGATGGTCATTCTAAAATCTCCACACAGGCGAATTTCCCCTGTCTTTTTAATCACAGGAACAATCGGAGATGCCCAGTCACTGCAGGGTACTTTTTTTATGACGCCTTGATCTTCCAAACGGAGCAACTCTCTTTCCACTCGAGCTCTGATAGCAAATGGCACAGTGCGGGCCTTGAAGAAGCGCGGAATGGCTCCAGGTTTCATCTGTAACTGTGCCTGCATGCCTTTAACAGTCCCCAGAGTAGGGGCAAACACGTCAGCAAAGGTCTGTTGGAGCTCGGATACCCAATCCTGAGGACAAGAAGCATGAACAGCCGGAACAGAGGAACGGCTACGCACAGTATCTGGCATTCCAATTGCTTGAATCCACGCTCTCCCAAATAGTGGAGGGCCACCCTCCTCCACAACATACAGCTGTACCCTATAGGTAGAGTCTCGGTAAGTCACTTTCACCCAAGCAAAACCTAATGGATGAACAATATGGCCACTGTAGGTACGAAGGCTCATAGTAGTAGACTCCAGGGATAGGGTAATGTGTGCTTCTTGTAGTTGTCTGCGGGTCATTAAGGACACTGCGGACCCAGTGTCTACATCCATAAGTACCTCCTTATCGTTAATCTTTACAGTCACTTGCATATTAACATCAGGACAATCCAAATTGTTGACAGTAAAATGAGCCAAGCAGTCTCCATCCTCAAAATGTTCCTCCGTGTCAACTGTCTGACGTAACATATTAGTCGCAGTGCGCCTATTGCCCTTATCTGCGCCTCGTGGTGAGCGGGCACTCCTGCAAACCTTGCTCAAATGTCCTTTCTTGGAACAGTGAAAACAAACTGTCTCTTTAAACCTACATTGATTGGCATCATGGCCACTGTCGCCACAGCGAAAACATTTTCTCAGTGCTTGAGCATGTGGAGTAGTTGGTTTAGATGGAGTTAACTTCAAAACAGCGGCGGCCCCTTCCAGGGTAGGTGACACATGTTGAGCTTGTAAATGGGTTGCGTCATGGTCTGCCATCTCCATACCCACTGCAATATCTAGGGCAGATTGATCTGTTAACGTTTTCTCTGACAGCAGACGCTTTTGGATGCTTTTATTTAATAGCCCACAAACGAACTGATCTCTTAAAGCTCTCGGGAGATGAAGTCCAAAATTGCACGTGACCGCCAACCGTCGCAGTTCCACCATATATGCCTGCACAGATTCACCCTGATGCTGTTTCCGTGAGTAGAAGCGAAAACTCTCAGCAATTTCTAAAGGAGGAGGTTGATAATAATTGGTAAGCATGTCCAGCAACTCTTTCAGAGGTTTATCACCAGGCTTCAGTGGTGCTAAGAGATTCTGTAAAACTGCGTAAGGTTTCCTCCCCACCACAGTGATAAACACAGCAGTCTGTTTCTCAGCAGGGATATCATTTGCCTGCATAAACTGGTCCAGCCTGTCAGCATAGGAGGACCACGTTTCCACCTCCTCATTAAACTCCTGCAAGGCGCCAAACACATGCGCCATCATGATAGCGCTTCAGAACACAGCAAAATAGGAAAATAAGGAAAGCCCCAGGAATGTAGTAATAAGCTGCAACCAAAAGTAATCCCCCCCCCACAGAAACAGAGGGTGTTGGATCCAGGAAGTTGTAATCCTCAAACAGGAATCTGCAGCAATGTAAATGCAATTGTAGTCCACCAACAGCAACAGGAGCAGGGATCCAGGAAATTATAATCCACAAACAGGAATCCGCAGCAATGTAAATGCAATTGTAATCCACCAACAGCAACAGGAGCAAGGATCCAGGAAATTGTAATCCACAAACAGGAATCTGCAGCAATGTAAATGCAATTGTAATCCACCAACAGCAACAGGAGCAGGGATCCAGGAAGTTGTAATCCACAAAGAGGAATCTTCTTGCAGGCAGGAGAGATTCAGGTGAGTCCAGGTAGTATAATCCTCGTTGCCACTGTTGCGTACCCTTGTTATGCCAGAGATCATTAAGGAATGTCCACAAATATGTGAGGTCAATGGAGCAGCAACATGCTGGCTCCGTTTATTAAGGAGTACACAAAAACTGTTTGCTAACTGTAATACCTCCGGATGACCACCGGAGGCTTAGTGAGTCCTTGCTAGTTAAGTAGCTAGCCTTAACTGCAGAGCGGCAGCGGGGGATCCTTCTGGAGCGGAGACTCACGCCCAACTGAGACTTCCGGGTAAAGCATCTGCTTTATGACGCGCCGGCTGCTGACGTCATCAACCGGCGCCTGCATTCCCGCATCAGCAACAGATCTGGATCACTCCACAACACCTGACATATCCATGTCTGAGCTGTGATACCTTTTGAATCAACACACCTTTCAGCAGTAGGAATACCATTATTTAACTGGGGTGGGGGGGAATCCAACAACATATATTTGTCTTCACAACGTGTAGGGATGGCTATCCCTCCAGGGGGATGGCAAAGGTTAAGTCCACCTTGATGTCAGATTGTAGACATTGTGGGAACAGATGTTGTTCTCTGTTAGTCCTATCCCTCCTACCCTCATGGTTGTTCAGATATTGCTCTATGTGACAGATGGAGATTTCAGTAATTTGTCCACACGAGGGCTTTTCAGCAAGCCAAAATCGCCCCATTTAGAGAACAATACTTAATTGGAATGGTGTACAGGGTGTGCATGGTTTACAAGCACACTCTGTGGACCATTCCAAAGAGGTATTTCTCTCGATATGTTGCGACTTTGGCTCTGCTGAAGAGCCTCCGTGTGGTCAAATGATGGATATCTTCACCTGTCACATAGAGCAATATCTGTATAACCATGAGTGTTGGAGGGATGGGACTTAGATCAAGACACATCTTTTAACGATGGCATTACCCATTGCTATCCCATTACAGTGACACACAAGTAGAAATGGTCATATATGTATGTGGATATGTACCCTTCATATGGATACAGTAATATCCTTCCAAGATGTGATGCCAGAGAGCATTTCAGTAGGTGTGATTGCCTTACTGGCTATATATGTGCACCCATCCAACAAGACATTGTATTGATATGATGGATATGAACATACCTCGTATATCCCATCTACGTAGAGTGTGATATACTATGTATGTGTATTTGGATGGTAGCAATGTAGGTTGATTTTTGATGTGTGCACATATCTGGCCAGTAAGGCAATCACATCCAGTGAAGTGATATCTGTGTTCACATCGTGTTGGAACATATTTAGTAACATTTGAATCCTAAGGGCAACAGTCCAGCCAGTAGTGAGGGATAACTTTGATTGAGGCCTGTTTTTTCTCTGTGTATGAGCCCATCCATCCTTCTGTGTGAGGCAACCGTACTCAGTGCTAGATATCCATCAGTCATGGCCTGTTGGTGAACAAGGTACAATGTTTGCTATTTGTTTCCCATGTGTATCCTGCATAGAGATGCTGGTGTACCATCCATCCATGGCATCAACACCCCTGTGGATCCATGTGGGAATCAGATATGGGATATGTAATTTCAAGTCAGAGTAAATGATTGCAGCCACAACACCAATGCCTACTTTTTCCAGCTTGAATTCTGTGAAATAGTTTTCGGCCTGTGTGTTGCACCTACAAGCATTTGTTCTGTGTGACACTGTGATGTGTGACCTGATGCCCCCTTTTTGTGATTCAGTAAGCGGTGATGTAGAACTGATGAAGTGAACATGATGGTGACTTCTCCAGTGATCTCCTTTCCCCATTTACAGTGTTTTCCATGGAGTCTGTACAATGGGACCCTATGAACTTGATTCTTGTTTTGGCATATTCTCCACGGACTAACACTGGTACTGGTGAAGTGAGGGTGTGTGAGGGTTACTTTGTGTCCACCATCTGTTTGTCACCACTTAGTGAATGTCCCCTGTGTAGCATGTGATCTTAGTCCTATTGACTTGTTTGTTGTCAGGTTAACCCCTTGAGTCCCAGAGGGGTTACGAATGCATTGTTGATCGATGCATTGATGATCCCTCTAGCACTCAAGGGGTTAGGGTGGGGGTGGGGACATGGGTGACATTGTGTGTGAACAGTGATGATCTATGACAGTCGACATTTTGAACATGACGGTTTGTGTATTGTGTGTAATGAGCACAACGACAGGAGGGTTGAAGTAGGACTTTGACAGGTTTGTCCCAAGTTGGACGTTGCCATTTGTCCAGGTGTTGTGTCCTTTTTTTAACCCTCATGGTGCTGTGTTGGTGCAGTTGTATGGCTGAGTGATGGACATGTGTTGAGGTGTGACTGTGTGTGCAACTGGTGTTGGTTACTGTAGTGTGTGGTTATGTAGTGTTGCACTTACCGGTAGTGTGGAGGCTCCTCTCATCCCCAGTGTCAGTTCCTCCCACGACCCCCTCCATCATGGTCGGGGACATGTTCTGCCGCACCATCTCCTCCCAGCCGCAGAATGTGATGGGCACAGATGGGCCATCTCCGGTGCCTCGGGCTTGCTTGGCCATGTCAGACAGCTTGTTCTTGACCACCCTCCGGCAGTCGCCCCATCTCTTCTTCACAGACTCCACGTCCCGCCTGCATGTAGCCACCATGTTCACCCGGCTGCAGATCTGATTCCAGGCTGCCTTCCTCCTCGCTGCCAGGCCAGGGACCTTTGCCGTCGGGTGGAGAACACTTTGCCTCTCCAGGAAAGCTTCCACGAGAGCCGTGTTCTCCTCCTCAGTATATCTGGGATCCCTGATCCTGCCCTCATCAGCTCCGGCATGGGAGGATTCAGAGCCGGAGTGCCCTGCCTGGTCTGACCCTGCCTGTGTGTGGTGGTCCCCAGGAACTACCCCTCGTCCCACTGCAGGTTCTGTCCCTCTTCTTTGTGTGCCTGCTCTTGTGGGCCGGGTCCCCCTCCGTCCTGCGGATCTCCCTCTCCCACCCCTGCTCTGCTGAGGGATCCCCTCCTGAGCTTCCTCCTCCTACAATACTCTCCCCATCCCTCTCTCCTGTCCTCCTCTCCTGGCCATCACTCACCGAGTCACACCCAGGCACTCCCACAGGCCCTCACAGACACACTCGATCCACTCACTCTCTGTCACACACTTTCACTCGCAGATTCACACTGTCAAAATAAAAAGTAAAATGTGTAAGGTGTTATAAATTAAAAGGACTATGTGTATGTATGTGTTTGTGTTTGTATGTGTGTATGTGATATGTGCAAAAGTGTGATATGTGTATATTTAGTGCACCTCTCTCCTCTCTCCAAACTGCAAAACTCCTCTACCTCCAATGAACGCGCCTGTCTCCCTCTCTCTGATCACTATCCTCCGCTCCTGGGTCCTGATATCTAGCTCTGAAGAACTCGATAAGAGACAGTGTGTGACGGTTATTTTTGGGTATATGTAGGTGTATTTGAAGTTATTTGATACATTGGGGCTTTGTGATTGGCTGTGTGTTTGAATTTGTTTTGGCATCAATCATGGTTGCTTGACAACGGCAGCCGTTATATTACATGTTGTTTTGAGCGCAGTTATTGAGTGATTTGGCCGCCCATTGTGCATTAACATGAGCGACAACGGCTTTTGTGTTACGTGTTTTTTGTGTGCCTATGCTCGATAGCTATTCTCGTAGAGTAGCTATTGAATCTGCTGTAATTCCTGTATTATTTGCGAGCGATGTGCCTTTTTCACTTAGCGGCTGGTTTAACGGCTGCCTTTAAATCTAGCCCTGTGGCCTCAAGGCACACATGCTGCAACAGTGTCCTACCAGGCCGGGAAACACCATGGCTTAGCCAACCCAAGAGGCAGTTTGCTAAGCCCTAAGACCCAGCCTCTCTGGTCACCCACACACATCCATGTTCCTATGACCATCAAATGGTCTTCTGGATCAACCTTCATGTTGGCTTTCCGGTGCAGCAGGACTCTTCATGGCTCTCACCTGGGCCAGGTCTCATTGTATCCCTTGTCACTGCCTCTCCTTGTCTCCTCCCTTGATGGTAAGCCCTTAGGAGATGGAAGAGTCATGCTGGAGACCACTCCACTAAAAGTGACTAAGGAGTCCTTCATGTAGAGACTACGACCTTCGACCTGGTGTACTCCCCTCAGGAGCCTGTTGTTTTGGGTCTTCCTTGGCTCAACTGCCACGACCCCTTGATATCTTGGGAGATCTTGTTCTGTGGAGTACCTCATGTGCCCAGTCCTGCCTATCCAGGCCTTTGGTCAACCCCATTTGTTCAGCATCAGTTACAGTATCATGTTCCAACGCTCTTCCACCTGTCTATCATGCTTACAGTGACGTATACTCTAAGAAAAAGGCTGAGACCCTGCCCCTGTACAAGAATAAGACTGCCTGATTGACCTCATTCCCGGAACTATGCCGCCTAAGGGTCATGCCTATCTCTTATCCCATCCAGAGATGAAAGCCTTGGCTGAATACATCGAATACAACCTTGCCAGAGGTTTCATCTGCCCCTCGACTTCACTGGCAGGGGCCTGGTTCTTCTTCGTGGGCAAAAAAGACGGTGATCTCTGACCTTGTGTAGACTATTGAGGCCTAAATCAGATCACTGTAAAGAACAAGTACCCTCTTCCCCTTATTCCAGAGCTCTTCAACCTGCTCCATGGGGCGGCCTGGTTCACAAAATTGGATCTCCAAGGTGCGTATAATCTTGTTCGGATCCGGGCAGGAGATGAGTGAAGGACAGCCTTCAATTCCCTATTCAGGCACTATGAATACCTGGTCATGCCCTTTGGGCTCTGTAATGCCCCGGCTGTCTTCCAGGCCTTTGTCAGTGATGTGATTAGGGATATGTTGCTGTCCCCTTTGTCGTATACCTAGACGACATACTAGTCTATTCTCCTATTCTTTCCCTCCATAAAATGCATGTTAAGGCCATTCTCCAACACCTCAGAGACAATGAACTGTATGCCAAACTCGAAAAATGTGAGTTTGAGAAAAACAGCCTTCCTGGGATACATCGTATTGCACTCAGGTCTAAAAATGGATCCTGCAAAGGTATCGGCGATTATCCAGTGGCCCCGACCTACCGATCTCCATGGAGTGCAATGATTTCTAGGCTTTGTAAATTACTACAGTCGGTTCATCCAAAACTATTCCTCAGTCATTGGACCCATCACCGCCCTAACTAAGAAGGGGGCTGACCCCAAGATTTGGAGATCTGAAGCCATAGCAGCCTTTGCCAACCTCAAGACCGCCTTTATATCTGCTCCTATCCTCCTGTACCCGGACACGACCAGACCATTTATCCTTGAGGTATACGCCTCCAATGAGGGTGTTGGAGTGGTATTGTCACAACAAGATCCAGAAACCAAAGTTCTCCATCCCTGTTCCTTCTACTCCTGCCATCTGACTGCCACTAAAAGGAACTACGATGTGGGTAACAAGGAGCTACTCACCATGAAGCTCGCCCTGTAGGAGTGGAGCCATCTTCTGGAAGGTTCAGGGGTACCCTTCACTATTTATACTGACCATAAGAACTTGCAGTACCTAGAGTAGGCAAAACATCTCAATCCTCGTCAAGCCCGTTGGGCCTTGTTCTTTACCCGGTTTCAGTTTGTCATCACCTACCTTCCGGGAACCAAAATCATCAAGGCCAATGCCTTATCCCACTAGTTCACTGCCTTGCCCTCTGAGGAGTCTCCAGAGCCTATAGTTCCCAGTACCAGGTTAATTTCTGCCCTATCCATGGCAACATTATTGAAAATCCAGAAAGCTCAGCAGAGCACGGACTCTGCTTGCCCTTCAGGACAACTCTTTGTTCCAGCCCTTTGTCGGACTGAGGTCTTACAATGGGCTAATCAGTCACCCACTTTTGGTCATCCTGGCATGTCTCGGACACTAGATCTTGTCCAGTGATATTTTTGGTGGCCCTCCATGCAATCTGATGTCAATGACTTTGTCTGTGGTTGTCATCATTGTGCCAGACACAAACGACCACACACCAAGCCTGCAGGTCTCCTTCAGCCTCTCCCAGTGCCCTCTGTTACTTGGACACACATAGCCATGGACTCCATCGTGGACTTGCCACCGTCCAATAAGAACACAGTAGTTTTGGTTGATCACTTTTCCCGTCAAGCCCACTTCATTCCGCTACTGAAACTACCCTCAGCCCCTCAACTTGCTGATGTCTTCCTCAGGGAAATATTCAGACTCCATGGACTATCCTTGCAAATAGTCTCTAGGCGTGGAAGCCAGTTCACGTCATGGTTCTGGAGGGCTTCTGTGCTTGACTGGGCATCTCAGTTCATCTATCCTCAGCCTACCACCCTCAGTCCAACAAACAGACAGAACAGACCAAACAGTTGCTCAAACAATACCTACACCTGTTCGCTGGTCCTATGCAAAATGACTGGTCTGGTCTCCTCCCCTTATCCGAATTTGCATTCAATAGCAGTTGTCACAAGGCACTCCAGTGCTCTCCCTTTTTTGCTGCTGGTGGCTTCCACCCATGTTCACTGCCAATTTTGTCCTTTTCTGAAGTACCTGCTGTAGACTCACATTTTGATGACTTGGAGTCACATTGGTTACAAGTTCGTGCCTGTCTGGTATCAGCTGCCACATGGTTCAAGAAGGTGGCTGACCATCGTTGTATTCCTGCAGCCTCCACCTCCGTGGGAGACGAGGTTTGGCTGTCAACCAAGAATCTCCTTCTCCGGTAGCCCTCGGCTAATTTCGGTCTTCTGTATATTGGTCCGTTTAGTGTCCGTGCTCAGCTCACTCCGGTGACTTATGCCCTGGATCTCCCGTCCTCCTTACGGATTCCCGACTCTTTCCATGTATCCCTCCTTAAAAAGGTCCTTCATACCCGCTTCTCTACCCCCTCCGTGATCTCCCCTCCGGTGCTTGATGACCGACAGGCGGTGTATGTTGTCTTCAAGATTTTAGACTCCCGCCTCGTCCGTGGTTCACTGCAATATCTTGTGGACTAGCATGGCTCCGGTCCTGGGTTCCAGCTCCTGATGTGCACATCCCTGCTATGCGATGAACTTTTCTGTCACGGGCAGCTTAGGTAAATGAAACACAACACAGGTACAGATGATTTTAACCAGATTATTTAAAATAAAAATGCAAGAGCAAAGCACTTCCTCAACCTTGATAAGAGGAGTGTGGACAGTGCACAGTCCACTACCCAGGAACTGACACTGAATTGTACCAGGACCACTGATAGCCAAGGTAATGTGGACTCGATTCTATCAAGTTCAGTGAGCGGAAACCTTTAGAGCCAGGAGTCCAGGCCACAATAGCGTAACCGGGTACACAGGTAGGAGAAATCTCAGAATAGTACAAGCCTGGGAAGGCTTGGAGCGAGAGTGCCAGGCAGTCCCTGAAGAGGGACAACTACAATGCTGCTTAGCCTAAGGCAGCTTGGCAACAATACCAGGGAGGTAAATGTCGCGCTAGGCTGTATGGAGCAAGAGGCCTAGGAGGCCGATTTTGACAGTCAGATAGGATCGGGGTAAGCACAGAGCAGAGGCAACAGAGCAGAAGGCAAAGTGCAACAATACCAGGCAGGTAACTGTCCACTAGGCTAATGGAGTGAGGCCTCAGAGGCCGATAGTGACAAGTGGTAGTCAGACAGTAATGGGAGTAAGCACGGAGCATAAGTCAGACACGCTACAGTCAGATACTGGGTTGGGAAGTCAACCACAGCCGAGATCAGATCAGAGCAGGTAGTCGGACAAGCCAGGGTCATACACAAGTCAGGTAGTCAGACAGAGCCACTGGTCAAAATCTGGAGCGGATAGTCAGACAAAGCCAGGGATCGAGCCAGAGAATACATGGAAGTCAATCTAGGGTCAAATGAGAGCAACACAAGTGTAACATACTGATACACCACGAAAGGGCAACTAAGCCCAGTTCTTAGGCAGTCTATAAGGCCGAAACCGGAGGTGGGTCCAATCAGCCAATTAGTGCTGAATGCTACAAAATAGCAGACGCAATGTCAAAGACGCGAGCCCACAATATAGACACCAGGCAGAAGGTGGCAATGCCTGCCACATCAGCCAACAGGACTGGAACCAACAGGCAGGCAATAATTGTACCCAGCCCTTAATGACCTCCTCCCAGCAGAAGAGGACCAGGCTTAGAGGGGAATCGAGCATGGAACCTGTGGAGCAAGGCTGGAGCATGAATATTGCCACTGGATACCCAGGAACGTTCTTCGGGACCATAACCTTTCTAGTGCACAAAATATTGCAGGTGGCCTCTGAGGAGTATGAGGTGCAAAATGTTTTAGACAGCTTTAGCTGCAGCAAGGGAGTACCTGGCATGCTGTCATCGCACCCAAAAATTGCTCCCTAGAGTCGAACCTAAGCAACTACCAGTACCCAGAGTACGAGGGTCCCTACTTCCCCCTTAATGACACTATATCTATTCCCAAGTCATTTAAAAATCAGTGGCCCAAGTACTGAACCCTGAGGAACTCCACTCTCAGCCTTAACTGTATTAGAGAATTGTCCATTTACAGCCACACACTGTTAATACATACTTCTTCATAGAAGCTGAAAAGATTATTTTGGCATGATCTGTTCCTCATAAAACCATGATGATTCCTGCTAATGATTAGTGATGATCGAGCACCCCGATGCTCGGGTGTTCGGGTGCTCTGGCCGAGCGCCCCCGGAGGCTCGAGTGCTCGGCCGAGCACCCGAGCCCCATTGAAGTCAATGGGAGGACTCGAGCATTACACCAGGCACCCCCTGCTCTGATGAGGGGAGGGTGCCTGGTTCATAGGAAAAGGTCAGAAAATGATGGAAACACCACAGAAATGGTTCAGGGACAGCATAGGGAGGATGTCTGGATGCATCTTGGACTCCAACGTCGCTGCTGGGAACGATGTTTCGCCCGTAGTACGCCATTTTTACAGACTGACCGTAAAACACACAAAAAGGAAGATAAAAACGATTTTAGGCGAAAAATTGTTACCAAACAGTATTTGCTGTATATTTACTTGTATATCATCTGCAAATTCTGCAAAAAATTTCATCGATTTTTTGGAACTGGGGCCATGATTAAGAGGGAAACGTGCGCAGCGTAAAGCAGGTGTTCAACGTGGTTATGGCCCGGGTAAGGTACAGCATTCAGGAACGGAGGCCGCAGCTACCACAGGTTTTACAACATGTCCGTTTGCCCTTGTTAAGTCCAAAATTTATAGTCGGAACAGTGGGGTCTGATCCATTGAGTAAAAGTGACGAAGTGACTTAGTGGATGAAGCCAAGAACTACCTTCTGCTCTGTCGAACACCCCAGCCCTATTTAATTCAATGGGAGGACCTGAGGCACTCCGATACAACCTGTATATCACAAAATGGAGGGTCTCATTCACATTGTGGTACAATAGTTCAGGTAGTGGTCCAACACTCATAAAGCCTATGCACTAAGTGAAACGGCTGCCAAAAATTAGACTGAAATGTCACTCCAATACACCCTTTATTACACATAAAGGAGGGCATCATACACACCCTTGAAAAATTAGGATTAATGGCCTGCTGGTGACTCTCTAAAACATTAGGGGCGAGGGCATGCCGCTAAGCTGACCATCTAAAACATTAGGAATGAGGGTCTGCTGCTGAGCCGACCATCTAAAACATTATGGGTGAGGGTCTGCTGCGGAGCTGACCATCCTAAACATTATATGCGAAGGCCCGCTAGTGAGCTGACGCTATAAAACATTATATGAGAGGGCCCGCTAGAGAGCTGACCCAATAAAACATTATATGAGAAGGCCCGCTGGTGAGCTGACCTATACAAAAATTGTCAAACAGGGCCCACTGGTGAGCTGGCCCTATATAAAAATTATATCACAGGGCATATGGAAGAGGAGGAGGAGGATGAGAAGATTAAGAGTCAACCATATACCCGTTTTTTGGGTGGAAGGGATGAATGGGAATACAGAGTATTCCCATCATTGTAAATAACATATCTAAAGTGACTTTATGTTCACCCGGGGCTTTCCTCCAGTGGAGTGGAGAAGTCAGGGGAAATCCAGGCCTTGTTCATTTTTATAAGTGTCAACCTATCAGCATTTTCGGTGGAAAGGCGGATACGCTTATCTGTTATGATGCCACCAGCAGCACTAAATACCCGCTCAGACAGAACGCTGGCGGCAGGGCAGGCCAGCACCTCCAAGGCGTAGAGTGCCAGTTCATACCACGTGTCCAGCTTGGACACCCAGTAGTTGTAAGGCACAGAGGGATCAGTGAGGACGCTGACACGGTCTGCTACGTACTCCTTCACCATCTTCCAAAACTTTTCCCTCCTTGTGACACTAGGCCGCGCATCAGGGTGAGGGTGCTGGCGGGGTGTCATGAAGGTGTCCCACGCCTTGGAGAGTGTTGCCCTGCCTTTGTCGGAACTGCTGTGTGCTCCCCTTTTCTCCCCTTCTCGGTTGGCCAAGGTAGCACGTACTCTGCCGCCAGCGTTGTCAGATGGAAAATTTTGGAGCAATTTTTCGACAAGAACCTTCTGGTATTGCACCATTTTGCTTGTCCTCTCCACCGGAGGAATGAGAGATGAGAAATTCTCTTTGTAGCGGGGGTCCAGAAGGGTGAACACCCAGTAATCCGTGTTGTCTAAAATGCGTATAACGCGTGGGTCACGGGAAAGGCAGCCTAACATAAAGTCAGCCATGTGTGCCAGAGTACCAACAGGCAAGATTTCGCTGTCCTCACCAGGAGGATGACTCTCAATCTCCTCATCCTCTTCCTCCTCTTCTGCCCACCCACACTGAAGAGATGGAACTAAAGTTCCATGGCTACCCTCTGTAGCGGAGGCAACAGTGTCTTCCTCCTCCTCCTCCTCCTCCGCCTCCTCCAATTGTCGCTGAGAAGACGAAGTGAGGGTGCTCTGGCTATCACCTTGTGTAAGCTCTTCCTCCCCCATTTCCACCTCTTCCACATGCAAAGCGTCGGTTTTAATTGTGAGCAGCGAGCGTTTCAGTAGACACAGAAGTGGGATGGTTACACTGATAATAGCGTTATCGCCGCTCACCATCTGTGTCGATTCCTCAAAATTGCGTAAAACCTCACAGAGGTCTGACATCCATTCCCACTCCTCACTTCTGATTAGAGGAAGTTGAACGGAGAGGCGACGACCGTGTAACAGCTGGTACTCCACTACTGCCCTCTGCTGCTCACAAAGCCGGGCCAACATGTGGAAGGTGGAGTTCCAGCGCGTGCTCACATCACACAGCAGCCGGTGAGCTGGCAATTGTAAGCGCTGCTGCAGCGTCAACAGGCCGGCTGAAGCTGTAGATGACTTACGGAAATGTGCACACACGCGGCGCACCTTCGTCAAGAGATCATGCAAATTGGGGTAGGTTTTTAGAAATCGCTGAACCACTAAATTAAATACATGCGCTAGGCATGGTACGTGTGTGAGCTTGCCGAGCTCCAAAGCCGCCACCAAGTTACGCCCATTATCACACACAACCATGCCTGGTTGCAGGTTGAGTGGCGAGAGCCACTGCTCGGTCTGGTGACTAATCCCCTGCAACAGCTCTGAGGCCGTGTGCTGTTTGTCCCCAAGGCAGATCAGCTTCAGCACGGCCTGTTGACGCTTCCCCACTGCAGTGCTACACTGCTTCCAGCTACCGGCTGATGGGTGAGTGGCGCTGCGCGCAGAGAATTCGGAGGTGGAAACGGAGGAGGAGGAGGAGGAGCCAATAACGTAGGTGCTGGAGGAAACCCTGATGGAGGTAGGGCCCGCAATCCTCGGCGTGGGTAGCACCTGTGCCATCCCAGGGTCCGAGTCGCTCCCAGCCTCCACGACATTCACCCAGTGTGCCGTCAGGGAAATGTAGCGTCCCTGGCCACAAGCACTTGTCCATGTGTCAGTCGTTAAGTGGACCTTCCCAGTAACTGCGTTGGTCAGGGCACGGGTGATGTTAAGGGACACATGGTGGTGTAAGGCGGGGACGGCACACCGGGAAATGTAGTGGCGGCTGGGGACTGCGTACCGAGGGACAGCTGCTGCCATCAGGCTGCGGAAGGACTCAGTGTCCACAAGCCTAAATGGCAGCATTTTGATGGCCAGTAATTTGGAAAGGTGTGAGGTTAGTGCTATGGCCTGTGGGTGGGTGGCTGGGTATTTTCGCTTGCGCTCAAATGCCTGGGGTAACGACATTTGGACGCTGCGCTGGGACAGGGAAGTGGATGTGGTCGCTGATGGTGCTTCAGATGGTACAGGTGCAGGGCGGGAGGTATGCGGGCCTGCGCCTTCGACAGGCGATTGGCCGGCACCGAAAACAGGGGAAGAGGAGGCAGTGGTGTGGCCTGCAGACACAGATTGGCGATCCGGGCGTTCCTCCCACTTATTACGGTGCTTGGATGCCATGTGTCGGATCATGCTGGTGGTGGTGAGGTTGCTAGTGTTCATGCCTCGGCTCATTCTGGTGTGGCACAGGTTGCAAACTACAAATCTTTTGTAGTCCGCACTTTCCTTAAAAAAACGCCATACCGCGGAACACCTAGCCCTTGGCAAGGGAGATTTACGCAAGGGGGTGCTCCGTGGAACATTTGCGGGCCGGTTTGGTGCGGTCCGCCTTCTTTCTTTAGCCACACCACTGCCTCTTCCAGCCTGTTGCGGTGCTGCAGATGGCTCACCCTCAGGACTGCTGTCATCGCTCGGCTTTCCACCTTCCCAGGTGGGGTCAGTGACCTCATCGTCCACCAAGTCCTCCTCCACTTCCTCACTCTGATCATCCTCCTCATTTCTTGATCCCACCACATCCTCAGTCATTGACAACTGTGTATCATTCTCCTCATTAAGGTCTTGAGACAGTAATTGTGGTTGATTTGATGGCAACTGTGTCTCATCATCATCATCCACTTCCTTTGACCTTAAATGCCGTTCCCCTCTGTCATCTTCTTTTGATTGGGTACCCTCTAGAGGTTGTGAATCAGGGCACAAGATCTCATGTTCCTCTGCAAGCGTGCTTGGAGAGAGGTTCAAATCAAGGATTGGTGATGAGAAGAGCTCCTCACTATATCCCAGTGTGGGATCACTTCTTTGGCCAGACCCTCTATGGTGGGAGGAAGGATGATCAGGGTGAGGATTATGTTGACCAGACTCTTGGCTAGTGAGAGTGGACTTGGTGGAAGACAGGGTGGTGCTTAACCGACTGGAAGCAGTATCAGCTGAAATCCAACCGACCACCTGTTCGCAGTGGTCTGACCTCGAGAGTGATGTCCTGCGACGCCCTGTAAACTGAGACATGAAGCTAGGTATGGTGGATGTCTTTCTTTCTTGTGCTCTGGCACCAGGCACAGTTTCTACGCGTCCTGACCCGCGCCCTGAACTATCAGGATCACGTCCACTTCCCCGTCCCTTTTTACCCGCCTTCTTCATATTAAACGGAATATATGCCGGTAATCTGCGGCTAGGCACACGAAACAGAATGTGACGCTAATCTGCGGCTAGGCACACTAAACAATATGTGACGCTAATCTGCGGCTAGGCACACTAAACAATATGTGACGTTAATCTGCGGCTAGGCACACTAAACAATATGTGATGCTAATCTGCGGCTAGGCACATGAAACAGAATGTGACGCTAATCTGCGGCTAGGCACACGAAACAGAATGTGACGCTAATCTGCGGCTAGGCACAGTGAACGGAATATGTGACGTTAATTTGTGAATTTGCACACTAAACAGAATGTGACAATAATCTATGGCTAGGCACACGTTTAAAATGGCCCTTTTTGTCGCTGCGTTGTAAAATCATTGGCCCTGTGCACCTAACAGAATATGTCAGCTTGTCACTGCACTGTGAAATATTTGTCCCTGTGCACCTAGTACAATGTCACCTTAGAACATGTCCCCCCCCCACAAAAAAATGAAATTCTGCCACCCCCAAAAAAAATTAAATGCTGCCCCCACACACAACAGTCCTAAAAAGGACTTTTGGGTCTTGAAAGAGTTTCAACAATTTTATTCTCCCTACACTGACTTCCTGTGCATCTAGTATTATATGTCACCTTACAAATATCCCCCCCACAAAAAAAAGGAAATTGTGCCCCCCCAAACAAAATATAAATGCTGCCCCCACACACAACAGTCCTAAAAAGGACTTTTGGGTCTTGAAAGAGTTTCAACAATTTTATTCTCCCTACACTGACTTTCCCTGCCTAAGCGCATCTCTCCCTGGCTAAGAATGAGCCGAACTCGCGCGTCGGGTGCTATACAGCACCCGATCACGGGTTCTGGCCAGCCAATCAGTGTAATGCCAGCAGCCAACATGGCTGCTGGCATTACACTGATGTCAGAGCCTCCCCAAACGTTTATTGGCTGCACAGCAGCTGCGAAACGTGCGGGGAGGAGACCCGAACATGGCGGGCGAGCACATGCGGTACTCGTACGAGTACCGCCATGTGCCGAGCAGAGCGATGCTCGAGCCGAACCGAGCTTCGGCCGAGCATGCTCGCTCATCACTACTAATGATCTTATTTTTTGCAGTGTAATCCTAAATACAATTCCTTATTATCCCTTCTAGCAGTTTTTCCACTATAGAGGTCAAATTCACAGGTCTATAATTCACAGGTTCGGTTTTAGTTCCCTTCTTAAATAAAGGCACTACACTGGCTTTATGCCATCTTCTGGCACTGATCCTGTCGTGAGGGGTCTTGCTAACACTGCTCTGAGTTCCTGAAGGACCCTTGGATGTATACCATCAGGACCTGGTGCTTTGTCGGTCTTAATTTTGTTCAGTCTTCCCATGAACTTTTCTTGTATTAACCCAATATCTGATAATTGTATTGTTTATCTGTTACTTGATGAGGCTCTTCTACCATTCCTTGTTCCGTTGTATATGCCGATGCAAAGAAAGTGTTTAGAACATCAGCCTTTTCCTTATCCTCTCTCTCAACTCACCCATTTCATTTTTGAAAGGTCCAGTGCACTCTCGCTTAAGTTTTTTGCCATTCATATATATCAAAAACTTTTTCGGATTAGTCTTTGAGTTTCATGATTTACTTTTGTTAACCTAATTGCCTTTTTTGCAATCTTTGTTGGACTCCCTGTATTTTAAGAAACAATGTTCCTTCAGATTTAAATACTTTAAATGCTTTTTTTTCTTTAACAATTTGAAGTTAGCCTTTTTAAAATTAAGAGTTTTAGTTGAACCTATATGGTTTTGCTTTGCTAAACTGATCTCAAATGTAACCATGTATGATCACTGTTTCCCAATGTTCACCTACCTTAATACTGGATACCATGTCTATGTTATTCGTTATCACTAGGTCCAAAACATTGTTATTTCTGGTCGGCACTTTCACAATTTGCAACATATAGCTTTCCCTAAGCATGAGCGCCTAAAAAGCCTACCCCCTGTATAGGTTTCATTCTCAAAGTCTGTGTGGATGGAGTAGTGGTTGAGGATGTATACGTCATAACAGCTGCCAGAATAGGAGGCACACACAATGGTTATCCTCATGTTGGAGTCACATACCATCTGCACTTTGATTAAGTGGAAATTCTTCCTGTTAATGTAGAAATGGGGATTTGATGCATACATGGGTGCAATCAATGACACCAATGACCATAGGCATGCCTCCCTTTGTGCAAAAGTCCTGTTTGACATGTGTCCACTCCATGTTGGTAGTGGGGAATTGGATGTACCTGCTGACCTTGCTCTAGAAGGCTGGCAACACCTGAGCCAGTACCCTTGAACATGTGGGCTGGTACATGCCAGATGCATATCCCTCTGTGTACTGGAACGATCCACTTGCCATGAAATGTATAGCACACATCAGTTTCTGCAAGCCAGATAGGGCATGGTTGTTGCTGTATATGGGGTTGACGTCATCTGTGATGACCTCATATAGGTTGATGATGCTGTGCAACGTCAACCTGTAGTGGTCTATCACCTCGTTGTCGGTCATTCCAGGAGTGTGACTTGTGCGATATATCCTGGGTCTTGCTGGTTGTCTGTAAACTCTGTGCTGCTCCACAGGTCCCTGTGAAAGCTGTGGGAGATCTGGTTGGGGCAGCTAGGGTGCTGATGCCTGATGAAGTTCTCCAGGTGGAGATGGGATCTTGTCTGACTGTCCAGGGGGAGCAGCAACAGGTGTACTTGAGAGAGGATGGGGATCCCTAGCCCTCGCACACCTTCACCTCTGGTGCAAACCTGTGGCTCTGGCTGATGCGCCGTGTATGACCTGGCTTGTCTGACTATCCCTTTTGGTGCTGACTAGGGGGCTCTGTCTGTTTCCTCCGTATGTTGGTCCCGGCTCTACAGACACCCATCTATCACGGTGCCCGTGATTCGTGCTATCCTGTGTCTATCACTTGCTGGAAGTTCCTCATTGGCTGTCTGCTGTTAGCCCACCTCACACAGCCTTTTTAAACCCAGTCTGGGCACTCCCAGGTTGCCCTTTCGTGGTGTCTCTGACATTACTTGTTCTGACCTGCTTGTCAGGCGCTTGGGCCTGAGGATCCTGCGTTCCGGTGTTCCAGTGTTCCGGTCTTCCAGTGGTTCCAGTGTTTCAGCCTCGTGAGTTCCTGAGTCTCCTGCCTGCTTGTCTCTTTAGCCGGTTCCGGTTGCTTTCCGTGGCTCCTTCTGTTCCCAACATCTGTCAGAGTAGCGGAGCTCGTTCCGGTTAGCCTCCGCTTGGTCTCAGGGCTCTCGCTCCTACCCCTGTTATCGAGGCGACATTGTGCTTATTCGCTCCGGCGATTTATTACTGTTGGTCCAGCGTGCAGACGCTGGTTTACTCCATTTAACCTGGTGGCTCAATTACCGTTGGTCCCAGTGTGCGGACGCTGGTTTACTCCATTACTTGGTGGCTCAATTACTGTTGGTCCCAGAGTGCGGACGCTGGTTTACTCCTTTTAACCTGGTGGCTCAATTAATGTTGGTCCAGCGTGCGGAAGCTGGTTTACTCCATTTAACCTGGTGGCTCAATCCCTGCTGGTCCCAGCGTGCGGTCGCTGGTTTACTCCTTCTAATCTAGTAGCTCACGATACTGTTGGTTCCAGCGTGCGGATGCTGGTTTACTCCATCTAACCTAGTGCTCATGATACTGTTGGTTCCAGCGTGCGGACGCTGGTTTACTCCATCTAAACTAGTAGCTCATGTTACTGTTGGCTTCAGCATGCGGACGCTGGTCTACTCCATTTAACCTGGTGGTTCATTCTTACTGCTGGTTCCAGCGTGCGGACGCTGTTTTTCTCCATTACACCTGGTGACTCTGATTACTGTTGGTCCCAGCGTGCGGACGCTGGTTTACTCCATTAAACCTGGTGGCATTATATACTGTTGGTCCCTGCGTGCGGACGCTGGGTTACTCCACTAAACCTGGTGGGTTACGTTACAGTTAGTTCCAGCGGGAGGACGCTGGTTTGCTCCTTGACTACTCTGACACTGAGGGACGGTTGCTGTCCAACTTATTATTGCAGTTGTCTGGAGAATTCTGCTTGAGTGAGACCATTGATTCCTATTCCACTCTATTGTCATTGTCATCTGACAGCTTGGTCTCCTCTTGTGGGCTGCCCTGCCCGGTATTGGTAAGGCCAGTAGAACCTACTTACGGTACATCTCTAAGGTTGCCTTATCCGGTATAGGCAGGGCCGGTAGAGCCTACTCTCAGTATTCCTTCAGGCTGCCTTGCCCAGTATTGATAAGGCCGGTAGAACCGGTACGTTACACCTCACGGTTGCCTTACCCGGTATTGGCAAGGTCGGTAGAGCCTACTGCTATATTTGCAACTGTCACTGGGTTGCCTTGCCCGGTAATATTGGCAAGGCCGGTAGAACCCATCCATATTGTCATTACGTGTTGTATTGTTATCCCTATGGGATTGCCTTAACTTTTTCAATAAAGTTACGTTTTTACCAAACCTTAAGTCTGAGAGTCTTCAAATACCGTGACACCATCCTAGTGCGGATCTGGGGCTCTATCAGACTCCTAGGCCTAGATTTAAAGGCAACCGTTAAACCAGCCGCTAAGTGAAAAAGGCACATCGCTCGCAAATAATACAGGAGTTACGGCAGATTCAATAGCTACTCTACGAGAATAGCTATCGAGCGTAGGCACACAAAAAACACGTAACACAAAACCCGTTGTCGCTCATGTTAATGCACAACGGGCGGACAAATCACACGATAACTGAGCTCCAAACAACATCTAACATAACGGCTGCCGTTGTCAAGCAACCATGATTGATGCCAAAACAAATTCAAACACACATCCAATCCCAAAGCCCCAATGTATCAAATAACTTCAAATACACCTATATATACCCAAAAATAACCGCCACACACTGTCTGTTATCGAGTTCTTCAGAGCCAGATATCAGGACCCAGGAGCGGAGGATAGTGATCAGAGAGAGGGAGACAGGAGCGTTCATTGGAGGTAGAGGAGTTTTGGAGTTTGGAGAAAGGAGAGCATTGCACAGAATACGACACATAGCACACCTTTGCACATATTACATACACACATACAAACACATACACATACATACACATAGTCCTTTTATTTTATAACACCTCACACATTTTACTTTTATTTTTGACAGTGTGAATCTGGGAGTGAAAGTGTGTGACAGAGAGTGACTGGATCGAGTGTGTCTGTGAGGGCCTGTGGGAGTGCCTGGGTGTGACTGGGTGAATGATGGCGAGGAGAGGAGGACAGGAGAGAGGGATGGGGAGAGTAGTGGAGGAGGAGGAAGATCAGGAGGGGATCCCTCAGCAGAGCAGGGGTGGGAGAGGGAGATCCGCAGGGCGGAGGGGGACCCGGCCCACAAGAGCAGGAACACGCAGGACAGGGACAGAACCTGCAGTGGGACGAGGGGTAGTTGCTGGGGAGCACCCCACACAGTCAGGGTCAGACCAGGCAGGGCACTCCGGCTCTGAGTCATCCCATGCCGGAGCTGATGAGGCCAGGATCAGAGACCCAAAGTATACAGAGGAGGAGAACACGGCTCTTGTGGAAGCTGTCCTGGAGAGGCAGAGTGTTCTCCACCCGACAGCGAAGGTCCCTGGCCTGTCAGCGAGGAGGAAAGCAGCCTGGAACCAGATCTGCAGCCGGGTCAACGCGGTGGCTCCATGCAGACGGGACGTGGAGTCCATCAAAAAGCGATGGGGCGACTGCCGGAGGGTGGTCAAGAACAAGCTCTCCGAACTCGCCAAGCACGCCCGAGGCACTGGAGGTGGCCCACCTGTCCCTATCACCTTCTGCGGCTGGGAGGAGATGGTGCGCCAGAATATGTCCCCAACCCTGATCGAGGGGGTTGTTGGAGGAGCTGACACTGGGGATGAGAGGACCCTCCACACTACCGGTAAGTGCAACACTACAGAACAACACACTACAGCAACCAACACCAGCTGCACACACACTCACACCTCAACACATGGCCATCATTCATGCACACAACTGCACCAACACAGCACCCTGAGGGTTAAAAACAGGACACAACACAAGGACAAATATCAAGGTCCAACTTGGAACAAACCTGTCCAAGTCCTACTTCAACCCTCCTGTCGCTGTGCTCATCACACACAATACACAAACCATGCAGTTCCAAATGTCGACTGTCATCACTGTTCACACACAATGTCACCCATGTCCCCGCTGGGATGTCAGCACTTAACCCCTCGAGTGCTAGAGGGATCATCAATGCATCGATCAACAATGCTTTGGCAACCCCTCTGGGACTCAAAGGGTTAACCAGACAACAATCAAGTCAATAGGCCAACGATCACATGCTACACAGGGGACATTCACTAAGCGGTGACAAACACATGGTGGAGAGAAATTCACCCTCACACATCCTCATTTCACCAATACCAGTGTTAGCCTATGGAGAATATGCAATAACATGAATCAAGTTGCTAAGGTCCCATCGTATACACTCCATAGAAAACACTGGAAATGGGGAAATGAGATCACTGGAGAAGTCAGCATTATGTACACTCCATCATGTCAACAACACCGCTTACTGAATCACAAAAAGGATGGAGCAGGTCACACATCACAGTGGCACTGAGAATAACTGCTTGTATGTGCAACACACAGGCCTCAAACAATATCCCAGAATTAAAGGGGGAAAAAGTAGGCCTTGGTGTTGTGTCTGCAATCATTTACCCTAACTTCAAATGACATATCTCACATCTGATTCCCACATGGATCCTCAGGGGTGCTGATGCCATGGATGTATGGTACACCAGACACTGTTTGCAGGATACACATGGGAACCAAATATCATCCATTGTACCTTGGTCACCAACAGGCCATGAATGATAGATATCTCGGATTGAGTACGGTTGCCTCACTCAGAAGGATGGATGGGCTCATACTCAAAGAAAAACAGGCCTCAATCAGAGATATCCCTCACTACTGGCGTGATTGTTGCCCTTCAGGATTCAACTGGAACACACGACATGGACAGGATCCTGTCCAGTTCATCAATCTCTGATTGCCAGGGTGGTATCCCATGCCCTACAATGAAATGCATAGGATATGATCCTGACAACCAGAGAGTCACCTGTCAAGTAATGAAAAATTGTGAATTGGACGGGATCAGCTAAGAAGATAGGGTTGAATAACACTTGATTCCCACTGCACATCTGTTCAAACAAAGATATGCACACAAAGGAAAATGGTCAGATATGTACCTTTCAAATGGCTCAAAATATGTCCCAACACGATGTGAACCCAGAGATCATCTCACTGCCTGTGATTGCCCTACTGGCCAGATATGTGCATCCATCAGAAACTAACTTACATTGATACCATCCAAATACACATACCTAGTATATCCCACTCTACGTAGATGGGATATACGAGGTATGCTCATATCCATCATATCAATCCAATGTATATTTTGATGGGTGCACATATATAGCCAGTAAGGCAATCACACCTACTGAAATGATCTCTGGCTTCATATCTGGAAAGGATATATTCATATCCATATGAAAGGTACACATCCACATGCATATATGACCATTTCTCCTTGTATGTAACTGTAATGGCATAGCAATTGTTAATTTCACCAACATGTGGATCCATGTTAGTCCTATCCCGCCAACCCTCATGGTTAGACAGATATCGCTCTATTTGACAGCTAGAGATTCCAGTCATTAGAACACACGGAGGCTCTTCAGCAGAGCCTAAATTGCCCCATTCAGAGATGGAGACATCTTTGAGATGGTCAACAAAGTGTGCCAGGTTTGCAAGCACACTCTGTTCACCATTCCAATGAGGTTTACATCTCTGAATGGGGCAATTTACGCTCTGCTGAAGAGCCTCCGTGTGGTGAAATGACTGTCAAACATGTCAAAATGACTGTCAAATAGAGCAATATCTGTCTAACCATGTGGGTTGGAGGGATAGGACTAACATCGATCCACATCTATCTCTTACAATGCCTACAATATTACATCATGGTGAAATTAACCATTGCTATTCCGTTAAAGGGATAGTAATACCTAACATGTGAAAAGAAAAATATATTGCAGGGTTCATCCCCCGAGCAAAACAAGGGTATTCCCACTGCTCAAAGGTGTTTCATTCAAAATGTAGCACAGCTCATAGTTGACTACTCCAGCGGCAATATCACAGTGGCCTGGAACTCTAAAATGGCGATGTTGCTAGACCATCCTATGGACAGCTTACGTCCAGACGCAATAAATTCTCATAAGATAATGTAGCAACAGTGCCAATGTACAACTTCAGGCCACTGGGATATAGCACCAAAGCAATTCTACTCTGAGCTGGGAGACTTTTTGAACAAAAACCTCCTCCAGCAGTGGGAGTACCCTTGTTTCACTCAGGGTGATAAACCACAAAACATATATTTCCCTTTCTGCATTTCATGTATTAGTATCCCATTAATCCCATCATGGCTACGTTTACTAATCACACAATCTCAATTCTCCACACAGCTTATGGGCCTCCATCGCAGCAGGAGCCCGTGGAGGAGCCGACCACACCACCCAGTGAGGAGGATACAGAGGAGGGGACTAGCCACTGGGAAGCGTCTACAACAACCACACCTCCTCCCCAACTGGCTGCATCACCACTGCCTGCCTCTCAACTGGCTGCCTCTCAACTGCCTGCCTCTCAACTGGCTGCCTCTCAACTGCCTGCCTCTCAACTGGCTGCCTCTCAACTGCCTGCCTCTCAACTGGCTGCCTCTCAACTGGCTGCCTCTCAACTGCCTGCCTCTCAACTGCCTGCCTCTCAACTGCCTGCCCCACCACAGGATGCTCGACAAATGTACAGCGGCTGGATTCAGGGGGAGAGATGGATGCATCCCACTAGCACCGGGAGCTATTACCCTCCAGCAGCAGCACCACCACCACCAGGGAGGCAATGGCTGCCCGGGAATGTGGCCACCAGCCAATATGGGCCATATTCCACCGAGATGGATCTACCCTCCTGGATGGCTCCCCAGCATGGCCCCAGGTATGATCCCAGGTGGGGGCCAAGCACCTACCACTGGCCAAGGTATGACCCTTGGCCACTTGACTACCAACACCTGGGCCTGATTGGGGAGCCCCAGCGCCCTCAGCCAAGGGACTTGTTCACCCCACCACCTCAACCAGCACAGACATCAGTGGGCAGCAGTGGGTCCCTTGATGTGGTGGGCACCCACACACCGTCTGTGCAAGCCACTCCACCAACACAAACAGCAGTAGCAGCCACAGCACACCCAGTACCAGCAGAGGAGACAGCAGAGGCTGGGGAGATAGAGGCTGAGGAGACAGCTGAAGCTGGGGAAACAGAGGCTGAGGAGACAGCTGAAGCTGGGGAAACAGAGGCTGAGGAGACAGCTGAAGCTGGGGAAACAGAGGCTGAGGAGACAGCTGAAGCTGGGGAAACAGCACATGTGTCACCGGCCACTCCCATCTCCAGCAGTCAACGCACCCCAGATCTGGAGGCTGAGTGCATGGCCCTTCAAAGAGGACAGCTCCGGGCAACCCACGCCACCAACGACAACCTCACGAGGAACCGGAGGGAATCCAGGAGGAACACGAACAGGTTGGAGACCAGAATCCAAGCTCTGGAGTCAGAGGTTGCCAGGGGGAACACACAACTCCACCAGATACATACGGGGATGATGGACATGTTTGCACAGGTGCTCGTGGAGTTGCGAGAGATTAACCGCAGGGAGAACCTGAGGATGGAGAGGGAGAACCTGCGTTCCACAGAGGGGTCCACTGCACCCACCACCCCTTCCAGTGTTACCCCAGAAGCCACACCTAGGGGACAGAGGGTGACAAGGCAATCAGCCAGGGCATCCACCTCTGGCACCAAGTCTAAGGCCCCCCCCAAAAAAAAAAAGAAATGAAAGGCCCAACCTGTCATCTGCCCCCTCAATAAATGAAAATTGTGCTTTTGAATCCTGTCTGATCTGCTGTGTAATCACTTATAGATTGGGTGGCAGGGTTGTCTCCAATGCATTGCCAAACAATGCAGTGAACTCAACTCCTGCCTGGGGGAAATGTTTGTGTGATGTTACAACATGGGTTCACACACACCCACAACGTTGTCCAAATTCACCTGGCAACCCATCCCTGTAGCCATATAACACAACAGTGTTACATGGCCATGATGTGTGTCAGATTTGATCAGAACATACCCCTTAGCACAACAACTGGTGCAACACTGAACATTCGTCTGCATCAATTGTTGTGTTTGAGGGGAAAACCAAACTAACAGCTATGCGACTTAGCAGGGAAATAACAAGCAGGACAGATTGAACATGCATCAATATGGTCTTTAAATCAAAATTCTATTGTGCAGCTGACATACTGGGGAACACAATGTACACCCTAGGATCTCAATGTGTGTGTTACACATTGTGATCCTAGGGTGAGCATTGTGTTCTCCAGCAAGTCAGTTGCACAACAGGAGTTTGAATCACAGCCTAACTTACTGCATAACCCAAAAATCTTCCTAAAATTTCATTGTGTAGCATGCACATTGGAACCTTAGGCTGAGCATTGGCTTATGTATTAAAGGGATAGTAAACCTTGAAAATAAGTTCATTCTATATTGTAGCCCTTAAAAAAACATGTAAAATGATATAAGTCTTATATCCCAAATCATATATGTTTGGTAGATAAGACTGATATCATTTTTCATGGTTTTTAAAGGGCTACAATGTGAAATAAACTTATTTTCAGGGTTTACTATCCCTTTAAGTTGTGTTGTTGTTTAACTAAGGTTATAACACACTTCACCAGTAATAACACTTGTCCACATGGTTGTTTTTGTTGATGTAGCCCATGTACTGAGATATGACAACCTACAGCAATCTCAGGACATTGATTATATTGAGCAACACACAAACCATGGACATCACATCACAGTGGAAGTGTGTCCCCTGTATCACCAGCTAATCACTCACAACACACATCAGTGTATCACTGCCATCATGTCATTGCATGTATACATCACAAAGTCCACTCATGGTCAGGCAACTAGTGGACTCCTGTGATGTAAATCATGCCTTCCTTTGTATGAGGGATACTCTAGCCTTGGGTACGGTTCCACATTGACAGGTGTTTGATCCAACATTCATTCATACAGACACGGATTGAGTAGTGATGTTTCTTGTGTATGTAGCCAATATGCATTAAACACTTGTATGAGCACAAAAAGGTACATCTGAACTAAATAGGAATACATTAGAAATGCTAGTGAACTGCTCATGTGTTGTCTACATCGTTTGGCATCTGTGTATGAGCAGTCTTACTGTACAGGTCTGATACCTGGATGTTAGTACACACATAAATTTGTGTCCATATGTGAATGTTCCAGTAGAGGTTGCTGTGAACATCAGGTCAAACATTGCATCACCAACACAATCACTTGGAACGCCAAGGGGTGAGCTTCATGGAAGTGTTGTCCAGACTTCAGTCCAGTCATATGGAAACTCCTCTGTTCAAGGATGGATCGTGCTATGGATGCCTGTGGGACAAGAGGACAGGATTTGGAACATCACCCTCGAAGTGATCGTCATGCAACAGCTACAACATCATGATCCTCTTAATCTTTCCCGTTACATAAGTCTACACAAACCACTGCTTTGTAATGTGTTGTGTACTGGTCTATGAACCATCATGGGGGGAACTAAGGGGATGTTAACCATCCTTAGGGATATTTGCCCCTGACATGGTTACACACATCAACAAATATGTCCTAATAGCTTCCTGACAACAATATATTTGGGCTGCCACTGTCAGAGACAGGCCAAATATGTTTGGTTCATGGAGCTAGTAGGACATATTTGTTAATGTGTGTATTTCTTTCTGGGGCATATATCACTGCACACACACACACACACAGGGCAGCATGGTGTCCATGGAGATGTGATCCACATTTCATGAGCTCCATGTTGTGTAACACACTATTACTGTCGATCCACCCCTCTGCTGCTTTATTCAACTGTAGCAAGCTACTGGTCCCATGTCCCCACGAATGCCCCCTGAACCCCTTATATGACAGAGTTCTATCCGATGCATTGGCTTGGATGAGACTCCCTTGCTACAGGGGTACCATGGTTGCTATGGGTCTGATCCTAGCAGAACACTTTAGTTGGTGCCTAGGGAGCTGTGGGATATGCTGAACAAGGTTAAAGTGTTGTACCTTGGTTTCCAGGGGGGGCATGCATGATATCCTTGAGGTAGCAGTATCAACATGGACGACAGGTTGTCAGGTGTATTCGGAATCTCTAGGCCCAATCTGACTGGTCCACGGAATAGTTGATGCTGGTGGTCCATACTGCAGCCAGTGACAGGGCTGTGTCACTGATCCTGTGGGGTGAAACAGAACATGTGTGTTGTGGTGGGTGTGTATGCATGGATTGTGTGCATACATGTATTATACTCACAGCAGAAGTGATCCCTGATCAATCTGTCCCTTGTCTGCATCCCTGTTGGGGTTTCCTCACACTCAACGATATCCACAGGGTCTTCAGGTCTGGGTGGGGGATGGACATCGTCGATGAGTCTGGTGTCCACCGCGATATTATGTAGGATGGCACATGCCACGATGATGTCGCAGACCTTGCCTGGTGCATACTGCAATGCTCCCCCCGAGTGGTCCAGACATCGGAATCGGGACTTGAGGAGGCCGAAGGTCCGCTCAATGGCATTCCGTGTTCTGGCATGAGCCTGGTTATATCGTTCCTGGGCATCGTTTTGGGGATTGGCGACCGGGGTGAGGAGCCATGGCTTGCATCCATAGCCAGCATCACCTGTGGAAAGTGAGTGACATGGTGTGACAAGGAGCACATATTGTGGTGAACATACTAGCACATGTGTATGTGGTGTCATTTGGTGCTGTTAACTCACCCAGTAGCCATCCGCCTGTATAGGTCCCATTTTCGAAATCCCTCTGCACAGATGAATTTCTGAGTATATGTGAATCGTGACAGCTCCCGGGAAATTTCGCACAGACATTCATTATGGCCAGGTTGCTGTCACACACCATCTGCACATTCATGTAGTGGAAGTTTTTGCGGTTCAGGAACATATGTCCCTGACGTGCTGGTGCTTTGATACGGACATGGGTGCAATCTATTGCACCCATGACCCTGGGCATGCCTCCCCTTGCATAGAAGCCCTGCTTCAGATGTGTCCACTCCATATCGGTGATGGGGAAACGTATGTAGGTACTGGCCTTGGCTTTGAGGGCTGGCAAGACCTGGGCCAGCACCCTGGAGAATGTGGCCTGGGACATGCCAGATGCGTAACCCTCTGTCGACTGAAAGGCGCCACTTGCCATGAAGTGTATGGCACACAGGAGTTTTTGAAGGCCAGTTAGAGCATGGTTATGGGTGCATATGGGATCCACCTGCTCCTTGATGACCTCATACAGGGCTATGATGCTGTGTGGCCTCAACCTGTAGCGATCAATAACCTCGTCATCGGTCATTCCAAAGAGAGTGACCCTTGGACGGTATACCCTGGGCCTTGGTGGTCGTCTATGCATCCTGGGCTGCTGCAGGGGTCCCTGTGGCAGCTGGGGAGCATCCTGTTGCTGCAGCTGTGCATCTGCAGGCAGGTGTCCTCCGGGTGGGGATGGGCTCCTGTGTGGCTGCTGAGCCAGAGCCTCCTCACTTGCAACAGGTGGAGGCTGTTGATGAGGCGTGCTTGGAGGTTGCTGATGTTCCCCAGCTCTCTCCCTTGCACGCCTTCTCCGCAGCCTTCGCAACAATATGTAACCCAACATACTGTTTGCTCTCTCTATCTGTCTCTATCTGTCTCTCTCTCTCTATCTCTATCTATCTCTCTCTCTCTCTCTCCCTCCCTGAGTGGAAAACAAGCCACAAGTGAGTGTGTTGAGTTGTCCCTTTAAGTACTTGCTAGGGCGTTGTGTAGGTGTGTTGATGAGGTGAGTGCTGACCAATGGTGAGTTGTTTTTGTCCAGGTAAGTGTTAGCAGGTGTGTGTGTGTTATAAGATGTGGTGTGTTGTGCTTGTTCTGTGTGTGCCATTTGCGGACGTGCAGTTGTGGGGTGCAGGTGGCGTGTTGATGTTGCCCAGGTGAGCTTGTATTTGCAGGTGTCCGCTTTGTGTGATGACCCCCATTGTTCTGTGCCATGTTGTGTTGTTGTTTTTGTGTGTTGTTGTCCCTGTGGTGTTGGTTGTTGTTGTTTGTGTAGTGATTTGTGTTGTGTGTGCATGTTTTTGTGTTGTTTTGGCATTGCACGGGTTAATTTTCCCATTTACATGGTTGTGCGGTAAGCATTTGGTGTGTTTTCCTCTGTAACGGGTGTTTAGTTTTGGCCGTTAAGTGTCTAACGTGTGTGAGAAGTGGGTCTTAACTTTTAGCCGTTAGGTGTGTCTTTTTTTCAGCCGTTATCAGTACCGCAAGCCTTTGAATAGCTCTGGGGTATGTTGTTCCATGCGTCTGAATGCACGTAGGTGTATCGGCCGTTACGATTGTGCAACTGCCGTTAGCTGTTGTTTAGACGGATCTTTGAATTGCAACATGACACTTAACGCACCTGTTTGTGAGTTTTTTGGCTAACGGCTGCCTTTAAATCGAGCCCCTAGACTGACTGCAGGCTGAGTCAGTGCTAGTCCTTCGGGTGTTCCGAATTACCTTGAGGCTCCAGTGGTCTGAGGTCTAGTCTCAGATAGTGCGGTGGATCTATTGGCGGACTGCTATTTCTGATACAGTGCTTGCATCTTTGATCACCCTCTGTTTATTATCTGTTTATGTGCATTACTGGTATTATTCTAATAAAAGATTGTTTTACTTTACCGTACTGACTCTTGGTTTATTCCTGGGAACCGTGACAGTACTCAAGGGCCATGAATACAGAGACGGTAATAGTAATTCAGCTTTCCAAAGCATCCTGGATAGGATGGAGACACAAGATCAACTTATTGATCAGTTGTATTTTGCCTTACAGACCTTGTTGCAGCGCACTGCGCATCTCGAACAACTAAACCCACAAATGGTGGCCTCCCCCACTCCACCCTTGGCACCTGTGGTTCCTACCTCTCATGATGCAGGCACGATCAAGAGGTTGTCTGGTTCTGTTCAACCCCCACAGCGGTATGGGGGAGACCCAGAGTCATGTTGTGGGTTCCTCAAACAAATTGGCATATATTTGGAGAAGGTGCCGCATGCCTTTCCTACTGAGCACAGTAAGGTTGGCTTCCTTATCTCTCTCCTAACGGGCAAGGCATTGGCATGGGCCAATCCTTTATGGGAGACTGATAAACCAATTGTGCATAACTTCACAGAGTTTGTGAAGTCATTCAAAAGTGTGTTTGACATGCCAGGCCATGTGGTCTTGGCTTCAAAAAACCTATTAACCATTCAACAGGCCTCTCATACTGTGGCAAAGTATGCCATTGAGTTTCGCACTCAGGCAGCCGAGGTAGACTCGAATAACGAGACCCTGGTAGCCGCCAGGGGCTTATAGATTCCATGAAGGATGAAATTGCGGCCCGTGATTTACCTAATGTACTGAATGAGTTAATTTTGTTCTGTATCTATCACGGTGCCTTGCTATGCTGGTGACATTCTGTCAGTTTCCACTCCTACGTACGCCCTGGATCTCCCAGCATCCATGCGTATTAACAATGTGTTCCACGTATCCCTTCTGAAGCCATTGATATGCAACCGTTATACTGCCACTCCTGCGGTCCCCGGTCCTGTTCAAGTTCAAGGTCAGGAGGAGTACAAAGTTCAAAGCATTATTGATTCATGAAGGTATAGAGGAAAATTGCAATATTTGGTCCATTGGAAGGGCTATGGCCCTGAAGAGCGATCCTGGGTTGATCAGAGTGACCTCCATGCTCCCAGGTTGTTGCGTAGTTTTCATTCCAAATACCCTCTGAAACCGGGCCCCTCTTCTAGGAGGGGGGCTCTTTGAGAGGGGGGTACTATAACGGTGCCCATGCTATGCTGGCGACATTCTGTCAGTTTCCACTCCTGCTTACGCCTATTGGCTGAAGTGACTTTGTCCCGTCCAGTATTTGTCCTTAAATACTGGGTCTTGTCACTTCTCCTGTGCCCTTTCATGGTGTTTCCGTTACCAGCCGACTCGGATTGGCTGACGTTCCTGCTCTGTGTACCGACACGGCCTGGCTGACATTCCTGCTCTGTGTACTGACTCGGATTGGCTGACGTTCCTGCTCTGTGTACCGACCCGGCCTGGCTGACGTTCCTGCACTGTGTACCGACTCAGATTGGCTGACGTTCCTGCTCTGTGTACCGACCCGGTTGGGCTTTTTTGGCTGTGTACCTGTCCTGCATACAGCCCCATCTGGCCCTCGGTTGGGGTTGTTACCCAGGCTCCTCTCTGTCTCCAGGCAGTGTCACTGTGGCTTCACGATACGCTTGCAGTCTAGTCTCCGTTATCTGTCGGTGTCGCACAGGCGACATTGCTGGTGTGTTCCTTCCATCTGTGCACCATGGTACGCTTGACCCTTCTCCTGCCATACACTCTGAGGTTGGTCTTACTCTGGCCGCCACAGGCTGTTCAATTGACCAGGCAGTCGACATTGGTCTGAGCATTGTTTACCCCTTCGGGGAAGGTGCCGATTCCACCAGCTATCTATCAGTGCAATCTCCGCTGGTTGCCTTTCCGGGCTTACAGTCAGTCCTCTGCTACTGGTATGGCAGTTCACAAGCTTGTTCTGGGCCTCCGTTGATTACTGTTACTCGATATTTGTGCACTCTCTGCAGAGTGAGAGTCTTAAAGGGCCTCGCACTATTAGGGCCTGTCAGTCCTCCTGGCCTAATAGTAACCCCTTCAGTACTGCCTCATTTGAGTATCACACGAAAGTTATCTGACCTGTGTCAGTATATCGTGTTGCTGTATTTAATATATACTGGACCCGTGTGGGTATATATTGCTGTAACCTGTCCTGTGTCAGTACTATATGGTGTTATATATTACTGGACCCGTGAGGGTTATTGTTTTCTGAATTTGTTCAATAAAACTGTGTTTTATCTAACCTACTGTGTCTGAGTGTCAAACAAACCGTTACAGTATCCTTATAGACACCAGACTCAGAGAATGACCCTTGTTTAAGGAGCGCCTGCAGAGGGCTCAGGGCAGACTTTCTCCTCATAATACTGGCCAGCCCTATCCTCCCTCACCTCCCATGCCTCCTGGACTTGTTACTGATGGGGGAGAACCTATGCAGGTGGGTGCTACCTGACTTTCAAAGGAGAAAAGGGCCTTCAGGAGGAGGGAAGGACTATGTCTATACTGCGGCAAACCTGGGCATATGCTGAGGTCCTGCCCAGTATACCCGGGAGAACACTCGCACCCAAGATCCTGTCAGGGACAGATCTTAGGCGGAATAACGCAGTCCCCAGAAAATGTTTCTGATAAGGCCATGATGAGCGTGTGCTTCTCTTGGGGGGACAAGTCGGTCTCTGTCCCAGCACTACTCAATACGGGTACTGCGGGTTGCTTTATCGATGCAGAGTTTGCGGCCAGTAAAGAGGTTCCATTTCATTCCCGCTCTTCTCCACTGGCCGTGGAGACTATTGATGGTAGACCCCTGTTACCATCTCACATTATGCAGGAGACCACTCTGAAGTTGGGACCCCTTCACACAGAAACCCTGAAGTTTCAGGTAATTAACTACCCACATTATGCCATCGTGCTGGGGTTTCCGTGGTTACAAAGGCACAACTCTAGGATAGATTGGCACATATGAGACATTTTGGCCTGGTCCACACCTCTGACGGACATGACATGTAAAGGTGCCAAGACCACTGAGTGGTCCCAGACTGCCATAATGTCATTAAAAAGACTGAAGGCTGCATTTGCTTCAGTCCTGATTCTGGTAAACCCAAATCCCTCCCTGCCCTTTACCCTGGAGGTGGACTCTTCCGAGACTGGAGTGGGCACTTTATTGTCTCACTGCTCAGCTCCTGGTGAAGCCCTACGCCCATGTGGATATTTCTCAAAAAAATTGTCCAAAGCTGAGATGGTGTACCCAATCGGGGACAGAGAATTGTTGGCCATTATATTGGCGCTGAAAGAGTGGCGGCATCTCCTAGAAGGTACTACTTCTCTGATCCTGATCCTTACGGAGCACAAAAATGTAATTTACCTATCAGAGGCGAAACGCTTGTCTGCTAGGCAAGCCAGATGGGCTCTATTCCTGTCCCGATTAAATTTTGTGGTTTCCTACCACCTGGGCTCCAAAAATGTGAAGGTGGATGCGTTGTCCCACCAGTTCTGCAGCCTCTCCAGAGAGGAGGATCCACCGACCCCGATTATTCCGGCTGATCGGATCCTTGCGACCATATGGACTTGCATCACTTCTCCCCTGGGAGAGGAGATCCTGGCTGGCCAAGCCTTGGCTCCGGACGAAAAACCAGAAGGGAAATGTTTTGTCCCAGCTCAGTTACGTATTAAGCTGTTGGAGATGTACAATGCGTCCAAAATAGCAGGTCACATTGGTCGGGACCAATTGATCTGGTCATTGTCTAGAGTCTTCTGGTGGCCAAGTCTCAGAATGGATTGTGTGGCTTTTACTGCTGCTTGCCCGACCTGCGCACAGAGTAAGACTCCTCGACACTTTCCAGTTGGCTTGCTGCAGCCTGTGGCTAATGGGGATTGTCCATGGTCCCATTGTCTATTGATTTCATGGGTGAACTTCCTAGTCCCATGGGCTTTACGGTCTTACTTATGATTGTGGACAAATTCTCAAAAATAGCACATTTCGTACCTCTCAAGGGCTTGCCTTCCGCGCAGGAATTGGCAGTGATATATGCCAAGGAGGTCTTTTGATTACATGGCATGCCCAAGGTTATTGTGTCTGATAGAGGAAGCCAGTTTGTGTCCTGGTTTTGGAGGTGCTTTTGTGCTCAGATGGGAATTCAGCTGGCATTCACAGAAAGGTCTAACCAGGCCTTAGAGCAATTCCTCCACTGTTCTCTGACCACCATGACAATTGGGCCACCCTGTTGCTCTGGGCAGAGTTTGGCTGGAATTGTGTGGTAAATTCTTCCTCACGGAGTTCACCATTCCTGATCAATTATGGGTTTCAACCCTCTGTGCTACCCGAGGCCTTACAAGCACAAGAGATTCCGGCTCTGGATGAGCATTTAAGGGCACTCCGTTCCTCATGGGCATGGGTACAGCATACCCTACGTGGTTCTGCACAACAGCAGAAAAGACAGGCGGACCGTAGGCGACTGCCAGCACCATCCTTCCAGGTGGGAGATAGAATGTGGCTGTCTTCCCGGTTGATCCGGTTAATGTAGAGATGGGGCTTTGATGCATACATGGGTGCAATCAATGACACCCATGACCATAGGTATGCCTGACCTTGTGCAAAAGTCCTGTTTTACACGTGTTCACTCCATGTTGGTAGTGGGGAATTGGATGTACCTGCTGGCCTTGCTTTTGAAGGCTGGCAACACCTGAGCCAGTACCCTTGAACATGTGGGCTGGTACATGCCAGATGCATATCCTTCTGTGTACTGGAACGATCCACTTGCCATGAAATGTATAGCACATATCAGTTTCTGCAAGCCAGATAGGGCATGGTTGTTGCTGTATATGGGGTTGACGTCATTTATGATGACCTCATATAGGTTGATGATGCTGTGCAACGTCAACCTGTAGTGGTCTATCACCTCATTGTCAGTCATTCCAGGAGTGTGACTTGTGCGATTATATCCTGGGTCTTGCTGGTTGTCTGTAAACTCTGTGCTGCTCCACAGGTCCCTGTGAAAGTCGTGGGAGATCTGGTTGGGGCAGCTAGGGTGCTGATGCCTGTGCGGTTCTCCAGGCGGAGATGGGTTCTTGTCTGACTGAGAGAGGATGGGGATCCCTAGCTTTCACACACCTTCATCTCTGCTGTCTTCAAAGAAATAGGTATGCGAACATACTGTTTGTAATCTCTCTGAGTGGTCTCACTGTAAACACACCACATCTGAGGATGGTGAGATGTCCCTTTAAGACAGTGGTGGGATGTTTTCAAGGTGTGGTCATGGGATAGGTAGTGGCCAATGGGAATGTGTTTGTAGTCAAGGTAAGTGTTTGTCGGTGTGTGTGTGTGTTGTTTATTTTCTAATGTGTTATGATTGATGTTTAGCTGTCAGGTGCATATATGACATTGTGAGGTGCAGGTTTGTGTCTTGATCAGTTGTTGATGTTGCCCATGTGAGCTTGTGTTAGTCTGGATTGACAAGTGTGTGTTAACCCCCTTGTTCAGGGCTATGTTGTGATGGCTTGCCTTGTGATGCTTTTTGAAAACCCTTGTACCTGGGGGGGTTGCTAGGTTTTTGTTGTTTGTTCAACACTTATTTGTGGGGCATGGCATTGTTGGAGTGTTTGCATGGCTTGGCTTTGCTTGGCTTGGCAGGGATTGGAAAGTTTTTATCGGCTAGTATTGTATGATTATAAAAAGAATGTGCAAGGACGTCATATTTATAAGAAAAACTTAAATAAGAGAGAAGAATTAGCTATGAAAAATCTAGCTAAAGATAATAACATCACGATAAGGGAGGCCGATAAGGGGGGGGGATTATAGTACAGGACACTATCAAGTATTTGGAAGAAGCTAGGAGACTATTGAGTGATCAAAAGTCTTATTGTTTGTTAAGAAGTAACCCATTGCTAAAATATAGGGAGGAATTGATGAAATTACTGGAGGGGGCGCTCAGGAGGGATCTGATCACTAAGCAGGAGTATAGGTATTGGAATAATTTACATCCAGAGGTAGCTTTTTTTTACCATATTCCAAAGAGCCATAAAAATGTGACGGATCCCCCTAAGCGCCCCATTAAATCCGGTATTAATAGTTTAACTGAAAATCTGTCTGCATATGTAGACACATTCCTTCAAAGATATGTGAAACAATTAAGATCATACATACATGATTCACAACAAGTGTTGCAAAAGATGAGAAATATAAAATGGAAGAATAGATATTTGTGGGCTACATTAGACGTGACCGTGTTATATACATCTATAGACCATGAATGGGGCCTGGAAGCGGTAGCATATTTTTTAGACAAAGATTCTAGCATGGTTTGTTTACAAAAAGAGTTCCTTCTCAAGTGTATACATTTCATTCTGAGTCATAATTTTTTTGAGTTTGAAAAACAACATTTTCTGCAGTTGTGTGGGATAGCCATGGGCACCAAGTTCGCCCCCAGCTACGCTAATTTGGCGATGGGATTTTGGGAAGATGCCAACATTTGGATACAGGGTGGCTGGGAGGCAAACTTGGTGCTCTATGGTCGTTATATAGACAATATCGTTATCATTTGGGAAGGCTCGCAAGATGATTTGGAACTATTTTTTAGTACTTTAAATACAACAAAAGAGGGTCTTCACTTTACATGGAATATCCAAAAGGAGTCCATTGAATTCTTGGATTTAAAATTAGAAGTGGATGAAGAGGGGGTGATACAAACGAGCACCTAATATAAACAAGTGGCTTGCAATGGTTTTTTAAGTGCAGCAAGCAATCACGATCCACGTTGGATCAAAAATATTCCATATGGTCAATACCACCGGATCAGGAGGAATTGCAGCCGCATTTCAAGATTTGATGAGGAAAGTGAACAATTAAAAGGGAAATTTTTAGAAAAAGGGTATAAAAAAGACTATATTGAATAAGCATATCAAAAAGCCAGAGCAAGCGACAGGGAAGTTACGTTAGAAGATAAGGAGAAAAGAGAAATTGTAAAGAAAGAACAAAAGACCTCTTTTATTACTAAATATAGCTCGCATGCACCTAGAATAAAGCAGGTAATAAGGTGACATTGGAAGATTTTAGGTCAGGATCCCCTTTTAAAGGAGGAAATAGGTGATACATCATGTGTAGTTTTTAGGAGAGCTAAGAACATACACGTGTATATAGCGAAAAGCAGACCCAAAAAACAAACTTCTATAGCAATGGTTCAAACAAAAGTAAATATAAGTGATTATCAGGGAAAGAATGTGACTTTCGGGAAGGGTATAACAACAAGAGTAAATGGTAATTTTGAATGTGGTTCTAAACGTTGCCTCGCATGTCCGCTGATGTGTAAAAGAAATAGTTTTATTAGTCATCAGACAGGTATTAGGTATGATATAAAACATTTTGTGAATTGTAAGAGCAGAAATGTGGTGTACCTTATTGAGTGTGGTTGTGGTACGCAGTATGTGGGCTCTACCACTAGACATTTCAGAGAAAGAACAGGGGAGCATCGAAGAAATGTCTTAAGAAGTGCCCACATGGGGGTATTACTAATTTTAAAGTTACTGGAATTGCCACTACTTCTCCCTCAAATAATAATATTTTTGAAAAATTGTGTAGGGTAGAAGCAGAGTGGATATACAAATTATGTACTTTGAGTCCCTTAGGTTTAAATGATAATATAGAGCTTAGTAATATCATTTAAGATAAGGAAAATATATAGAATGTTTTAGAGTTGTTGGGGGATTTATATATTTTTTTGGGAAAATGTATACTATATCTTGCCGATTGAATTATATACTGAATAATGTTTAGAAAGGAGGAGTACGAGAGCTTATGTGGTTATAATATTGGTATGCATACACTCAGTCCTAAGAATCTCCAAATTCCGCTGATGTCCCTAGTCGGCTCCCCTTACAGAAAAGTCCACTTACAGTAGTGGTCAGGTGATGATAATTATGAAGATATGGAATTAGAGGTGTCCGGAGTATGATCTGAGTTTGGGTGTTGGGATGTCCGGCTGTTTGAGGGTTACCCATATATACTGTGTCTATTGGTGATAATCTTTTTATTGTGTAACCTTTGACACAAAGGGTTGGTATATCACTTAGACATGCGGGGTATACCTTACACGTAATTTAGATAGGTGACACATCTACCCGTGTTGTTTATTCATCACATTGGTCCAAAACAAAGAGGGACCGAGGACCACCGTATGCAGTGGATGGATACTTTGGGTCAAGTGACAGCTGGCTTGTGTTTTCTATGGAGGCGAGGATTACGTGTACACTAACAGGAAGTTAGGTATGCGTTCCATGAGCCGGATGCGTCCTGAGATTTGGAGCGTGGAAGAAGCTGTGCACGAAACCTACGTTTCCAACTGTTTGAGCGGGAAATGACGCGGGAATGGCGGAACAGAAGAGAACTACGATGGGGATGTCCATATGAAGGTACAAATAGACCTAGTTAAGGCTATACTATTTATGCCCCTGACGAAGTCCGGAGAGGACGAAACACATTGGGTGTTTCCTGTCATATATAGGATTTTATGATATACGTGTTTTAATATTTTTATGTGTTACAAGTATTTTTGTACTTTTGCCAATAAATAGAGGCATTTTTAATAGCCCAGGCAAGTCTGATTATTATTATTATTTTGCTGCCATCCATTGAGTGTGAAGCGTGGTGGTGTTCCAGAGCAAAATAGGTGGAAGAAAAGGTGATATATATATTGAGAAGAGCCGTTTTACCTAGAGGCGGGTGAAGCCTCTGAATCCAGTGAGTACCCATCCTGATAGGGGGCATTCACATTGATATATATTGTCCAACAGTGTACTCTTAGATGCACTTTGGTGCTGTCTGTCTTTTTTCTGTGTTGCTGTAGTGGAACATTTTTGAGGTCACGAAGCCAGGTGACCAATGATACAGCGGCCGGCAAATCCCAGAGCTACACCTGAATTATCCTTTGGAAAAAGAAATCTCAAGTGGGGACTGTGTGACAGGAAAAGTACTGTGTAGATCTTATCCGATTGGGTGACCATCATGGGTGTTTTTTTTATCACTTGGGATAGGGCATTTTTGTATGTATTGGCAGGGATTAATGTTGCCTTAGATATACTTGTGCTATATGTTGTGTGAATTGCTGTTTCTCTGCTTTGTTCATGTCAACAGTGGTTTTATTTGGCCATTGTGTGTTTTACAGGTGTAGAATTTCCTTAACGTGATTTCAAAAGCGCCATTGGCTGTTTTATTTTGGCATCTGGGACATTTAAAGCAAGAAGAGTTAAACGGTGTGCCCAAATAAGCATGTTTTCTGCAATGGGTTTAAGTCAGAGATTTTTTAGTTGTCTACCACAAAGTGCACAGCAACAAAGAGCACAGCAAGCTCACAAAAGTGGAAGAAGAGAAGGAGTACAACATTTCCAGAACATGGATTAAACCATGACAGCAAAGGCTAGAGTATTGACTCTCCATACTTAGATGTCCTTTTGCTTGAAATGAGCAGTAGACCTTTTAATGAAAAACAAATGGTAGAGGATTGTTCCTGCTGATAATTACAAGGGCAGTCTCACTGCTGGGAAATTGTTAATTCAAAATATATCCCGTTCAAACAGATTGCAGAAGCTCCAGCTGGTGTCCAAAGGGTGATTCTTCTCCCAGAATGCCTTTACTAGGAGTCATTGACAATAGCTCTTCAAAGTACGTGATAGAACAGCACCACTTAATAAACAAAAAAATATATAGTTTAATGTAAAGGAAAAACAATTTTGACCTGTATTAACCCTTTAAGGCCAGAGGGGTGTGCAACCCATTGATTTTCAATCTGTTGCACACACCACTAGTCCTAAGGGGTTAACATATGAACCCAGTTTTATGCAGCAGTAAAAGTCTTACAATGTATATAATTTTCATGAAAAGCCACTGAGTGATGTTAGAAACTTGTGTCATTTAAATAAAACTATCATGAAGGACTTTTGTTTCAGCAGGACTGTTCTTGTAGAAGCAGACTTTTTAGGCTAGCAATGGCAGCATTTTGCAGCATTACTGTTTAGACTGACAGCTGATTTAGCTGTCTTGGCAGGTTTCCAACTTCAGTTTCATTATCTTTACACTGAGCTCCCATAGGAAGCAATAGAGACTATTGTAGCAAATTAAGTAATTGAGTATTATACAAGCTGAAGAAGTGCAATTCTGACTGGAGCAAATGAACTGTACCACAACATGAAAAAAAAAATGCCTTTGCGAGTTAACCAAGACCAGGTAACGTGAGATTCAAAGCTTCCTTACCCAGAAAGGTTAACGTGCGATGGCCTACAAAACACACGAAAACTACAAAACTTGAGTCTCCAAAAATCTGACCTCATCCCCGTTGCAAAACACACAATAAATAACGTGAGAAACATCCCAATAAAAGAAACAAGCAAATGTCCCACGTTACCTAGTGCCCCAGCCAATCACAAAACGCCAAAGTATAAAGTTCAGTCGAATAAACTATATATAGACACAAAATAACTGACGCACCTTCGTCTGTGTATCTTGTTCTTTGAACTGGAGCACAGGACCCAGGAGCGGAGGCTAGAGAAAGTGAGTTTAGGTGCAATACATACAGAGGAGTTGGAGAGATTTACAGCACACTTTGAGACACATAATAAACCTTTGTACATACCAAATACACACATTCAAACACACATACACACACATAGCCCATATTTTTTTTTGTTAGTAAAATGCATACGCTTTTACCTTTTTTGTTGACAGTGTGAGTCTGTGAGTGCAAGTGAGTGACAGTGAGTGAGTGAGCGTGTGTTTGTGAGGGCCTGAGTGAGTGCCTGGGTGTGAGTGGGTGAGAGAAATGTAGAGGAGAGGAGGACAGGAGAGAGGGGTGTGGAGAGTAGGAGGAGAGGAGGAAGAGGAGCAGGTGTGCATCCCCGGTCAGGGTAGGGGAGGGAGAGCCCTGGGGAGGAGGGGGAGTACCGCAAGAAGAGGCACACCAAGTGCAGGGCCTGAGATGGCAGTGGGAGGAGGGGTACATCAGGGGGAGCACCCAACACAGCCAGGTCCATCGCAGGCAGGGCTGGAGAGCTATAGTCAGGGCTCTCAAAGAACCTCTGGGGGTGAGGAGGAGGACAGGGCGAAAGACCCCAAATTCACCAAGGAGGAGAACCTCGTCCTGGTGGAGGCAGTCTTCGCGAGGGATAGGATCCTGTTCCCAGGGGGAAGGTTGTTGGCATGGGGGCCAAGAGAAAAGCCGCATGGAGAAAGGTCCTGGCTGCTGTCAGTGCAGTGTCCAGCTGCAGCCGGTCACTGGATGCTGTGAAGAAGAGGTGGGCCGACTGCAAGGCCAAGGTCAAAAAGAAGATGGGCCAGGAGGATTTGCATGCTGCCAGCACAGGGGTTGGTCCATCCTGCACATGCACTACGCGGAGTTGGAGGAGGCAGTGCAGAGGATCCTGTCTGCGATAGCAGTGCAGGGAATCCCAGGATGGAGTGACACCGGGGATGAAAGGAGCCTCCAGTCCACTGGTATGTGCATCAAGGCCTACACACACATCACACAAATCTTGACACCTACCAGACAGAGGCCAACACAGTGACACATGAACACATGGACAGCATTTCACACCACAATTCAGCAACACAGCTTGGAGGGACGTCAAACAAGGACAGAATACTTGACAAACCCAGTCTGAATGGTAATGGTCAAGTCCCTGTTGAACCCCCTTCATGCTGTCTACAACAACATCATGCACAACACAAAAACAATGAACACCGTCATGTGTCATTCAAAGAGCTAACTGTCATGTGTATCACAATTTCATACATATAGTGACAAAGAGGTCAGCACACAATCCCTTGAGTGCCACAGGGATAAGCATTGCATTGTTTGACAATACATTGGCTAGTCTCCTGGCAATCAAAGAGTTTTGGAAGATAGCAAGGAGTGGAAATTATGTGTGTTCTGGAGTATTGTTACTGTATGTCAGGCCTAAGCATTGTACATGTAGCTGGTTAGTCGAAGTGGAATAGTCAAGGTTCAGCTTTCTGCATAATATGTAGCCTGCAGAGGGTGGATGGCCAGGGGGCATTCACCGCCATCACCACTCTGCAGGACATATGTGATTCACAAGGCTCAACCATGACAGAGGGGACATTTACTAGGGTGTCAGAAAGAGGTGACAATGTGTACATGACAACTGCAGTGTCATCACACCTGCAATCCCTGTGTTATTCTGTGGAGCCCATGCACTGAGATCCAAACAACTTGTGACATATCAGTGCTTAGGCTCCATAGCATAACATAGGAAAAGGGAGAAGTAACCTCGAATAGTACAGTATAACCATGCACATTTTTGATGTGTATTAGGATTTTAGTTGTCCTGGGTGTGTTTGTGTGTCCTCCAGCTGATTGTTTTTTTTTGGTTCCACAGATCATGTTTGTTGGTGTGCTTGGTGTGTCTGTTACTGTTGCTGGCATCATTGGTTGGACTCTGCAGTCACTGGTCATCACTGGGGCATTGCTGTGTTTAGAGGTCATAGTGTGTTTGCTGTTGAGGCCTAAGTATATGACATGCAATGGGTTGTGTCACTCAAGGCGTGATGGTTCAGGTTTGGTCACCACATGGATCCTGATGAATGGGGATAGCAAGGAGGATCAGGATACACATGATGACCAAAGCTTCACCACTGTAGGTTGGTAAGATCAATGTATGGTATCATGTGAAGCTTAGCAATGTGTGTCAGGATGCTAACCAGTGCATTGCAAAGCAATGGAATGGATTCCATCCTATCACTCAACAGTTCAATGTAATGTAATAGTCTTGCAGTCTAGCTCACATCACTAATTACATCATGTCATTTGTCCACACAGCACACATGCCATCCAGTGTGGAGGACTACCTCCAGGGCGCTGCCACCACCATGACCACCACAGCAGCAGCAGTGGCCTCATCATGGCCCCAGGGTCCACCTCCTCCAGTCCATTAGCAGCAGCAGTGGCCCCACCACGGCCCCCAGAGTCCACCTCCTCCAGTCCAGCAGCAACAGCAGTGGCCCCACCATGGCCTCCAGGGTCCACCTCCTCCAGTTCAGCAGCAGCAGCAGTGACTTCATCATGGCCCCCAGGATCCTCCTCCTCCAGTCCAGCAGCAGTACACCGTACTCCAGGAAGCACCACCAGCGATGGGGAGACACAGGATGCCCGACACCGTGGAGATGCCACACCATGGGCCAGAGGGCAGCCACCAGACCACAGCCACAGGACAGTAACCTGTGGCCATTGGACTATGAACATCTGAACCTAATTGGCCAGCCACAAAGCCCCCAGGCCCTGGAGGTGTTCACGTCGCCATCACCACCCCAACCCACAACAACACCCCCACCATCCATGCCAGCCACCCTGTTAGAGTATGTGACATCCCCAGGGAGTGGTTCATCTGGGGATGAAGCACTGATGTCACCATGCTCCCTCCACAGCGGAGCACATGGCTCCACACCATCTCTCCCCACCACCTGAGGTGGAGCCACAGGACATCCAGAGGGCATCCCCTCCACTGTCCTGTCCTCCCTTCACACCACACACTCCTGCAAATACAGTGATCCTGGATCAGGTGTGTATGGCATTAAAGAGAAGGCAACTCCGGGTGGCCAGGAGGTGGCTCAGTCCCTCAGCAGGCTGGAGAACAATATTGCATACATCCTGGCTTGCATGAGGTAAATGGAGGCCCAGCAGTTGACCAAGAATAACCACCTGGTCACCCATACCAACCGGATGGCAGACGTGATGGGTCAGGTGGTGTTACAGCTTACCTTGGTTTCAGCGTCATCTGCAGACACGAGGCTTCAAGCATGCAGCAAGCCTCTGTTTTATGTGTTTGCTTCCTGTAGTCTCCTCCTACCTACTTCCTCCCTCTTATCTGCTCCTCCTACCTACTTCCTGAGGAGGGGTTTAAAGGGCTGACTGAGTCCTGACTCAGATGCCCTTGTGTTGTTGTACAATACAGTTCTGTTTCCCTTGGGCTCTGTGTATGACCTGACTTGTCTGATCATCCATTCTGGTGCTGACCTGTGGCTCTGTCTGACTACTCTTTTGCCTGCTCCAATTGTGTAGTGGACACCAAATCTGGTGCAGACCTGTGGCTCTGGCTGCCTACCTGAACTGTGTATGACCCGGCCTGTCTGTCCATCTATTATGGTGTTGACCTGTGGCTCTGTCTGATCATTCTCCTTGTGCATTCCGATTTGGCTTAGACATCCTTTCTGGTGCAAACCTGTGGCTCTGGCTGACTACCCGCTCCGTGTATGACCCGGCTTGTCTGACTATCCTTTCTGGTGCTGACTAGGGGGCTCTGTCTGTTTCCTCCGTGTGTTGGTCCCCGCTCCACAGACACCCATCCTAGTGCGGACCTGGGGCTCTATTAGGCTCCTAGATTGACTGCAGGCTGAGACAGTGCTAGTCCTTCGGGCGTTCCAAATTACCTCGAGGCTCCAGTAGGCTGAGGCCTAGTCTCAGACAATGTGGTGGATCTATTGGCGGACTGATATTTCTGATACAGTGCTTGCCTCTTTGATCACCCTCGTGCATTACTGGTATTATTCTGATAAAAGATTGTTTTACTTTACCGTACTGGTTTATTCCTGGGAACCGTGACAGGTGGTAGTCGAATTGCAGGAGTCCAACAGGCTGGAGACACTGCAGGTCCAGGCCTCCAATGAGAGTTCCAGTGTGACATCCCCTGCCAGCACTCCATCAGCCCCACCACCACCCACAGCCTCCAGACCCACTAGGGCCTCGCACTGTAGTGTGCAGGAGACCACCCCAGCAGCCCCTCCCAAAGCACCCCCCAAAAAGAAAAAATAGAATTCCATTGCTCCCTAAATAAATGGACACTTTTGCTTCTACTCATGTTCAGGTCTGTTTGTTTGTCATCAGAACTGGTCAGTGGCAGAGTTATCTTCAATGCATTGCAAAGCTAAGCAGTGAACACAACTCATGCACAACTAACCCGGGTATGAGATATTGAACAATGGGAGGGGGCACACACAATATACTCTGTGGCAGAGTTGTCTCCAATGATTTGCAAAGCTATGCAGTGAACACAACTCATGCACGATGAATGGCGTCACAAGCTTTTACAACAGGCGTGAACACACACATCACATACAGAAATGTTTGTACAAGTTCAACTCACAGACCACATATCAAAGCCAAAGAACCTCAGGGTATTGTTCAATGATGTGACTTGAACTTGAACAACATGAACACATTAGATAGATCAAAGGATCAACAACATGAACACATTTAAAGGGATAGTAATACTTAACATGTTTAAACATATATGTAGTACGGTTCATCCCCATGAGTAAAACAAGGGAACTCCCACTGATGAAAGGTGTTTTATTCATAAGTAATTTCAGCTCAAAGTTGAATTTTATAGATTAAATATCACAGTGGCGTAATATTGTCAAGTGGTGCTGTTGCTACACCATCCTATGGAGATTTATGGTGCTGGGACCAGAGCTGTCCATAGGATGGTGTAGCAACAGCGCCACTGTACAATTTCAGGTCACTGAGATATTGCATCTGAAAATTAAACTTGGAGCTGTAATAACATTTAAATGAAACACCTTTCAGCAGTGGGAGTTCCCTTGTTTTACTAAGGGGGATAAACCCTACTACATATATTTTTAAAACCTTTTAAGTATTACTATCTCTTTAATACCCTGATGAGGGAGAGGTAATCAATGACACAAGACAGTCATGTATGCTCATATGTTTCATTGACATCAATAACAACAGGTGATCCTCGTGGAAATGGATTCAGCATGTGACAGGGACAAACATCTGGCCCATGAGGGTTCATGCCATGGATGCCTGCAGGAAGTGAAAACAAGAACGTAAACTGCACTGTGAAAACAATAGTCATGCTATTGCTGAACCATCATCATTCCCTTGAGAGCCAGTGGCGTGCACAACACATTGCTCTGCAATGCTTTGAAGAGCTTCCTCCAAGGGTTAACCTTTTGTCATTTGACATGTAGTAGACAATCCATTTCTGGTCAATGTGTTGTGTAGGCGTTATGACCATATGACTTTTGTATGAAGGGGATGGCAAGCAGACATATGTATGTGTGATTGGCCAACCACATCAGTGTGTAAACCAAGACCCAGGAATCAATTGATCTATTTAATGGATCTCGATTTACATACTGATGAGGTGCATGCTCTGGTTCCACGTGACACACATACATATGTCTGCTTGCCTTTCCCTTGATCAGAACATCATAAGGTCATGACGCCTAGACAACACCTTGACCAGCAATGGTGTGGCATATTCACTATGCTATACACACACACACAAACAGGTCAGCATGGTGGACCTTGCAACCTGACTCACAGATCGTTACTCTGATACCGTAGCCAACACCACACACCATAACCATCCCCATTCTGCTCCATTAGGCATTGCCAAACCATTGCTCACATGCAAAGTGAGTCCATTATCCCCCAAACCGTTTGAGTGCCAAAGGGGTACACAACACATTGCTTTGCAATGTTTTGTGTATACCTCTTGCAATCAAAGTGTTAACACATGTAATTCCAGAGTTTTATCCAATGCATTGCATTTCATTGCATTTGATATCCCTCTGTGGTTCAAAGGGTTTTACCAGTGTCATGACTATGTTCCAATTGGTAGATGGAGTTTTCCATCAGTACAACGTAGTATGTGATATACATGGCCAATCTGGTGTACCTTTGATCCACGGTTGAGGTATGATGTCCTTGACATGCTAGGGCTATGTTGATGGGTCATCCTGTGGAGTGGAACAGATGGTTATTTTTGGTGTGCATGTGTTTGCATTCATTCCACAAGCACAACCATGCTCACACATGCATGTTACTCACAGGTGAAGTAGTCCCTGATGATCCTGGTTCACATTTGTGTCCAGCTCAACATAACCTCCTCTCCATTAATGGGAATAGGAACCTCCATGGGCTGTTGCAGCTCAACATCCTCCACGAGATGTATGTCCACATCAATGTTATGTAATAGGGCACATGCCAGTCTCTCTCTCACACAACATCTGAGGAGGGTGGATTGTCAGTTTTCAACAGCAGTAAGGTGTTGTCCACGAGCAGTCATGTGGTCCTAATAGTCCAATGGTAATGTGTGTGTTATACAGGTAATTGTTTGCTGGTGTGCCTGTGGTTGGTGGTGTGATGTGTTGTAATTGGTATGTACCTGTCAGGTGTGTGTTTTGTCTCCATTGGCTGCTGAGGTTACATAGGTGAGCTTGTATTGTGTATTAACCCCTGTTGTTCCAGGGTGTGTTGTGATGGCTTATGTTGTGCTGCTTTGTGTTCCCCCTGTCCCTGTGCGGTTGCTGGATTCTTGTTTGTCTGTGACTTGTTTGTATGGTGTAGACCAGTAGTTCACAACCAGGGTGTCATGGCATGTTGGTGTGCCATATGTACCAGCTCAGGGTGCCTCACTTTTCCCTTGTTGCTATATTCTGCATTAGTAATATTCATTTTACACATTTTTTGGGGAGATGTGTGTATGCGACATATAATGCACTATATTCTCCTCATTGTCATTGACACAGTGAGATCTGATGTTAAACATATGTTATTTTCTTGTTGGGAATTTCCTTGTGCCTTCAAGGGGTGCCCTGGAACATCAAGATTGCATGTTAGGGGTGTCTTAGATGGAAGGATTGTGAACCACTGGTCTAGGCCTTGTTGTTGTATTTTCTAGGTATTGCAGGGGTTAATATTTGACCTCTGTATGCTGGGTTATGTACTTGAATGACCCGCTTCTCTGTTTTGTTTTCCTCTACGATGGTTTTTACTCTGAGTTTTGTGGTGTACGGCTAAAAAAATGGGTGTTAGATTTCTGGAGGTAAAGGTTGAAATTTAACTCACGTTATCCCTAACTCAAATATTTGAATGGCTCTAAGGTTAGCTTTTACATTGTCCTCAATGGGCGATATTTTGATATCTTGGCGACGAGCATCGTGTTTTCAAAACTGCCGCATACTTGACTTAAAAAACCACCGTAGACAGTTTTTGGATTTGGATTGAGCTCTTAATCCCTTGAAAACTAGCATCCACAGGGTTAATATCCCCATTTAAATCAATAGGAATTTGTGATTTTTTTATTTTTATGGTACAGTTGGTATGTACAAGAATTATACCTATTTAGCTTATAATTGTGAAGCCCACCTGTCATCTGAGTCAGTTTTATAATATACAAAACAGCTGACAAGTGATGTTTTGCTGGTGCTTGGTACTTCCCTTGCTGCTAATATGTAGCCATAAAATTCATACCAGCACTTAAATGTGTGTGTGGTACTACATAAATTTCAGTTACATTATATATTTGGTGAATAAAATAAAAACATGGAAAAGGAAATACAGTTCTGGAGAAAATAAAATATATTTATTAAGAAAGAGTAATGAACAGCAATGTAAAAAGCCTTGATAAATGGATTAGCATGAAATCATGTAAACATATAATTTTATGAATATAAGAATGTGCCCAAAAGCATGTCAAAGGTGGATCTAACACACAGTCCAAGTTGTAATATATCTACTGGAGACGTTGGAGAGGGGACACAGAGGTAAGGGGGGGATGAATTTTTGTTTTCACAAAAGAAATGTTCTGTTTATCGTTATAATTTTAAGCTAAGCTCACATGGGAATTTATAGTGCAGCTCTTCTAACATTGTGCCTGAAATTGTAACCATTTGTTGCAGATTGGGCTGATAACCTGGGCAATTTCTTTTTGAATCCTGCAATCCAAGTGCATTTTGCTGAAGCTTTCCTTGCTGAAACTTTTTGCCTGGAAAACTGCAACAACCAATCAAGATATAGGTGTGTTTGTTTGTGTGACACAATATTGTAGAATATGTGGGCTTGCTATAAACCGCCCCTCCAGGACGAGGTCCACCCACCAGTTATGGGATCTCAGGGAGAATGCATAGGCATTACTGATGAAATGACAATGCTGCACTGTCAAGTCTATGTTCTTATAAAGAAGAATATTAAACAAGAGGTCATAATCTAAGTTACTGAAGGAGTGATAGACTCATGAAACGGCCTCCCATCAAATGTCGTGTGGACAAATATCATTATGGAATTCAATCATGCCTGGGATAGACATAAGCCTACTTGGAGAAGTATGCAAAATTGTGTATTTGATAGGGAAAAGGCCAGATTGGATGGGCCAGATAGTTTTTTCTACTATCAGAATCTATGTTTCTATCCTTGGATAAATGTGCTTCCTACCTCTGTATGGCCGCCGGCTGGCATGGCCTCCGGCCACTTCCTCGTTGCTGACATCAGGTAACAGGCAGTAGCACAGACGCCTGCTTATGGGCCTATTCTGGGTGGCCTAATTGGGTCCCACCTCCTTCTGCTCCTTTATAATCCTACTTGGGGTTGGGAGTCATTACCCTTATGTGATGTTTCTGTTCAGTACTCTCTGCTCTCCGTTGTGACCCATGTCTGTCTGAGAACTCGCTCCGTGTATGACCCCGGCTTGTCTCACTACTCACATCGGTTCTGACCTGTGGTTCTGGCTGACTACTCGCTCCGTGTATGATTCCGGTTTGTCTGACTACCCAGATCGGTTCTGACCTGTGGCTCTGGCTGACTACTCACTCCGTGTATGACCCCGGCTAGTCTGATTACCCACATCAGTTCTGACCTGTGGCTCTGGCTGACTACTCACTCCGTGTATGACCCCGTCTTGTCTGACTACCCACATCGGTTCTGACCTGTGGCTCTGGCTGGCTAACTCGCTCGGTGTGTCCCCGGTTTCCCTGACCAGAGGACCTGGCTACTACTCACTCAGTATAGTCCCTGGTTTGCCTGACCAGAGGCCCTGCTATTACTCGTGTAGTCCTTGGTTTGTCTGACCAGTGGCTCTGGCTCTACACGTTCCATGTAGTCCCTGGTTTGTCTGACCTGTGGCTCTGGCTGCCTACTCGCTTACACCACTAGCTTGCCTGACCTGTAGTCTCAATGTTGCGTGGCTCTGGTCTGCTCTTGCTCCCTGTTGCCTCCTATCACAGACCAAAGTGGTAACTTATACATACAATACTATTCTTACTGTTGTCCCACTCCAGCTGTTCCCCTAGTCTTGGTTTCTCGCAGAAGTGCGGTGCATAGCACAGTGTGCAGCTACGGAGAGGACCTTGGGTCCTATCAGCCTGCGTCTGGGGTTCTGTGTGGGCTTTACCATTATTGCTGCATTTTTTAATAAAGGTGGTTCTATTTATATATTCTTTGTGTCTGTCCTTTTTTGCCTGAATACCGTGACAATATGACAGTGTTGAAAGAGGTAGATATTATGTTAATATTAAAATCATACAATTCAGTATAGCAAATAAGTAAGGTTATTTCTGGAACCAAAACTGTATTATTTCCTGTTCAAGTGGAGCAGTTACCTACACAGCCTTTAAATGTATTTATTATACTGCCTATAACGTGTGGGTTAATATTCTTGTAACATTTTAGTAGTTGGGGAGTCTAATCTCAGCTGAACTTTGATCTCTGCCTTGGTCAGATAAAGCATGCATGAATTAATTAATCCAGATATCACATCTCCACCTTTGTAGGCTACTAAAACCAGTTTCTAACAAAGGGGTGAAATATATTGATAAGAAAAAAAAATGTAAATCCTTTCAAGTTGGAAGCTCCCACTGAAGGGAAAATTTGGAAAACAAAATAAAGAAAAATGTGCAAAAATAAAAAAAAAATAAAAACATACTATAACTTTTTATCTTTAATTAAGAGACAAAACCTTTTTCAAAGTGATAGGTCCACTTTGATAATGGATGCAATGAAAGAAAAAAAAACTAATCAGCTGAGTCAACTGTTATATTAAATAAAAGTAAAAAATCAATAAGGTTAATGTGCTAGTCTTGAAAAATACATTTGTAATACATACATAGTAACATAGTAAATTAGGCTGAAAAAAACACAAGCCCATCAAGTTCAACCTTTGCCTCATAACCCAGAGAAATGAGAATTATATAGCTTTCCTGCTGCCAAATAAGTTTTACCAGACCTTCCTGTTTTGGCTACTACTAATACACATTATAACCCTATATGTTCCCTTTTGAAAGAAATATATCTAATCTTCTCTTAAATGTATCCATTGTATCTGCCATAACCACAACCCTGTGCAAGGAATTCCAAAATTTAACAGACCTCAACTATGTTGAAGTTGAAACCTCCTTTCCTCTAATCTCAAGGGGTGGCCCCTGGTTATTTGATCCGGCCTTGGAATGAATAGCTCACCAGAGATATCCTTGTATTGACCTCTCATATACATATACATTGTGATAAGCTTGCCTCTTAGTCATGTTCTTCTAGTAGTCATTTCTAATATGTCAAGTCCTCCGTTGCCTTAATGAATTTTGTTGCTCTTTGCTGTACTCGCTCCAGTTCTAGAATATAATTTTTCTGAATTTGTGTCCAAAACTGCACTGCATATTCGAGTTGAGGTCTTATCAATGATTTGTAAAATGGCAAAATTATGTTATACACTCTTGCTACAATACCCATTTTTATGCAAGACAGGACCTTGTTTGCTTTTGCTACTGCTATTTGAAACTGGTCCCTGTTTACAAGTTTGTAGTTTACTAGGATTCCTAGGTCTCTCTCTAGCAGAGAGCCCCCTAAAATGATTATTTTAAGTTCATAAGTAGCACTGAGATTTTTACTTCCCAAATGCATGATTTTACACTTTCCCACATTAAACTTCATATTAGCATTTGTTTGTCAAATCTGCTATTTATGAACAAATATCCTGTTCTGAATTACCCTACTTGATTCCATGTCATCTGTAAATATTGATATTTTGCTTTCCAGGCCATTTAAAAAGCGATGGACAAAGTACTGAACCCTGAGGTACTCCACTCTTCTCAACTTTATCTGTATTGGAGAATTGTATATTTACAGCCACACACTGTTCCCTATCCTTCAACCAGTTTTCTGTCCACTTGCAAAGGTTATCCCCTAGTTCCCAATTTCCTTAATTATATCCCAGATTCCTGTGTGGCACTGTATCAAATGCCTTTACAAAATCTAGATATACTACATCAACTGCCTGGCCATTATCTATGCTGCTACTTATGTCTTCATAGAAGCTCAAAAAATAGTTTGGTATGATCTATTCTTCATAAATCCACGTTGATTCCTGCTAATAATTTTATTTTTTGCTGTGTAATCCAGAATATAATCCCTTATCATCCCTTCTAGCAGTTTTCCAACTACAGAGTTCAAACTTGCAGGTCTATAATTCCCAGGTTCAGTTTTAGTCCCCTTCTTAAATAAAGGCACTACACTTGCTTTACATCAATCTTCTGCCACTGATCCTGTGGTGAGACAATCTTTAAAGAGTAAAAAAGAGGGGTCTTGCTAACACTGCACTGAGTTCCTGAAGAACCTTTGGATGTATACCATCAGGACCTGGTGCTTTGTCTGTCTTCATTTTGTTCAGTCTTCCCATGACCTTTTTGTGTTCACCCAATATCTGATAATGGTATGGTTTTATTTGTTACTTGTTGAGGCTTTTCTACCATTACTTGTTCCCTTATATATTGAAGAGAAAGGATTGAATATACCAATATTACTATTCATTTTTCCAATATATGCCAATCTAATATGGGAGAGAACCTAGTACATAATATGAACAATGTTTTGCTCTCATTTCAGCTTTGCATTTTACAGTGTACCTGAAAGAGAAAGCTTTTATGAAGTGACTTGAACATCTTGTTTTTGGCCATTGCAACAATAAGATTTTCCTGTACCAGTGGTATCCAAACCTATCTTTAAGGTACATGAAAGGCTAGAAATTATGGCTATCCCTGATGAAGCACAAATAGTTTATTCGTTTGCTTACTAATTCTTACTACCAGCTGTGCTCAGTAAGGGATATAATTAAACACTGTGTTGCATATAGCTCATGAAGACAGTTGGACATCTCTGAGATATAGATAATTTTTGTAGATATTTACTTTGCATCCTTTGAGTGCCAAACAGCTGTGGAATATATACAGTAAGTTGTCTACCTATCTTGCATCCAGATGTTTAAGCACATACCTACTGCTCCACTTAATACATCACTGAAGCATGACAACATATCCATGAGAGAAAACAGAAAACATGCCACCACAGAATTAGAGTCCTCTTATTTAACTGTTTGATTTCATGATGTCAAAGAGATCCGTTGCATTTGTTGTCATGTCTCATAAAATAAGATCGCAATTCTCTTGCATGATTATCACACAATGGTTTGTATATGAACATAATAAAGAAATCTTTAAAATAATTTGAGCAAAATAAGAGAGTATCCTGGTTGGGAAAAGTTACAGAAATTACACTTCATACTTACTAATGCAACTTTTTTTTTTTTACACACACACACACACACACACACACACACACACACACGCATACACTTGTACACACACATGCACACACACAATGTAAAGCAGGTATGTAACACAACCTAACGACTTAGTAAGTAAAGTAACACTTCTGCCATAAACATTGGATCAACAGAGAGGTCCCAGAGTTTGAGTAAGTGCATATTGGACCAACATGTATTACTGTTACTGTTCCTGGACAAATATTGACCAAAAGGATTCTCTGGAGATCTTTTCAACATCATTACAAGTGTAATCTCAAAACAACAAAAAGTCAGTTTATTGATAACTAGCAAAAGGGGCACAGCATTGCCCATGGGCATTAAGCCCTTTGAGAGGTTGAAGGGTATTCCATGCATTGATTGACAATGGTTTGGACATGTTTGTGGCAGTGAAAGGTTAAGTGTTTGAGAGCCAAACAGGTATGCATACAGTGGAATGTGTTAGGTAGCTGTTTGGTACTGAAGAGTTTTAAAGATTCAACAGCAAAGTCATACTTTCTGGTAGATGTAATATCAGGGATATGCGGGAGCCATGAAAGGAGTCCACATTTGTACTGGAAGATATATTATGGTCTATATATTATGAATTACCAAGCATGGAAATATATTATGAATCAAGTTGGCTGTAGTGTTCACACAATGCACTAATGACTGTTACTGATCTTGTATTTTACTCACTGCTGTTAGCTTCATGAGTATTCACAATAGGCTTTTTAGATGTTGAATGCTCTGCTGAACTGTTTTCATCTAGTTGTGGTTTCTTTTTCAGTCCAGCAATCATCTGGGTATTGAATCAAGTTTGACAAGTTTTATGGTACTTAGCTTTGTTGTTAACAACATTTTGCTGGAGATTGTCCAGTGGTAGATGTGATGGAAACAATTCATACTCCTCCATGGCATTATTCACCGCAACAGACAGAGGGTAGATTTGACCTCAAGGATGTATGGCACCTGGTTGCAGTTCAATGGTACAATCATATGGGCGGTGAGGTGGGAGCTCACCAGCTCAGCCCTTATCGAATACATCTTGGAACGCTAGGTACTCTTCAGGCAACAAAGATACCAGGGATGTGGTTAGCACCTTCACCACTTTCACTAGGCATGTCTTGGAACAGTTTAGTGACCATGCCATAACTTTGCTCCTTGCCCAATCGAATGTGGGATTGTGTTTGCGCAAACATGGATAGCCCAGGATCACAGAAGAGCAAGGAGCGTGGATCACCTGTAACTGTAAACTTTTGTGATGGAGAGCACCTACAGCCATAGACAAATGATCGGTTTCGTGGGTAACCTGCTGTGGCTGTAGAGGTCTGCCATCAATCGCCTCAATGGCAAGTGGAGTGGTACGGAGCTGCAATGGAATGGAGTGCTTCTGGGCTAAGGCACTGTCAATAAAGAGGCCCACTGCACCGGAGTCAATAAGTGCCTCTGTAATAATGGAAAATTCGACCCAGGAGAACCCAACTGAGACTAGTGGTTTATACTTCTGGATAGACGGGGATGCTGAGACACCACCTAAGGTCTGGCCCCTATAGAACCTTAGGTGCGAGCGTTTCCCGGACATATGGGACAGGTACGCAACAGATGCCCAGCCTTACCACAGTAAAGGCATAGACCCTCCCTCCTCCTTTTCCGCAACTGAAAAGCGAGTGAACTCAAGCTGCATGGGCTCTACATCGCCAGGGGATTCAAGACTAGGAGGAGCGAGGAGAGGGAGGCATGGGTGGGGACGAAAAGCTCAGGGCTAAACGGATGCGATACCTCCACAGGCGCTCCCTAAAGGAAGGTCTCTCACGGATACGGGAGTCAATCAGAATGAAATACGAGATCAAATCCTCAAAGTCACTGGGAAGGTCTCGGGCTGCAATCTCATGTTTAGTCATATCTGAGAGCCCATTAGAGAAAGCAGCCATGAGAGCCTGATTATTATAACCAATCTCAGCTGCCAGGGTATGAAACTCTATGGCATAAATCGCAGTGGTCCTGGTACCCTGTTGGATGGACATTAGGTGCTTGGCAGCCAAGGTGGAACGTCCCGGTACATCAAATACCCTTTTAAAGGATGCCACAAACTCAGGCTAATTGTGCACTATAGGATTCTGAGTCTCCCAAAGGGGGTTAGCCCATGCAAAGGCCCTGTCAGAGAGTAAGGAAATCACAAGGCCTACCTTACGCCTATCAGACAGGAAAGCCAGTGGTACCATCTACAGATAGATACCAACTTGGTTCAAGAAACCTCTGCACTGGTTAAGGTCGCCCCCATAACGCTGGGGAAGCGGGGCAGACCCAGTCATGCCTCTCCCAACATTAGAATCATTAATGACAGCAGGAGTGGCAGCAGCTATAGGAACAAACTGCGCCGGGGGCTGCTGAGGCAGTGGAGCCAGATGCGCAGTACAGAGCAACAAGGTCTGGAGGGCTAATGCAAACTGGTCCATGCGCTAGTGGTACAGCCTGAAAAAAATATTCTGTGGATTCCCTGTGCCTTCTGAATTCATGGTCCTTGTGTACTGTTATGGACCAGGAACCAGACAGGACACAAAAAGGTAAAATGCAAACACCTTTATTAAAGTAAGAAAAAAATAAACAAAACAGAATTGTGAACCAGGAGCATAAACCAAATGATAAGCCAGGGTCAGGAACCAGGACAGGTACTCAGCCAAGCCAGAGTCAGGCGCACAGAAATACACGAAGTCAGGAACAAGCCAGTGGGTCTGGAGCCAGAAGGGTCATCAGAGGAAGCTAGGTGATACACGGATAGACAGGAGCTCAGTAGAATCACAGCAGTCAGCAACAAGGTCAGCAACAAACACAAGGACAATGGGGAAGTGAACCAAGCTGCTTTAAATACCCTGGGAGGGTTGGCTGATAACAGTCAGGTGAGTAATCAGAGAGGTCAGCTGATTCAGCCTGAGCCAGAAACTCAGAAGATAGCAGCAGTGGATAGCAGAGCACTAGATTAGCTCAGACATCAGAATCAATAGGCAGAGTTGAGCTGCTCAGCAAATCCTTGACATATACGGACATTTCATTTTTTCATCCATATTAACCAACATTTCATTTACATTTCATCTCATTATCATTTACCATTTGGATGTCTATGGACATTTCATTTTTTTATCCATATTAATGATCATTTCATTTACATTTCATCTTATCATCATTTACCATTTGGAAAGATTCAATCATTCATCTATTTGGCATTTCATTATCTTTGCGGAAACATCTAATTATTTGGAACATTAACTATTTCAGTACTTTTGTGCAAGTATTCTACCATTCGGAATATTAATAAGTTCATGATTTCATTTACATCTTCATCACAATTTCATTTATATTTTAATGTTCTGACAATATTGGGACGTTTATTGTTTTATTTTTGCATCTTTATTATTTTATCCATATTGCATTTTATTTACGGATCTATTTGCATTGTCAGTCATTACATTGTAGTTAGTGATTACCAGATTATTTTTTATTTTCTATAGGCTTTATATTGGAATGATGATTTTTTTTTTATGTATGAATCAAGTATCAAAGTGTCTATAGTATGTGTTGATATATAGGTGGGGGAAGGTTTGATTACATTATCTGGGTAGGTGATTTATTTTATTGAGCCACTGATCCGGTACGCCCCATATATATAGATAACATATATTGAGCCATTTACATGTATACATATGGGCTTCACAATACATGTAGGTGATTCGTATTTTTTAATATTAAGGATATTCAGCACCATTTAGATTGGTTGTAGTCACAATAGATGGATGTATCACTTTAAGGGCAGATATATTTTCTCTGTGCAGTTTGCCGTATGTGTGGTGCTTTTTATTATACTAATACTATCTTTTGTGTGTTCGCCACACATGGGACATATTGCACTAGAGAATCCATAACTCACAAGGGTATTAGTATATAGATTTGTTTTTTATTTATTCACTTAGAGGATTAGATTTTTGGGTGGATGTGATTCTTTACACAAAGGCTGGTGTTCTGATTACACATGGAGCATTCATCTCATCCAGGTGGAGGAGAGGCTTGCATGGTGGTTGGTGGGAGTTATGAAGTGGTGAGGAGACTCACATAGTGGGGTCACACACATATTAGGGTTGTTTTATAGACACCACGTAGAATTGTGACATATGTGGATATAGATTGGTAAGAGCTAATACCAGATATCATATCTGTCTAATGTCCGAGATTGTGCATTTTAATAAACGTATATTTAATTTATACAGATGGTGGTTGTGTCAAGTCATTGAACAGATATATTAATATATTGTTTGATTAATAATTGTTATAATAGTGGTGCTGCACATTAAACAATTCTTTTTGATATATTCTCTATTGGCCAATGTCCCTTTTCTGGGACTCCAGTTCTAAGTGTCCATTGTTAACACTAGTCTCAGATATTATAGTATTTGTCTTGGGGGCTTTTTGTCCCCAATACTCATCATTTTGCTGCACAGAATATAAAGCAATGCTTTCTCTTACCAACCACTCTAGGGGCTTAACTACGTGGAACTCAGAAGCTAGGATTACTTTAATCTGGGTAGGAATAGCTTCAGAAAACAGTGTTTTAAACTCTGGGTGCTCAAAATCTGGATTTCTTTCTGTCAGACTGTACACATTTTTAGTACACCCAAAAAATCAATGGGGCTTTGATTTGGGTGTCACCTTAAATTATACATAGCAGCCTTGGCAGCAGTAGTAGCTCTGAAACATCCAAATTCTTTTTGGCAGTATTGTTTGATGTCGCTCCAGGTATGGATTTTCATATCCTGCAGTGAGTCAAAGAAGTGGCTATATCTGCTAACAAATACCCAGGGTAGAAAATGTATTTTCTGCACATCAGAACACATATTCAGAGTTGCCACTGTTCTCTCATAGGAATCCAAATGATCTGTTATTGACATGGATTCCTTTTTGGAAAACAGGGGCACAGTTTACCTTAAAAATGTAATGACTTTGTGTGTGTCATCCCGGGGATCCTGGTTAGACTGGCTACTCCTACTGGCTCTGATGTCTCTCTTGGAGTATCTTTTAGGGTTACCCCGGTTTATCCCGGATTGACTAGGCCCCAACTCAAAAGCAGAAACTGATTCACTCAAGCTACCCTCTGAATACATTGTTTCATCCTCAGAGTCACTGAAAGTGCTCTTATCTTCCTACATTAAAGGAGAAGTTTTAGCAGGCACATTTACTGTGGCTGCTATAACTGGACTCTGTTTTGTAGATTCCTGCCTTATCATGAAGACCTGTGACGTCTGACTGATCTGTTCTTGGAGGGCTTTCAGCTGTGAATTAAATCCCTCCTGCATGGTTTGAATCATTCCATGCTGGATAGAAACCCCTTTGCTGGGGAGACTTGCCCCAAGTGTTTGAGATGTGTGTCCCGTTCTCTCTCTAACTGGGTCACACTTTTCTCTGAAATATTGGGAACCCCTTTCAAATGTACCTTTGGTAATTAAGGCCTCAGTTAATTCACCTCTTAAACATTTGTTTCTTTCATATGTTCAGTTTAAATTTAACTGATGATTCTCCAGCTGACTTTTAATCACCTTTAGTTCAACTCCTAGCTCTTCTCTTTTTAAGTTACGAGTGATATATGCCCTAATCAGTTCAGAATGAGCATTATTTATTTGAGACAGGTCCTTATTTATTTGTTTCAATTCTGAATTTTTATTTTCAACTTGCTGGGCAAGATAAAACAATGTGGGCCATATATCAAAAATTGCTTTATCCCAAACTGACTCTTTTATTGCAGGGAAATTATGGATGAATTGGGCTTAGTCACTTTCCTCAGACCATACATTCTCTGCAATAATTCTGGATTTATCTTGTATTGTGTCTATCCAGGCATTGACTTCTACATTGATATCTAGACTCTTGCGAATATATTGCATGATACAAAGTTAGGTACATTCGCTATTGGCCAATGTCTGAAATGCACTTTCATGTTTTGCACCAGGTACCAGTTGAGCTTCCTGATTTGAATCACGTACAGCAGTAGACATTGTGGAATGTACTATATTTTACTCAATCAAAATATATCTATAATTAAGTGCAATGACTTTATTCCAGCTATAAGATTTTAATTATATGATATTAATCGCTAGTACTCTCAGCAGTGCCTCCATAAAATAATATGTCAGGGTTTCTGAATTATGAATGACTAGATTTCACTAAAGATGACCAATAATCATTCTTAAAATCAGTCCCTCCCAAGTAGTTTGTACAAGGCAATAATGTAAACAAATAATTAAATTATATCAGTGATAACACACTTGGTAAATAAAATATAAAAAATTATAATACAATAATCATAGAAATAACACAACAATAATAAATTGATTGAGCTAACAATAAAACACAATAACTAGAATCAGTGATAATTAAATGCAATCAGGGCCGTATGTACACCTCAGGTGCCCTTAGGCACAACACCCTCCGGTGCCCCTAGCCTGCCTTTGCCCCACCCCTAACCACACCCACTCACTTAACCACACCCACTTTGTGGCCGAACCCATTTTTAGATTTATTCTCCAAAGAACTGTGGAAATTTTCCAGAGATAGATGAAAATGTTATAGATAGGGATGAGGTATATATACAGACAGCATAAATGACCTTTACTAGATATGTAGCCTGCCTTTTTCCCATGTTTAACCCTTTGAGAGACAGAGGGGTAGGCAACACATTGCTTTGCAACCCAATATTGAAAACTCAAGCAGTGAGCTCTAAATTATATAGTACAGATCACTTATATACATAAATCATATCCAACAGGTAAAGGAAGTGCCTTCCTAAAGGAAAACATGTCAGTATTTTGGCTCCATTGGTTGCCTTTACCAGACTAAATAACATAGTACAAAAATATATTGCTCAAACTAACTAAGCCATAGAGAACAAATGCAATTTTTCATTAATTTAGATGTGGGACGGCGCTGCCCGTCAGGATTTATAAGGAATTAATGCACACACATGGATGCAAGACAAACACACACAGAGACACACACGCAAATGCACACGCATGCACTGAGATGCATAAAGAGCGACACAGTCATACACACATACATGCAATGCACAACATGCAGACACATAGAGTGTGATACAGACATGCAACACACACAGTGAGGAAAACACAGGCACACACAGAGACGCGTGCACACACACACACACATAGAAGTGAGTCATAAGAGGGTGACTTATGTGTCATTGTAATGGGTTTGTGTTTGTACTTATGCCTCCACTGTAGCATTCATTCATATAGTTGAAATGCATGTGGTAATTGCACATACTATGGTGGAAGGTGGATCATGCTAGATTCTTGGGTGTGAGTGAGTGTGTGTGAGTGAGTGGCATTCATTCATGTAGTTGACATACATGTGGTAATTGCACATACTATGGTGGAAGGTGGATCGTGCTGGCTCCCGGAGTGTGAGTGAGTGCGTCTGAGTGCGAGAGTGAGTGATTGCGTGTGAGTGATTGCGTGTAAGTGATTGCATGTGAGTGATTGCGTGAGTGTGTTAGTGAGTGTGTGTGATTGAGAGTGTGTGAGTGTGTGAATAAGAGGGTGTGTGAGAGTGAGCCAATATACCGGGCAAGACAGCCTGCGAATATAGGGACAGTAGGCTCTACCGGCCTTGCCAATACCGGGTAAGGCAACCTTCTGATGAAATAATGTACCAGGTTCTACCGGCCTTACCGATATACCGGGCAAGGCAGCCCAAGGAACTATACATAGGCTCTACCGGCCTTGCCAATACCGGGTAAGGCAACCTTCTGATGGAATAATGTACCAGGTTCTACCGGCCTTACCAATATACTGGGCAAGGCAGCCCAAGGAACTATACATATAGGCACACCAACCAAGAGTATGACCTAAGGTATTATTGGAGCAAACCAGTGACCGCATGCTGGGACCAACAACGGATTGTAACGCCGCAAGGCTTCTGGAGCAAACCAGCATACGCACGCTGGAACCAACAACTGATTGTATAGCCGCAAGGCTTCTGGAGCAAACCAGCGTCCGTACGCTGGGACCAACAACTGATTGTATAGCCGCAAGGCTTCTGGAGCAAACCAACGTTCGCACGCTGGGACCAACAACTGATAGTATAGCTGCAAGGCTTCTGGAGCAAACCAGCGTCCGCACGCTGGGACCAACAACAGATTTATATAGCCGCTAGGCTTGGAGGATAACCCAACGTCCGCACGCTGGGACTAACAACAGCTTGGCATAGCCGCAAGGCTTCTGGAGCAAACCAGCGTCCGCACGCTGGGACCAACAAGTGATTTGTATAGCCGCAAGGCTTGGAGCAAACCAGCGTCCGCACGCTGGGGCCAACAAGTGATTTGTATAGCTGCAAGGCTTGGAGCAAACCAGTGTCCGCATGCTGGGACCAACAAGTGATTTGTATAGCCGCAAGGCTTCGAGCAAACCAGCGTCCGCACACTGGGACCAACGAGTGATTTGTATAGCCGCAAGGCTTGGAGCAAACCAGCGCCTGCACACTGGGACCAACAAGTGATTTGTATAGCCGCAAGGCTTGGAGCAAACCAGTGTCCGCACGCTGGGACCAACAAGTAATTTATATAGCCGCAAGGCTTCGAGCAAACCAGCGTCCGCACGCTGGAACCCACAAGTGATTGTACAGCCGCAAGGCTGGAGGATAACCCAACGTCCGCACGCTGGGACTGCAAATGTTGCCAAGGAGACCAAGCTAACAAGTCGTCAGGAACACAGCAGACAGGACAGGAGATGGCAGGAACCAGCAGGGCGATCAACCAGTCAGGAAGCGGCAGCGAACGATCAGCAGGAAACAGCAACCTCAAGGAACTAGGCCGGAACCAACACTGGAACAGCACTGCAGACAGGGGACTCAGGAACAAGATGAAATCTAGAACTCAGGAACACAGCAACAGGCCCAAACGACTACTGGAACAAGGTAAAAGCAAACGTGGTCAGAGACACCACGAAAGGGCAGCCAAGGGGTGCCCAAACCAGGTTTAAATAGGCAGTATGAGGCGGGTTAAAGGCAGACAGCCAATAGCAGCCCCCTAATGGTGACAGGCAAGGAAATGCATCAATCACGGGCACCATGATAGTACCCCCCTTTCAAAGACCCCCTCTCCTAGAATAGGGTCTAGGCATCTGCGGGTATTTAGCATGAAAGGCTCTAGATAACCTAGGTGCATGAAGGTCCTTACTGTCCACCCACGATCGATCTTCAGGACCATATCCTTTCCAATGCACCAGGTATTGTATCCTTCCTCTAAGCCTTCAGGAATCAATAATACTCTGTACCTCATACTCTTCCTGACCCTCAACCTCGACAGGTCCTGGCACCACAGGTGAGAGGCTTAAGCAGAGACACATGGAACACATTATGAATACGCATGGATGCAGGTATGTCTAGTGCATAGGAAACAGGGTTAATTTTGCGAATAACTCTGTATAGACCAATAAACCGTGGAGCCAACTTATTGGACGGAACCTGTAGCTTAAGATTCCTAGAGGAAAGCCACACTCTATCCTCAACCTGAAAGGAGACCGCTGGAAGCCTTCTGCGATTAGCATAGCGTTGATGACGCTGGAATGACTGACCAAGTGCCCTCTGAACTTGTGCCCATGTGGAACGGAGTTGCTCGATATGCTCATCCAGAGCTGGAATCTGTTGTGTCTGGAAGGAATCTGGGAGCAAACAGGGCTGAAACCCATAATTGATCAAAAACGGAGAGCTCCCAGATGAGGAATTAACCGCACAGTTCCTGGCGAACTCTGCCCAAGGCAACAAGTCGGCCCAATTATCATGATGGTCAGCAATGAAACAACGCAGAAATTGTTCCAAACCCTGATTGGCTCGTTCAGCGGCTCCATTGGTCTGGGGATGGTAGGCAGAGGAAAAGGACAATTGTATGCCCATTTGTTCACAAAATGCCCTCCAAAACCTAGACACAAACTGGCTCCCCCTGTCGGACACCAGTACCCTGGGTACTCCATGCAACCGAAATACTTCTCTGGCAAACACAATTGCCAATTCCTTAGCCAAGGGAAGGCCACGAAGGTGCACAAAATGAGCCATTTTAGAAAATCTGTCCACCACCATCAGTATGAAGGAATACCCTCTAGACATGGGCAATTCTCCCATAAAATCAATGGAAACATGCGACCAAGGGCGTTCGCCATTAGGTACGGGTTGAAGCAAGCCCACCAGAAGGTGTCTAGGGGTCTTAGCACGAGCACAGGTGGCACAGGCATTAGTAAAATCGGCACAATCGTTTCTCATAGAAGGCCACCAAAATAACTGAGAAAGGGACCATAACAATTGGTCTCTACCAATATGTCCCGCAGCCTTAGAGGAATGGTACTTTTCGAGTAATCGAGTACGAAATGGTTCTGCAACATAACATTTATCCACAGGGTTTCATGAGGAGCAGACGCCTGAGAAGCCAAGATCTCCTCCCCTAGAGGGGAAGTGATACTAGTACGTATAGTAGCCAATATTCGATCGGGTTGACCGATAGGTGCTGGCGCTTCCACTCTGTCATTCTCAACCTCAAATTGTCTTGACAGTGCATCCGCCCTAACATTCTTAGATCCCGGTAAATATGATACAATAAAATTAAATCGAGATAGAAATAGTGCCCATCTGGCCTGACGAGAGGACAATCTCTTGGCCTCTGAGAGATAGGTCAGGTTTTTATGATCCGTTAGAATTAGGACAGGATTTTTTGTACCTTTAAGTAAATGACGCCATTCCTTAAGAGCGAGGATAATGGCCAATAATTCTCTGTCCCCTATCTCATAGTGGCTTTGCGCCTCGGTCAACTTTTTTGAAAAGAACCCACAAGGTCTGAGTGTTCCACCTTTATTGTGTCGTTGAGAAAGTACTGCCCCAACCCCAATATCTGAGGCATCAACCTCTAACGTAAATGGAAGTAAAGGATTGGGGTGGGATAACACAGAAGCCGCAGCAAAAGCCAACTTCAGTTTCTCAAAGGCCTGCTCAGCAGTTACTGGCCAACAAGATGGATTAGCGCCCTTATGTGTAAGGTCAGACAAAGGTTTGATAATGGAAGAAAAGTTCTTAATAAACTTCCTATAATAATTAGCGAAGCCCAAGAATCGCTGTATCGCTTTAAGACTCTTAGGTCGTGGCCATTGTAGGACTGCTGTCAACTTTTCTTTGTCCATAGCAATGCCATCCTTGCCAATTACGAACCCCAAAAATGGCACACTGTGAAACTCACATTTCTCCAATTTACAGTACAATTTATTTTCTCGTAGCCGCAACAACACTGTAGACACATCCTTGATGTGTTGTGACATATTTTGGGAATGAATCAATAAATATCGTCAAGGTACACCACGACACATGACTGTAACATATCTCTGAGGACATCATTTATCAACTCCTGAAAAACTGCGGGTGCATTGCACAACCCGAATGGCAAGACTAGATATTCATAGTGCCCAGATCTAGTATTAAAGGCAGTCTTCCACTCATCACCTGCTCGAATGCAGACCAATTTATATGCCGCCCTTAGGTCCAATTTGGTAAAGATCGAGGACCCCTTAAGTCTGTCAAAAAGCTCGGTGATGAGTGGTATCGGATATGCATTCTTAGCCATCAATTTATTCAAGCCACGGTAGTCAATGCATGGTCTTAATTCTCCATTTTTCTTTTTTACAAAAAAGAACCTAGCCCCTGCCGGAGAGGTAGATTTCCTTATGATCCCTCTAGCAAGGGCATCAGAAATATAATCCTCCATAGCCTTATTTTCCTCTCAAGACAATGGATATGTGCGTCCCCTTGGAGGTGTTACTCCCGGAGGCAATTCAATGCTACAGTCATAGGTTCTGTGCTGAGGTAAAGAGCCAGCTTCTCCTTTGCTAAAAATATCGCCAAATGACTGGTATACATCTTGTATAGCAGAGGAGGTGCACAAGACCTTAACTGGCTGGGTGACGCACTTATCCATACAAAACGGAGACCAAGCAGCAATTTCACATTTTTCCCAATCAATTTGTGGATTATGTAACTGTAACCAAGGAAATCCCAATATTACAGCATGATGAGGAGAATAAGTTGAAACTGCTGCTCTTCTCTGTGAAGAGCCCCAATAGTCATGGATAATGGCATAGTTTCGAATGTAACATGAGCAGGTTCTAAGGGTCTGCCATCGATTGCTTCAATAGCCAGGGGGTTTTCTCTTTCAATGCGTGGAATTCCGTGCAATTCGGCAAAGGTATTATCCATAAAATACCCTGCTGCCCCAGAATCAACCAGAGCCAAAACCTCCACTGAGCGTTGTGCCCAGGACAATACCACCTGTATGGTGGGTTTCATTGTGCCCAACACTGGGGACGATTGTACACCACCTAGGGCCTGTCCCCCAAGATACCCTAGGTGTGTTCGTTTCCCGGACGTACTGGACAAGATCTTAGCAAATGCGCATTCTTACCGCAGTATAGGCACTAGGTTTAGATGCCATGGGAGGGCTGGGTGGGCAAAATGTACTCATAGAACCACTATTCTTTGATCGGAACCTGCGATCTCTAGCGATTGATCTCTCACGTATTCTGGAATCAATCAATATAACGTATTCAACATAGTCATCAAGATCAGTGGGCAACTCTTTTGCAGCAATCTTGTCTTTAATCTGGTCATTCAGGCCCTGAGCAAAAGCTGCCAACAATACTTCGTTGTTCCAGCCCACATCTGCCGACAATGTGCGAAATTCAGTGGCATAGTCGCCCACCGTACACCTGCCCTGTTGTATCTCCATAAGGCGTTTGGCAGCAGAGGTAGTTCTACCAGGAGGCTCAAACACTCTCCTAAATGATTGCACAAATTCACTAAAACTCTTAGTGTAAGGTTTAGCGCTTTCCCACAAGGGGTTAGCCCAGGCCAATGCTCTGCCAGTCAGCAGGGATATCATAAACCCAATTTTACTGCGATCATTAGAAAACACGTGTGCCATCAATTCCATAAATATTTCAAGCTGATTGACAAACCCTCTACACAGATTAGGGTCACCATCATATCTGAGTGGCAAGGGTGCAGAAGCTGTTAACCCCTTAACTGCAACCCCCAATTGCCTAGTCTCATTCTCCGGTGTCTGACTGGGCGGGACCACCGGACTAGCTCCAGACTTGTCAGCGAGTACAGCGTGTTCAAGGATAGTTTGAATTGTGATTGCCAACTGATCCAATCGTTGCTCATGCATATCCATCCTCCAATGGATATTCTGTGTATTACCATCACTCTTGCTGTCTGAGGCCATGACCCTTTCGTACTGTCATGGTTTGTTACGACTCTCAGACACAAAGTTAGGTAAAAACACAACTTTATTGAAAAAATAATTAAAATGATCCCTTAGGATTCCAACACGTACATACAACATTTAATAATAGAAATAGCATAGATAATATAGGCTTTACCGGTCTTGCCAATATACCGGGCAAGACAGCCTGCGAATATAGGGACACCTATAAGGCAACCTTCTGATGGAATAATGTACCAGGTTCTACCAGCCTTACCAATAAACCGGGCAAGGCAGCCCAAGGAACTATACATAGGCTCTACCGGCCTTGCCAATACCGGGTAAGGCAACCTTCTGATGGAATAATATACCAGGTTCTACCGGCCTTACCAATATACCGGGGCAAGGCAGCCCAAGGAACTATACATATAGGCACACCAACCAAGAATATGACCTAAGGTATTATTGGAGCAAACCAGCGACCGCACGCTGGGACCAACAACGGATTGTATCGCCGCAAGGCCTCTGGAGCAAACCAGCGTCCGCACGCTGGAACCAACAACTGATTGTATAGCCGCAAGGCTTCTGGAGCAAACCAGCATCCGTACGCTGGGACCAACAACTGATTGTATAGCCGCAAGGCTTCGAGCAAACCAGCGTCCGCATGATGGATCCCACAAGTGATTGTACAGCTGCAAGGCTGGAGGATAACCCAACGTCCACACGCTGGGACTGCAAACGTCGCCAAGGCGACCAAGCTAACAAGTCGCCAGGAACATAGTAGACAGGACAGGAGATGGCAGGAACCAGCAGGGCGATCAACCAGTCAGGAAGCAGCAGCGAACAATCAGCAGGAAACAGCAACCTCAAGGAACTAGGCCGGAACCAACACTGGAACAGCACTGCAGACAGGGGACTCAGGAACAAGATGAAATCTGGAACTCAGGAAAACAGCAACAGGCCCACACGACTACTGGAACAAGGTGAAAGCAAACGTGGTCAGAGACACCACGAAAGGGCAGCCAAGGGGTGCCCAAACCAGGTTTAAATAGGCAGTATGAGGCGGGTTAAACACAGACAGCCAATAGGAGCCCCCTAATGGTAACAGGCAAGGAAATGCATCAATCACGGGCACCGTGATAGGAGTACAGTTATGGGCACTGGAAGAGGTGTAGAGACCTACAACAAAACTGGTAATGGGATTGGAGGATCAGAGTTATGAAGAGAGAATATACAATCTAGGTTTGCTTACATTACAGGTATGATGTCTAAGGGATGATATGATTACAAGTTACAAATATAATCAAGGTCAATACAAAGAACACTCTCTAAGGAACTATTTATTCAAATAGAAGAAGAAAAAATAGTCATCCATTAAGACTAGCGGAAAGGTGCTTTTGAAGGTGGTTTTGATTAAAACAAACGCAGGCATTTGACACTAAGGGACGTTATGGTGTTCTTTGCCTTGGGATGCTGTGCTTGAAGATATTGTAGTTACTTTCAAAAACATAACGGATACCTTTCTAGCTTTGAACAATATTGAGAATTATGACAGTTGGTTTCACAATAGATATGATGTTGATCCAGGGAAATATCCAAATGCAAAGTCAGGAAATAATTTTACTACCAACTTAGGGATTAATTAGAATTGCTTCAATGGGATTTTTGCCTTCCTGTGGATAAACAGAGGTTATATGGTATGGGCAGAACTTGATGGATGAATGCCTTTTTTAGACTTAGAAAGAAAGAAAGACAGCGCACCAATAGTCTAAGTGTAGTAGTTTTAACTCCTCATAAAAAGAATAGTTAATATATATAAATGAGGTGGAGGGAGATAAAATCTATAAGACAAAACACCAAAAAGAAAAAAACCTAAAGAATGAAAAAACTGCAATAAAAAACAAATATGCTATAAAATAATAAATTCCAATATAACAGAACATATAATTCTATGTGGATAAAGGTGGAACAGAATCTACAAGGTAATGAACAGGGGTATGTGTATAACTGGTTGTCAGGCTAGTATCATGCTGACAGCGTGATTAATGATGAGAGGTCATTAGTTCATATGCTCTTACCAGAAGCATGAAATAGTCAAGTGTATAACACAGTTTCAATTGCCTGCTCACCAGATTTCCCCTGGAAGGCTTGCTTATCGAATATCGTAAGAATACCGTGGATCTCCTTGCAGTCTGTCGAATGTTACCGTTCTCTCAATTAGTCACTTTTTTAGACTCATCAACTGCTGTATTTTACAATGCTACCATTGGTGTATATATAAAAATGGTTATCAGGAATATGGGTGATTTTGAAAGCTCTATAAAAATCACCTATTTGTCACAAAGTGTTGGCTCCACTTTAATGTGTGTGTGTGTGGGTGGGTATTATACTATATATAAATACAATGGAAGTGCATAGTAGTATTGTCAGAGTTAATGTGCATAAATCCATTTTATGTTAAATCAATTTGTTCATAATATTGTGCCTAGTTTGGATGAAATTTAGGATTTCAGGACCAGTTGCCAGGAAAACAAATGTTATTTGTAAAATTCATTTGTGAAGGCTTGGTGGTCTGACAAGCTAGTGGGATAGCACTCGTCTATATAAAATAATTTTACATTAACCTGTTGAGTAGTGATGTCTTGGGAGACATCATGCTGTATTCCCCACTGAATGTGGATCATATCTTCCAAGACATCATGTAAAACAAGGGGGGAAATTTCAGGGATAGGTTATCTTTCTTTTCACCATCTCTAGTAATGGGTCATCTGTTCTGGAGCTGTGGCCTTGCTCTATCTTGGAACTTCAACAAGCTTACAACATGATGACAGGGCCAACTGGATCACCAAGGGAGTCTATCAGATATAAACAAAGGGGGTGCCTTATTTTGACCCGCCCCCAATGTTCCTTCTGACACAAGAAGAGTATCTCTTTTCCAATTGTGTCACACGTGACAGGATGCATTAAAAAGTCTTAAATTAGACAAGCCATATATCAGTAATTCTATCCCTCTTGTTTTTGTCATTTAATTATATTTGCGATGGCGTGGTACCCTAGGCACATCATGAAGCATCCCATTTGGGAATTCTTTTGCCACACCCACAAATTTATACTTGTCAGGTGGCAGCAGAGAGAATTCATCTCTCACAAAGAGGTACTTGAGGCAGCTGCATACTGTACCTGATGGAAAATCCATCCTTGTTGGCCCTTGTAAAAATCTGTTGATAAAGGGGCTTGGAGTTATTGACCTTATACAGCAAAGCAGAAACTAAATACATTTTTGAAAAAGTTTATTAACCATATCTCAATTTGCTCACTTCTTTTTATTTTCTCTTGATTTTTTGGTCTAATTTTCTTGTTTGTTACAGCTTTCAGAACATTTTAATAAATACCTAAAAAATAATATGAATCTATGCATGCAACTAAGATCTACTAGAGGGAAAGAGGCATGAGAAAATTCTACATTTCATACTTAACACTTTAGCAAATTTGCCCTGCAATCAGATAGCCTGCTTTTGTTTTGCTTTTTTGTTAATGTACCCCTAAGGAGTGTGCAATGCAATGTGATTCACACCCCTCTGTCTTTAAAGGGTTAACTAGGCAACTATAAGTAATGTTGCTGTTAATGTCAATTTATACCATTGAACATAACATTTGAACGGCAGGGTCAGCTGTGTGTAAAAAAATCATGTTTAGGTATTTGAAACTTGAAAACAAACCGTGAATAGTACATACATGAATTTACAACCTACAGTACAATACATCTGATATGTTTAGGACAGAAAGAATTAATTAACTAGTGCAAATGACCAGAAATATTTGCAGTTTATGTTGTGTCTGTCATTATGTTATGACTTCTGTTTTATCATGTTCAATACACTGGTGATAGCAGCTGCTTCCTGCCATCTGCACAGTGAACAGTTTGGAAAATTAAATGTACTTAAGATTAATCAGTTAAGGTTTTCATTATTATTATTATTATTAGAAAATTAGAAGTTAAAAATACATTCAGACAATTGTAATACCAAAGTCGTACATTTAAACAAACCTAAGACTCAGGATATATATATATATATATATATATATATATATATATATATATATATATATATATATATATTCTACCATCAGATCTTCTTGCAATGTGGCTTGCCCATTTCCATTTGAGGCACTTTATTCTTTCAATTCCATCATAGACCTTTGTTTGCTGACTAATCCACGCACACTTTTTTTGGTCTCTTTTTGCTATGTTTAGGAATGGCTTCTTCTTCTTCTGTAGGCAGCTTCAGCTGCTTCTCTTTTTTCATGTAATCCCAGACAGACTCAATGATGTTGAAATCAGAGGTCTGTGGGGGCCATATAATCACTTCCATGACCCTTTGTTCTTCTTTATGTCTTTGGCTGTATGTTTGAGGTCATTGTCATGCTACAGAATACATTTGGGGCCAGTCAGATGCCTCCCTGATGGTATTGCATGATGGGTAAGTATCGTCCTGTTCTTCTCAGCATTGAGGATACCATTCATTCTGACCAAATCCCCAAATCCACTGGCAGAAATGCAGCCCCAAACTTGCAAGGAACCTCCACCATGCTTCACTGTTGCCTGCAGACACTCATTGATGTACCGCTCTCCAGCCCTACAGAGAACAAACTGCCTTCTGGTACAGCCAAATATTTAAAATTTTGATTCATCAGTCCAGAGCACCTGCTACCAGTTTTCTACACCCCAGTTCCTGTGTTTTTGTGCAGTTGAGTCGCTTGGCCTTGCTTCCATGTCGGAGGTATGGCTTTTCTGGCCATAAGTCTTCAATGAAGACCACTTCTGACCAGGATTCTTCAGACAATAGATCGGTGTACCAGGATCCCACTGTTTTGTGCCAATTCTGAGATGATGGCACTGCGGAAAATCTTCCGATTACGAAGGGAAGTAAGCATGATGTGTCTTTCATCTCCTGCGCTAAGTTTCCTTGGCCGACCACTGTGTCTACAGTCTTCATTGTTGCCCATTTCTTTGTGCTTCGTTAAAAGAGCTTGGACAGCATATCTGGAAACTCTTGTCTGCCTTGAAATTTCTGCCTGGGAGAGACCTTGCTGATGCAGTATAACTACCTTGGTTCTTGTTGCTGTATTCAGTCTTGCCATGGTGTATGACTTTTTCACCTTGTTAGCTGAGTTTGGCTGTTCCTTGCCAATTTTATTCCTCCTACACAGTTGTTTCAGTTAATGATTGTGTTTCAGCCTACTTATTAAATTGACGATCCTTAGCACCAGTTGGGTATAATTTAATCATACACCTGTCTATATGCCTAAAATCTCCCTAACTTTGTGCAAGTGTACCTAGAATAATTTATGCTGTTTTGAAGGCAAAGGGTGGCCACACCAAATATTGAATTCATGTAGATTTTTCTTCTATTCACTCACTATGCATTTTGTTAATTGATAAATATAAACTATTAACATGTCTATTGTTGAATAGCCCCTCTTTAACTTCACTTTTCCCTCAATCCTATTATGTAAACTTTGCAGTCTAGGTGGAGAGAAGATGGGAGAGGGTTGAGGGATGCCCTTCCTGTGTCTTTATTTTATTCTTACTAGCGTCCTAAGAACACCCCCCCACACACACACACACACACATTTATTTTTTCATTTTTAACACCCAAGTGCTTTTCCAGTAGCCAATGGTTCACACCTCTCTAGATGCCTATAAAGGCCACTGGAGAGCAATGGAAGGTTAGGGAGACCCTTACATGCTGGGGTTAGGTCAGGGGGCATAGTTAGCATTCCTTTACAACTATTGAATAACCTTAAAGAAAATACCAAGCCAAGTTTAACAACAATGAAGCACATTGCCTTTAATGAAATAGCCTTTCAACATGCTGTGCTTTGAGAACCATAAGGAAAATAAAATTGTGTAAAAATAAAACCCAAAAAAGTATAAAATGGTTATTTCTGTCTTCAGAATGACTTAATCCTGATTGTTTTAAAAGAGAAATGCTAACAATTTCACACAATGGGTTTTGTGGTAAATAGAATTGTATCTTTTCTGTGATGAAAAACAGTCCAGGGACTTGATACTGTTAGCCTTGCTAAAAAAAAAACAAAAAAACAAAACAAAAAAAAAAAACAGGTGTTGTGGTTTAAATCAGGTTTTGTTTTCCTATTACCCAACCAGCGGTAATTATACGCACCACCAGTCAAAAAAAACACATAAGAAACTACTAAAAACAAAGTGCAAGTAGCATACTATTAACTCATCAGTATTACCGCGTGTTTTGAGGTTACATTTCCTGCCGGGAATCCTGCCCCTCAGAGCTGAGACGTAGAATCCACAACAACGGTTTTAAACCATCGTTGTTTCAACAAAAGCAGCGCAAAACACATTATAGAAATCCAACATAGAGTGCCCCCTTCAACATATTAACCCCCCTTTGAAATTCGACATATAGTACTCCCATCTGACCTTCTTTCTCCATTTTAATTCGATAAAAATTGCTTACATCCGACATTGTTCCTTACACTGCTCCTTGTATATTTTCCATACACTGCTCCTTGTATATTTTATTAGACATATACCAATTTTATTCAACATACATCCTCCTTGTATATGTATTGCATAATTAACCCTACGAGTACCACAGAGGTAGCAACGCATTGCTTTGCAAAGCGTTTGCTACCCTTCTGGTACTCAGAGGGTTAATAGAAAAGCTATGCATTTGTACACCTTGCCTGTATATATGAACTTAATATTAGATTGCTTTTTATAAAAAAGAAAAAAAAATAGTTCAGACCTCAAGGGGAATATCAGGACCCCTTCTGATACCCCTTAGCATGTATCACCTATCCAGCAGTATAGATGATCCATGCAGGCGACAATGCTGGCATTTTTAATAAAGTGTGTGTAACATAGTTTATATGTGCAAATATACATATTTTTCAGACCTTGAGGGGGGCTTCAGGACTCCTACTAATATCCCCCCTAACATGGATCACCTATCCAGTAAGATAGGTGATCCATGGGGCGACAAGGAAGGCATTTGCTGCCTTCCTTTCTTTCTACTGGAGCCTCTATTAAGCTGGCTCCAGCAGAAGTGCTTATAGCAAACCCTGCCACTGGGTTCATTCATGAGAAGCGCAGCGCTGCGCTTTTATGAATGAATCAATTGCACTAGGGGTGAAATCAGGAGGGGTCCTGATGCCCCCCCCAAGGTCTGAAATATATGTATATTACAGCGCATATAACCTATGTTACACTTTATTAAAAATGCCAGCATTGTTGGGGGGGTCCTGATGCCCCCCTTGAGGTCTGAACTATTTTTTTTAAATAAAAAGCAATATAACATTAAGTGCATATATACAGGCAAGGTATGCAGGTGCATACCTTGCATATTAACCCTTTGAGTACCAGAGGGGTAGCAACCATTGCTACCTCTCTGGTACTCAAATAGCTAATTGTGCAATACAGTTAAATTGGTGCATGTCAAATAAAATATACAAGGAGCATTGTATGTCAAATAAAATTGGAGAAGGAACAATGTCGGTAGGGAGCAATATTTGCCGAATTAAAATGGGGGGTTAATATGTTGAAGGGGGGAAACCTGTCAGTTTTCTATAATGTGGGGAACAACACCATTGTGTGTTAGCCCCATATACACTGCCTGACACCACCAGCATTTTTCCTTGACCAGGCAGTGGCCATGGGGATTTGTGGCTAGCAGTAGGCAAGGGGAAAAGGCTGGAGAGGGCCAGACAGTATACATGGGGATCTGTTACCAGTGGACAAGGGAACAAGTATGGGGGAAACAGTGTTTATGGGGTTCTATGGCTACCACTTTGCAAGGGAACAAGGCTGGGGAGGCAAGTGGTAGCCACAAATCCCCACAGTTGCTGCGTGACCCCCAGTCTTGTTCTATTGTGAGTGCACAACATGTTTAATATATGATACATAGATTAAAGGGATAGTAATACTTAAAATGTAGAAAAATGTATATTGTAGGGTTTATCCCCCTGAGTAAAACAAGTATACTCCCACTTCTGAAAGGTGTTTTATTAAAAAGTTATTACAGCTCAGATTTGAATTTTTTAAGTGCAATATCACAGTGGCTTGAAATTGTACAGTGGTGTTTTTTCCTACACCATCCTATGGAGATTTATGGTCTACAGAGCTGTCCATAGGATGGTGTAACAACAGTGCCACTGTACAATTTCAGGCTACTGGGATATTGCACCCATGAAATTCAAATTTGAGCTGTAATAACTATTGAATAAAACACCTTTCAGCAGTGAGAGTACCCTTTTTTTACTCAGGGGGATAAACACAATATATATTTTTTTACATATTAAGTATTACTATCCCTTTAAGGGATAATTGTGTGGTGCTTGGTGCACTGTGTTTTTTTATTTTAACCCTTTGAGTGCCACAGAGGTGAGCAATGCGCACCCCTATGGCACTCAATGCTGTCCATGGTGCTGAAACTTCTCTCCACTCCCCTACTGGCCAAGTATGGAAGAAGAGAGGCGATGCAGTTCAACTTCAGAATTGTCGTAGTGTGGAGATGTGTGAAGGGAGGACATAACTTCCACATCGACAGCACTTCGACAATCCTGTATGCTAATAGGGACCTTCTCCACCCCTCCCCTTGCATCCAACAATTTTAGTGGATACGTAGGTGTGTGTACATCGAAATGTCAAAGTGTTTGGCGACATGTGCGGCCTACATGAGTTTTGTTTTACTGTGGTTCAACATTAGAAAAATGGTAAAACACATGTTTGCAAAATACACAAGGGCTTTAAGCATTAGATCTGGGGCTTGGCCATTATATAGAAACACCACAGCATGTCATTCTTCTATGTCAGGGCTGTCTCAGTTCAGTCCTCAAGGGCCTCCCAACAGGGTAGGATTTAGGGATTTTAATCATTAATTAGAGGTGAGTTAATCAGTGGCTCATTCATTTTAACTGACTCACCTGTGCTTAATCCTTAAATCCTGGCCTATTTGTGGTCCTTGAAGACTGAACTTGGGCAGCCCCGTCCTATGTTATTGTAAATGTCCAAAAGATTTATTCTTCAAAGATGTATCTTAAAGGTTAATGTATACATGTAGGAGTAGCTTTATCCCTTTGAGTGCAAGAGAGTTATCCATTGCATTGCTTTTCAATGTGTTGGCCCAGGGGCGTACTGACAATATCCAGGGAACCCGGGGGAAATGGAGGTCATGGGCACTCTTCACCCTACCTGAGCTAGGCCCCACCAACATTTTTATTCCACCCCCCAGCTGGCATTAATGTTGTGAAGTAAGGCAAGTGATACCAAAGAGTTTACATTTGAAATGTACCTACACTAGTGATAATGCAGACTTTACAATTGGATTGGAGCTACAATACCAGTGTAGCTCAGTTTCAGCTGTAAACTCTGTGGTATAACTTGTGTAGCTCCATGTGTATTGTTATCCCAAAGCACTTAGAATAGAAATGTAGCTACATTAATGATTCCACAGAGCTTACAATTGAAATGGAACTATAATACTAGTCTAGCTCAATTCAAGTATAAGCTCTGTGGTATCACTTGTGTAGCTTCATTTTAACTAATATCACAGAGTTTACAATTGAAATTAAGCGACATTAGTGATGCACAGGGCATATACTTGAAATGAAGCTATCCTTGTGGAACCACAGAGCTTACAATTGAAATGTAGCTACATTAGGAATACCACAGCGTTTACAAATTAAATGGAGTAACCCACGTGATACCACAGAGCTTACAATTGAAATGGAAGCACAAGAGGGATACCACAGAGCTTACAAATAAAATTGAGCTACACAAGTAATACCACAGGACTGGCAATTGAAATGGAGCTACAATAGTGATACCACAGCACAGCACAATTGAAATGGAGCTACATCAGTAGCTTAATTTCAGTTGCAAGCTCTGTTGTATCTCTTGTTATTTCATTTCACTAGTACAGTTTAGTCACAGGAAGGACTGCCCCATAAACATGTCACTGCCATTAGTACACTTTATGAGTGGGGGGGAGGCAGGATCACAAGTAGGCACATCTCCATGATTAAATGTTAAATGTCAGTTTAAATCAGATAATGTTTATTTGTGTTTTATGTTTAGTTGAATTGCTCGTAAATGATTTAACTTACTCATAGTAAATCAACCTCACTCTAGTTTAAATAAAATTATAACCCTCGCATTACCAATGCACAATAGTATGAATGTTATCAGAACCCTTTTGCTCATTACCTTCAAACCCTGTAGCTCCTGTACACATTTTAGGTAATTTCATATAAAACCAGTTGGCTGTGTAAAGATAAAGGCTGTGACCTCTTCCAGTAAAGGTGAAATTTGACAGAAATTTGATAGAAAATTATGACATTTACAAATTGCTTGGAAAATGTAGTTCCAGCGGTAAATTAAGGAAACAGATTTAAAGGGTTAAAATATAAAGGGCGAAATATAAGACAGAGGGATTTATGTGGAGAAATTATGGAGCAAACCAACTAAATCACGGCAGGCAAATAACTCACCAAATTCCCTTTTAACCTATTAAAAGCTACAGAACAATTCTAGGGCAAACCAATTGCATTATAATTCTCTTTGAATTAAATCTCACTTTACAATGCTTTGGAGCTGTCTCTAGCATTTAATAGGTTAAAATTCCCTTTTAACCTATTAAATGCTAGAGAGAGAGGTCCAAAGCATTGTAAAGTGAGATTTAAAGCGGAACTACCACCTGTTTTAAAGTTTATGTCATCTAATTCCCCATCTGGCGATTAGCTGCTCAGTAGTGCTAGATGCCAGAATAATTACCTGGTTAACTAGAACTAGACACTGCTCCGGGGCTGACAGGCAGTAGAGCGCACAGATATCTTGCCATAGTGACATCTTCGCTCCTGCACTGTCAGTCTCTTTTGGAGCCGAACAGCTCCTAGCAATGCCTCCTAGAGCTGGCTGGGACTGACAGTGCAGGTGCAAAGATGTCACTATGGTAAGGTGTCTGCGAGCTCTACTGCCTGTCAGCCCCAGCACATGGTCTCATTCTGTTTAACCAGGTAATTATTCTGGCGACTAGCACTACTGAGCAGCTAGTTGCCAGATGGGGAATTAGATGACAAACTTTAAAACAGGTGGTGGTTCCGCTTTAATTCAATGAGAATTATAATGCAATTAGGTTAAAGGAGCAGTAAACTTTTTTTATGAAAACACATATTTTACAGAGCATTTCCTGCTGAATAAAACAAGGTCGCTCCCATCACTGTCAGATGTTTTATTCAAAATTTATAGCAGTTTAAATAACCAGGAAGTGAATTTACTGTGTTTACTTCCTGATTGTTCTGACTGACAGGAAGTGACAGGCAGTTTCTATCACATTCTATGGAGAACGGTATGTCTCTGACTTTTCTGACTTTCCTCGCCATTACAATCTAACAGGAAATCTAATTAGAATTTGACCACTAGAGGGAACTGCTAATGTAAAAAAACATGGGTTTAAACTGTAATAACTCTGGAAATATAAATCTCTCGGCAGTGGGAGTACCCTTATTTTACTCAATAGGAAAATCCCTACAATATATATTTTTTCATAAAAAAAAGTTTACTGCTCCTTTAAAGCACGTCATTCGATGGGGTCTAAGCACGGCACGGGTAACGTGTGCTGTCTGAGTCCGTTCTTTTGTGCTAGTACTGTCTGAGTCCGTGAGTGTTCTGTGTTCCTTCTCACGCGCATCCCTAGTTACCTCAGAAGGCTAACAGCCGGGTGCCCGGAAGATGCACGGCACGGGGGAGAGTGGGTCACATGTGCTGTCTGTGAGTGGTCTGTGTTCGTGTTACGCACACAGGGAGCGACGCATCCTAGCAAATTATAATAGTATATAGAAGATTATACACACACTGTTCTCTGTATTGAGACCTTTCTTGAGTGTATTATAGATGATGTAACTAAGATGTGAAATACATGAAAAAAATAAAAATGATTCAGGTGACCCATTACTGGCTGAACACCTGCCTGGGCAATGAGCAGTGTAATTTATTTCAGGCTCAGCCCCTGAAATAAATTACACTGCTCATTGCCCACAAAAACTACTCCTCCCATTGCCAGTGGTACTGCTTTGTTTGCAAAGACACACACATGAAGGGAATGGGTGTGACTTTGCAAACAAAGCAGTACCACTGCCAGGGTGAAGCCTTGAATATATCGGTCCTCACATTACCTCCAAGGATCCCTTCACATGGGTGTCTGCAGGGAAGGGCAAGTGTGGGCACTTGCCCTCCACTCTCTCATATTAACATAAGTGTTGTAAGGGCTGATGCGGGGGTGTATTTTGACCCCCCCAGAAACTTTTTTGAGGGCACCCATACATGTTCATAACAGCCCCTCTCTGTCCAGTCCTTCACCTCCCTATCTGTTTTCAGGCCCCAGCAGTAGTGCCCTCAGCCTTACCTCCTCTTCAATAATTGGTGACCTCGGACATAAATAATAACCCTTCTGCCACTCAAAGGGTTAAGTGTTTTTCACATTTCTAGAAGTAATGAGGGTTCCCTCAGTGTCACTGCAAACTACAGAGCTCAGTCTATCTCCATATGGTGCTTCATTACCAGCAGACAGATCCTTACTGTATTTGTTTCACCAATAAAATCACATCTAGTTGAACACACACACACACACACACACACACACACAATGTGGAGCCATCTCATGTCTGTGGATAATGGAGTTACACGTGGGGACATAGACTGAGCTCCAAAGCTTACACCAACAATGGAGATTTCTCATTACTTCAGCAAATATGTAAAACACTAGAGAGGTGAGGGTTTCTCACTCATCTGGCACTCAGAGGGTTATTAGAAGCAGTTTGGAACCAGAGAAACGTAACCAGAGGTGGGTAAGGCTTCCATCGTTACCCCCATTCTGTGCTTTCATGCATGTTTCCCCATCTCTGTCTCTCTTCCCTCTCATGCTCCTCCATAGCTCTAAGCTTCCTCCTTGTCTCTCTAACTCTCCTTCACCCGGAGCGGAGACAGGAGGTGGGCCATTCGGAATGCCCCACTCCGTATCAGCTGTGCCTCGGACTGCAGCCCGGCGCGTTCGTCTCTACTGCACGATTGAATCGTTTGGGCAGTCTCTACTGTGTATGCGCGGTTACACACACAGGGAGCATCGCATTCTAGCGAATTATATATGTTGATTGGTTTGTCCTAGAATTGCTCCAATTTGACTTAAGGCTCAGAATTTGGAATCAGATGGGAATCATGTACAATATGACATTAAACCTGACTTCCTGGAGGTGAGACACACACTCCCAGAATCAGTGGTTACCCCACTGTGTCGTAGGATATTACCCTCCCTTGTCTCACCTTACACCTCCTTTGCCTGCATCTCACTGGATTCTGTTCTTATCCCCCTGGAGCTCTCACACTTCCTGCTGTGGGTCTCCTCTTGCATCTAGATCAACCCTTCTTATGCTGTGTCTCATTCTGGAATTTATGCTTCTCTCGGGTTGGTGTGATGCTCATCTCTTTTTCCTCTACTCTTCTATGTGCTTCTTCACACACAATGCAGAGTGACAACAGGCTCTATGATCTCTCCATGTCAGGAGGCAAATGCCTTCCTTCAACAAGCCCTAATCTGTTGGTGCTTCTCCTCCACTGCTACTCTCCTGGCACTATCATATCACGGACACAGGTAGTGCTGCCTCAGTTTGCAGCTTGTCTTGTCCTTTTTAGACCTGATACCAGTGATTCAACTACAACAAACCTGAAAGTAAAACACAACAATAAATATCAACAGCAGAATTTTTTTTGTGTATCAGCATTTAGGTCAGTCTACATATGCTATCGTCAGTACGATCCCCTAAGATATCCAGTGATTTGCAGCTGAAGAACAGCAATATATTGAAGAGGAGGAAAAAACATTTACATCTACTTACTATGTCAAAACTTAGTTGTAGTCCAATGGATAAGCAATATTTCTCTAAGTCCTCAAGGCACTCATGGACCATGGGGTATTGAGAGTCTGCTTTAAAGAGGCAGGACACTACTGCCTTCCCTCTATACCCCAACACCATCCAGAAACTACGGAGTTTTCTAAGTGACCTCTGGGAGGCAAGGCAGTTTTTCCTGCTCTGGGAAACCTTATGCTTTTTTTTCTCATGCATTCACTCTGAAAAGCCCATGATATGTAGGATGATGTAGCAACATTCTGTTACATTGCAGTGTTACAATGTGCAGATTCTTGTTTGGCCAGGGGTCTAGGAGGAGGGGGGGACAGCAAGGTTAGGTGCTGTAAGGTCCTCTTTTCTGTGTTCAGTTTTTTGGGTCAACGCCATATTTCTGGGAAGATGGAGTCTGGTTTCTCCTCAGTTGTTGTGGGACCCTCTCTTTAGACTCTGCAGGATATTCCTCAGGTTCTGGAGTCTGAATGGGCCAAGGCACTTTTGGCTTCCTTTGTTTCTTTTATGGGCAAGGTCCTGGCTAAATGGTTGGTTGATCCACCACACTGCCCAGCTAAGCATCCTTGTCTTCCTTTAACTGGATCCCACTCCTCCCGCATTGTCTGACTCGCCTAACTTCTGAGGATGAAGAGGGTAGGTTTTGAGCTTTTCTTATCCTGTGTCGGATCTGTCCTCTAGGGTTGAGAAGGAATCCGACTAAGTTGAGCCTTTGATCAAGGTTATTTTGGTGGTTCACCGGATTTCGTAGAGTGCTTCCCTGGTGGGATTGGCTGTTTTGCTTTTTATGTTGACATGGCTTCTACAGTTGAGTCTACCGTTTCACAGCTGTTTAAACATACTACTTTGCCAGTGCAGAGCACGACTGCACTTTGGTAATGCGATCATAAAAAGCAGATTGCTTTTTTCAGGTCACGGAGCTATTTTATGTGGATTTTTTGCATTGGCTTAAGCTTGTAGGGCCACGGAGGATTGACTGGTGCAGCTATCTCATGCCATCCATGAGGGCACATTTCTGGTAGAACTGATGGCATTGATCAGTCTACTTCTGCATGCCACTTTTTATACTGGCAAGGTGGCTTTGGACTTTGCCAAGATAGCGGCTAAATGCTGAGTCACCTCCGTAGCGGTGCTGTAATATCTGGCTCTGGATATGCAATGTTGATACAGCCTCTAAAAAAGGCCTTGGTGGCTGCGATGGTTCACTTCTCTTTGTTCCTGAACTTGATAAGATGGTCATTCAGACCACTGGGGGCTAAAGTATAAATTTGATTTCTCTGTCGTCCAATACAGGTTACTGGTAACTCTGGGAGGCGATCCGCCCCTTTAAGTAGGCAGGAACATTTCTCTAAATGTATGCAGGGGGTGGAGCCTCCCTTCCCTCCTAGGCTGCAGCTAGCCAACCAGATACAGAATGATTTGTTCTTCTGGGCGACAACACCAGGTGGAGAACATTCTTCTACAGTTTTAGTTTCTTTTTTATTTTCTGTCAGATATGGAATACCACCATTAGCCGGATTACCGTGACTGACAAATGCCCTTCAATGTGGCTGGCTCAGTATCCAGGTGCTTTTTTGTGGACCTTAAGCCCTGAGGGGGAAAATCTTGGTTACAAGTGCTTCCCCAGGGATTACCCACTGAGGTAATTCTTGCTGCATGGTAATCTGAAGACAGAAGATCGGCAGGAAAGGTGAGCTACCCTTTGAGTGCTGCAGGTCCACTTGTCCCACAGTGCCCCTCTGCACAGGGGTTGTGTTTGGGAGTTCTCATTGTGCACTCCTGCACTCATTGGGTATATTTGTGTCTGTTGGGTATTTGGAGCAGGTTTATGTGGTAACTTAACCCTTTGTCTACTGGTTTGACATGTTTTTGGGGGGTTTTATGGAACTTTCCTGACTGGGTTAGTGTTTTCTAAGTTTGCACACCTGATTCATGGGTGTTTTACATGTTTTTAACTTTTACTTTAACGTTTATTGCAATTGTGTACTGCGCCTTTAAGGTGCACTTTACCGCATAGACGCCATTGCTCCATTTACTTTTATGGGACAATACGTAGCGACTTCAGAGTGGGCTCATTTTAATTGTCTACCCTTGCGCTATCAACTGGTTTGTACTTCAAGTGTGTTGGGGGGCTTGGGTGGCTTTGGGCACTGTTTGGGGTACTTTTTGGGGAAAAACTACGTTTCCCATGAGCGATTGGTTCGTGCCTATTTTCTGATTGACTCCTGTTGGGGCAGCCATTTTGTGAGCTTTTTTCAGCGAGTATCCTAAGCAGGGATTGGACTCTCCTTCTCTCCTCTGCAGATTAACCCTTCGCCTGCCAGATAAGTCTATATTTAGCATTTCTGGGGTGAAATATTAATCTTTCACACTGTAATTGGGTGATTCATTGTACAGTTGGTTATTTTGCCACTGTGAGAAGGTCTATACCACTGGAGCTTGGGGTTAGACCTAAGACTAAGGAGGCTGGGGTCTCAGTACCCCCCATTGCGCATTGCTCTTCCTGTCACGCAGGGCTACCATGAGAGTTCTCTGGTCATTTATGCCCAGCATGTTCTGAGGTTCCTGACAGCAACCCAGGGACTTCCAGCCATGCTATTGAGCCAGCTTGGGTGCAAGAGTTGAAGTCTGCGACTAGGGACCTTAGGTCCACTTTACAACTCTTTTCATCCCAGATACAGGGGGCGCTTCAAATGTGGCAGACCCCCTCTACTATCAGGTCTTCCCTGCCTAAACCGCAGGGGGAACCTGATGTGTCAGATTCTTCTGAGGAAGAATTGTTGCTAGATTCGGATGTTGAAGATGGTACTGTTTTGGAGTCTTCTAGGTCCCTTGGGGATCCCTTTGAAGCTGATCCTGAACCCTCCGCTGAGGGCTTGATCAGGGCTGTATTAACCACACTCAACATTCCTTTGGTTCAGGAGGTTCCTTGTGATACCTCTGATGTTTTTCAGGAGCCTGCTAAGCCCCTTACTTATTTTCCTCCTAACCCCACTCTTGACTGTAGTTTCTGAGGCGTGGAAATCTCCGGGCAAGTCTGCTTTTGTGTCCAGGAAATTTGCTAAGCTTTATCCCTTTTCTGAAGCTGAGCTGGCTAAATGGGTTCATCCCCCTAAACAGGACGCACCAATATCTAGACTATCTAAATCTACTGCCTTACCTGTCTCTGATGCTTCTGCGCTGCTAGACTGGACTGACAAGAAACTTGAGGTTTCCCTTAAGTCCATTTTTGCTTCTATTGGTACCGCTATGCGTCCAGCACTTGCTGTTGCGTGGGTTAACCGGGCTATTGCAGTGTGGACTGAACAACTCACTACGACTGTCTGTCAGGATGCGTCTACTTCGGAGAAATTGTGTCTTCTTGCCAATATCTCTGAAGTGCAACACTATGTATCTGCTGCTGCTTTTGATGCCGTCTGCATGATGGCGAGGGCCTCTACTACTTCTGTGGTAGCTAGGCATGCTCTTTGGCTCAAGATCTGGTCTGCTGACACTGCTTCCAAGAAAGTCTTACTTTCGCTGCCATTTCAGGGTACCTCCTTGTTTGGCCCTGATCTTAAGGAACTGATTAGCGAGGCCACAGGGGGTAAGAGTACTCTTCTGCCCTTGGTCTTAAAGAAGAAGTTGCCGTTCAAATGCTACTGGTCCTTTCGTTCCTTTCAGACTGAGACACGTTCAATGAACCAGGCGGTTCCATCAGCTCCGCGTTCCTCCTCCAAGCCCAAACAGCAATGGAAGCCTAAGGCTGCCTCAAAGCCCAAGGCTGCCAAGACTGCTTCAGCATGACTCACCGAACCCGGGCTGCATCCCGCTGTGGGTGGTCGGCTGCGACTTTTTTGCGGGATTTGGGAAGATTCTGTGTTGGACCCATGGGTTTTACAAGTGGTGACAGAGGAATACAAGATCCCTTTCTATTTTCTTCCTCCTTTTCGCTTTTGTCTTTCTCGTACTCCGCAAAACACCAAGAAACGCAGTCTGTTCGACGGCGCTGTTCAGGCTCTTTTTGACAAGGATGTCCTGGAGCCAGTGCCTCTTTCAGACAGGAGTTCGGGGTTTTACTCGAACCTCTTTGTGGTAGCCACAAAGGTCGGCAGATGTTTCCCTATTTTGGATTTGAAGGATCTAAACTTCTTCGTGAACAAGACTCACTATCGTCAGGATTCTCTGCGCACAGTGACCGCTGCCATGTCTCCGGGAGAGTTCCTTGCTTCTCTGGACCTTCAGGATGCGTATTTACACATCCCAATCCATCAGGAGAGTAGGCTGTACCTGCGCTTTTCCTGCGACAGAGGACATTTTCAGCTCTCAGCTCTTCCATTTGGTCTGACAATGGCTCCTCAGGTCAACGAGTTCTGGGGGCCTTGATATCAGTTCTCCATCGAGACGGCATCAGAGTGACTCCTTACATGGATGACTTGCTAATGAAAGCCACCTCGGCAGACCTTCTTCATCAGCAAGTTCAGACCTGCATACAAGTCCACCCATCACGGATGGATTGTCAACTTGGACAAGTCGGATCTTTCCCATCCCAGAAACTGATCTTCCTGGGTCTTCTATTCAATACTCAGAGGAGCATGGTGTTTCTACCAGATGCAGTAGCCCATCAAATTGCCCACAGAGTTTCAGTGATTCTGTCTCCGGATCTGATCCCAATTCAGAGGTTGTCTTCTCTGGTGGGGAAGTTCATTTCCACGATAGAAGCGGTTCCATTCGCCATGGCGCACACCAGGGAACTTCAGAGGTTTGTGATACAGGTGTGCAGGGATCGACCAGATCATCAGAGGTTATCGGTGTCCCTTCCCCCTCATGTGGAATTGAGCTTGGAGTGGTGACTGAACCTTTCCAATCTGCTGAAAGGGAGATCCTTTCTGATTCCCTACTGGACCACTGTCACGACGGATGCCAGCCTCTCGGGCTGGGGAGCTGTTCTGGGTCACTTCAGCACTCAGGGGAAGTGGTCCATGGAAGAGTCCCTTCTCCCAATCAACATCTTGGAACTTCGAGCGATATTTCATGCTCTACATAGTGGGAGTTACACCCCAAGGAGTTTCAACTCCTTTTTCAGAGATGGGGGATGCCCCATGTGATCTGATGGCGATGAGACACAACAGGAAGGTTTCGGTGTTCTGCTCTCAGTGGAGAGACTCTCTGGCTCTAGCTGTCGATGCAATGTCCATTCCTTGGACGTTCTCTCTGGCTTACATCTTTCCTCTCCTTCCAATTTTGATAAGGGTGTTGCAGAAACTAAAGGTGGAACACGTTGTCCGGTCATCCTGATTGCTCCGGATTGGCCTTGTCAATCTTGCTAGCCGGAGCTTCTGGCTCTATCTGTAGCTGAGCCTTTTCCGCTCCCATCCCGTCCAGATTTTCTTCTGCAGGGTTACCTGTGGAAGGAAGATGTCCATCGGCTCAATTTGACGGCCTGGAGGTTGAATCCTCGATTTTAAGGAAGAAAGGTTTTTCTTCTGCTGTGGTGACTACTATGCTTAGTGCCCGTAAGCCTGTTTCTTCCAAGATCTATCACCATGTCTGGTCTACTTTTGTGTCTTGGTGTGCTGACAGGGATCTGCCCCTTGATTTTGATGTACCTACTGTCCTGGCTTTTCTGCAGGACGGGGTGGATAAGGGACTCAGTTTGAGTTCTCTTAAGATTCAGACTTCTGTGCTTTGTCTTCTTTTAAGAGTGCATTGCTATCCTTCCTGATGTCAAGGTTTTCTTCCAGGGCGTTGCTCATGTTCGTCCTGCCTTCCGGAGTCCCGCTCCTCAGTGGGATCTTAATTTGGTTTTGGGCGTTCTTCAACGTCCTCCCTTTGAGTCTATGGCTACTATTCCTCTACGTCTCTTGACATGGAAAATGGCCTTTCTCCTGGCGATCGTGTCTGTTCGCCAGGTTGCGGAGTTGCAAGCTCTTTCCTGTAAACCACCATATCTGGTGTTTCACAAGGATAAGGCGGTGCTTCGCACCTCCAAGGAGTTTTTGCCTAAGGTGATCTCCGAGTTTCACATCAATCAGGAGATTGTGGTGCCCTCTTTCTGCCCTAACCCCTCTTCTCACAAAAGAGCGAGATCTCCACTTGTTGGATGTGGTAACATAGTAACATAGTAACATAGTAACATAGTAAATTAGGTTGAAAAAAGACACAAGTCCATCAAGTTCAACCTTCGCTTCATACCTCAGTAACTAAGAATTTTATAGCTTTCCTGCTACCAATTAAATTAGTCTTTATCAGACCTTCCTGATCTGCCTACTGATAAACAGTATAACTCTGTATGTTCCCTTTTGAAAGAAATGTATCTAATCTTCTCTTAAATGTGTCCATTGTATCTGCCATAACTACCTCCCTGGGCAATGAATTCCACAATTTGACAGACCTTACCGTAAAAAAACCCTTCCTCTGCTGAAGTTTAAACCTCCTTTCCTCTAATCTCAAGAGGTGTCCCCTGGTCACCTGAGCAGGCCTTGGAATAAATAGCTCACCGCAGAGATCCTTGTATTGACCTCTCATATACTTGTACAATGTGATAAGGTCTCCTCTTAGTCGTCTTTTCTCTAGAGTAAATAAACCAAGTTTGTTTAGTCGTTCCTCATATGTCAAGTCCTCCATTCCCTTAATTAATTTTGTTGCTCTCCGCTGTACCCTCTCTAGTTCTAGTATATCCTTTTTCAGAACCGGTGCCCAAAATTGCACTGCATACTCAAGGTGAGGTCTTACCAATGATTTGTATAATGGCAAAATAATGTTATCCACTCTTGCTTCAATACCTCTTTTTATGCAAGACAGGACTTTGTTTGCCTTTGCTACTGCTGTTTGACACTGGTCACTGTTTCCAAGTTTGTAGTTGACAAGGATACCCAGGTCTTTTTCTAGCAAAGACCTGGGTTTGTCTCAAGTTTTATGTCCATCGCACTGAATCTGTCAGGAAATCAGACGCTCTGTTCATCATTCCTGAGGGTCCTAGGGCAGGAAGACCGGCGTCCAAAGTGACTATTGTGTCCTGGATCAAGTCCACTATTCGTAAGGCATACAAGTTGAGGAATAAGCATGTTCCCTTTCGGGTCATGGCTCATTCCACCAGGTCTATTGGGGACTCTTGGACCTATAAGAATCAGGCTTCTGCTGATCAGCTGTGCAGGACGGCCACTTGGTCCTCTGTGCACACCTTTTCGAAGCACTACCGTGCGGATGTGCTGGCTTCGGCTGATGCCAGCTTTGGAAGAAAGGTCCTGGAGGCAGTCTTGCCTGTCTAGGATCTTCTCAGGTTCTTGGTGCTTCTTTTGCTGTTGAGCTCTGTTGGCTTTAGTTCAGTGTGCTGTGTAACAGTTCCTGGGGTGTTTTTACCCCTGTTTGGTGTCTGTTGACACTTCAGTTTTGTTGGGTTTCTCTGAGCAGTTGGTTCATAGAGGTTCTGGTGACTTTGGGGGCCTTGCGCCTGGTCTTTGCCTTCTTCCCGCCTCTGGGGAACTCAATGGTTGGACATCCCAGAGTTACCAGTAACCTGTATTGGACGACAGAGAAAAGAGGATTTTAGTCTTACCTGTTAAATCCTTTTCTCTTAGTCCATACAGGTTACTGGTCTCCCACCCTGTCAAGGGACCATGCTTGGCTGTCCTGTGGCAGTATGTGTGAGTCCTTGGGGCATGCTCACAGGAGTCTTCTTCTCTTCTACTATCTAGTAAACATTTAGTGTCTCAAATCATTCCGGAGCTGGTTGGCTAGCTGTAGCCTATGAGGGAAGGGAGGCTTCACCCCCTGCATACATTTAGAAAAATGTTCCTGCCTACTTAAAGGGGCGGATCGCCTCCCAGAGTTACCAGTAACCTGTATGGACTAAGAGAAAAGGATTTAACAGGTAAGACTAAAATCCTCTTTTCCAGAGCAAGAGTCCTGCCAAACATGCTAGTAGGGACTTTCAGGGGTTCCTACCGCTCATCTGGTTCCTCAGTGGCTGGGTCCTGTGATTGACAGGTGAAGGTTTTTGCATCTCTTTTCTTGCACTCCCTCTGCACGGTGTTGTGTGTCCCATGTTCCTTCTCTTTCTGTCTCAGGGGTCACTTGCAGGAACATCTGAGCCTGGCTATAGCGGTGGTTCGGAACCACAGGGGGATTTTCAATCTTTCCATATCTCACCTTGTCCCAACCCGGTGGCTGCGGTTTTTAGGCCTTGTTTTCGTCTCTGCTCTGAGGCAACAAGACTTTGGAAAAAGTGTCCAGTTTGAAGACAAAGATTCATTTATTTCTTGGCACAATCTTATCACTGAGTCAGGGACTGCATATGTCTGGTATGCATGCTGTTGTCCACAATGGAAGTGGTTAGTTCTATTTCACTTGTGTCCTCTTCAACGAAATATGCTTCAGAACTGGCCGCAGAGCCCGATCCACCATCACCACTCTCTGCCTCATTCTAAAGTGATCAGACTGTCTCTCTTCAGTGGTGGCTGATGGCCAAGTCTCTGTCCAAAGGTCGATCTTCCATCCACTGCACTAAACGTTGGCTTTAACCGATGCCAGCGTGTTCGAGTAAGGAACTTGTTAAGGCTTGTAGCTCAATCTTCTGGAGATTGGTTGCATTTTCAATGCTCTGTCTACATGGACAAGTCTCCTGCAGGGTCGTCCCACACAAATTCAGTCCATCAGTACTATGGCCTTATCATACATCAATCATCAGGGAGTACCAGGAGCAGCTACGCTGTGCAGAAACTTGAAAGATTTTGCTTTGGGCACAAACTCACGTAGCTGCCCTGTCCACCAGGTATGTCCCGGGTGTAGACAACTGAGCAGAGTATTATCTTAGTAGGCAGTCCATTGATTTGGGTGGGAGTTGAAGCCGGACATTTTCGTTCAACTAGTGGAACGTTGGGTCTGGCCACACATAAAAATGATCTCCCATCGCAATGTGAAGCTTTCAGTTTTCTGTGCCAGAGTGAGAGATCCACAGGTGGTGGCATTGGACGAGCTGATGGTTATGTGGCGGTGTGTTCTAGGGTACATCTTTTTTCCTCTGGCCATAGTTCCCAGAGTCATGCCAAAATATGGAGGGAAGGGGTTCACACTCTTCTTATGCATCCATTCTGGCCACAAAGAGCTTAGTTTCATCACCTTCTCGAAATGCCTATGGAAACACAGTGGTGTCTGCCTCTGGTTCCAGATCCTTTGTCTCAAGGGCCTGCTTATCATCCCAACTTGGACAACCTTGTCTTAATAGCATAGTATTTGTGGCCAACGTCTTGCGTTACAAAGGTTAAGTGATTCCATTACCCAGACTATGCTGCGAGCTTGCAAGTCTGTCTCTTCCAAAATCTATCCATCTGATCGATATTGCTTCTGCGAGGCACGTATCTGAGTGAAGTGCTCTGTTTTGTCGCTCTCACATAGTTTTTCATCTAGACTTGGTTGCCTTAAGAACTGTTCCTGATTTTCAGCCTAAGGCTGTTTCTGACTTTCAGACTATGAGAAAAGGATTTATCGGTGAGTGAAAACATCCCCTTTTCTCCAGCCAGTTGGCATCACAGACAACCAATACTCCTAAATGGTCAAAAAGCAGATGGCTGCAATGAAGAATATGATGCACGCTGGACTTTGTCAGATTAACTGTGACATTAATTTGTGCCATGTGCATAATGGGTACCAGCAGTACCAATGATAATACAGATTTTGTCATTTCTGACACTAGGAATGTTGAGCTTTCAACAAAAACAATGCCTGAGCTACTTCCAATAACTGGCCTGCACCTATCATTTCTGCTTCAGACACACCCACTAGACCAGTGATTCCCAACAGGCTTGTCATGTGAAATGTGTTGCATCCCTAAACTTAATGTGTCACACCTTTTCAAATACTTTGAAGTTCTTAAGTTGTTTTTATGTATATATGTGCTACAGAGTTTTTTTTTTCCCCATGACAAAGAAATATGAGTCAGATATAAAAAAAAAAAAAAAGTTAGGAACCACTACATTAGGCAGTTCTGTTAGTTCTGAACCTGCACCTCCATCTAGTGGACTCAGTAGGGAAACTAAAACAAGACCCATTTTGGCTTCTTGTCTGCTGCTTCTTATCCTAAAAATATGATGTATGCATGTATCTTGATGAATGTACTGAGACGACTAAAATGCTAATGGCAAATAAAAATGTAACATTCTCATTTTTCTTTTTTGTTTCTTCTTTATAATCATGTGTGTTTTATGCTACTATTTTCTTTTGAATTTCTCTTATGTGTTCTTAATGCAACCTTTCATCCAGGGTTTAAAAAGTTCAATTTCCCCATTCTATTATTTTATCTATGGAGATTGGAGACTAACTTTGGGACTCCTTTTAATGACAGAGTACAAAAATAAACTGAAAGCTTGGCTAAAGGGATGCCATCAGAAATCTTGGAGCCCCATACAAACATAAAGCGAAGGACCCCACACATCTGCACAGTAACCTGGAAGTATATGTAAAGATGGAGCACGTTGAAGTGCTCCACAAAGTGGTTTGATATGAAAGGGAGGACAAAGCGACAGTGGTGTGCTCCAGCTATCTTCTACACTACCTGCAGAATTTAATTAAAAAGGAGGAGCAGCAGGAGATCCTCCAGAATCCCCAATGAGCCAGTATGGTTGTCTGGGTCCCATTTTGACACCTCATTGGGGCTGTGGGGTCCTCCATGTCTGATCTGGAAGGTGGGCCCCATACACTGGTACTGCTTATAATGCTTAGCTACATTAAAGGAGTATAGAGTGTATACATCTATCTATCTATCTATATATATATATAAAATATGTTGTAGAAAAGCACTCTCAGAAAGCTCCTAAGGCGAAAATCACATCAATATTTATTAAACCAACATTTCGGCCAACCTCCGTGGCCTTTTGTCAGCACCCAGATGACATTAAGGACTATTAACAGTGAGTGCTGCCATAATCCACACAGATATTATATATATATAGTAGGGTTTTTCCTATATAACATAACAAGGGTACTTTCAATGCTTTCAAAAGTTATTAAAATGATAACTTGGCATTTTTTCTAAATGCTTGATTTCAAGATGTTTGGCAAGCAAATGGAGCTATTACTGTTACAGTTTGAAAAGCTGAGTGGTGTAAACACAGGCTTCCCATATATGGGAGCTTTATTACATCCTTGAGAATGCAGTCAGATAGTGATCCCATGCATATTGTGGGTCTAACACTGCAGACATGAAAGTACATTTCCCCTCCTGGGCATGTAAGGTTTCCCGTGCCCCTAGTGAGAGTTAACTCCTAGACCAAGAAGATTCAGTGTGGAGATATTGTATCCATGGAAGAATCTTTACCCTTTGGACAACAAAGCAGAGACTGGAAACAACACTGATACGCTTGCACACAGCATCTATTCCGGGAGCTTTGCCGAATAAGGGGATAGCGAGGAGACACTGTTCCGTGGCTCTCAGGTGATCCCAAGCTGGAAGAAAAAGACCCAGTCTGCCCCCGACTGGATCCCAAGCTAGGACCTGCCTGTCCTCATTTGAATTCCCATCTGGGGTTTCCTGGAGAATTCCTTCCTGTAGACCCCTTTGGTATTATGTGTGAATCCTTGCTTTCTCTGGTAGTAAGATCTCCTTTGGAATGTTGGCTGTTTATGAAAGGAAGGGTTTCTTCCTCTGGATCCTGATGATCTGGGGGAAGGAAATCTAGGTCTTCTTTCTTGAGGTAAAATGGTGCTTTTCCGTCCCTGTCTGAGACACCGACCGACTTCCTGCCCTGTACATTCCAGCTGTGGAACGCATAAGGAGTATAAAATTATAGCAGCTTCTGCTTTTTGTGAGCTCACTCCATATGGCGTCCATGCGTCTAGAGATGCCGAGTGGTGAAATGGGAAGGAGAAGAGTCCTGCTTGCTGTAGAGAGAGGGTAAGGAAGGAAGATAAAACTTTATAATGATGCCAGTGCAAACATTCAGCAAGCGAGTAGAGGGCAGTATCATGGTGCCCGTGATTCTTGTTGACATTCTTACTTCCGGGTTTGTGTCTGGTTGCCTCTTATTGGTGCTAGCTGGCTAGCCTTTATATACGCCCTCCTGTCAATGGGTCGGTGACCTTACATTTCCTGCGCTCCTGTTCCGTGTTTGATCCGGTTTTCATCTGACCTCATTCCTGTGCTACTCCTGTGTACCGATCCAGGCTTTGGCTGACTACTGCTCCAGTGTACCGCTCCAGGCTTTGGCTGACTACCGCTCTTGTGTACCGACCCAGGCTTTGGCTGACTACCGCTCTTGTGTACCAATTCTGGCTTTGGCTGACTACCGCTCTTGTGTACCGAACCAGGCTTTGGCTGACTACCTATCACGGTGCCCGTGATTGCTCTCATATTGTGTTTATCACCAGTAGGGGGCTCTCCATTGGCTGGCTGCTTTCAGCCTGCCCTGCATTGCCTACTTAAACCTAGCCTGGGCACTCTTCGGTTGCCCTTTCGTGTTGTCTCTATGCTGCTTGAGTCTACTCTTTGTTCCTGAGCATCCTGGGCCTCTGCTGTGTTCCTGCTACCTGTATTCATCCTGTTCCAGTGTTACCTGTCTATTAGTTCCTGCTTCTGTCTGTTTCGGTTGATGTCACCGATTCCTGCTGCCAGTCACCACCGCCGTTCCTGATTCCGGTTGATCATCTGTATGCTGGTTCCTGCTTCCACCTGCTGGTTCCTGTCCAGTTCGCCTACAGTTAGCTGACGTTCCTGAGTCGCATTGGCGACATTTCTAACCTTGCCGGTTATTCAGTATGCGGGTACTGGTTGCCTTACAGCCGCCGGAAGTTTCTACTATCTATTAGCGTTCCATGTACAGGGTACTGGTTCGCTCCACTAGCCACCCGGCTGTATTGCAGGATCGTTAGCATTCCACGTACTGGGTACTGGTTCGCTCCACTAGCCACCCGGCTGTATTGCAGGATCATTCGCGTTCCACATACTGGGTACTGGTTCGCTCCACTAGCCACCCGGCTGTATTGCAGGATCGTTAAGCGTTCTTCGTACTGGGTACAGGTTCGCTCCTCTAGCCATCCGGCTGTATTTCAGTATCGTTTAGCGTTCCACGTACAGGGTACTGGTTCGCTCCACAAGCTACTTCGCAGTATTTCAGTACTGTTTAGAGTTCCACGTACAGGGTACTGGTTCGCTCCTCTTGGCTGTGTGTCAGGATTATTTAAGCGTTCTACGTACAGGGTACTGGTTCGCTCCTCTAGCCACTCGGCAGTATTGCAGGATCATTTAAGCGTTCCACGTACAGGGTACTGGTTCTCTCCTTAAGCCACCCGGCTGTACTGCAGGATCAGTCTGCGTTCCACGTACAGGGTACTGGTTCGCCCCTCTAGCCACTCGGCTGTATTGCAGGATCAGTCTGCGTTCCACGCACAGGGTACTGGTTCGCTCCTTAAGCCACCCGGCTGTATTGCAGGATCAGTCTGCGTTCCACGTACAGGGTACTGGTTCGCTCCTTAAGCCACCCGGCTGTATTGCAGGATCAGTCTGCGTTCCACGTACAGGGTACTGGTTCGCTCCTTAAGCCACCCGGCTGTATTGCAGGATCAGTCTGCGTTCCACGTACAGGGAACTGGTTCGCTCCTTAAGCCACCCGGCTGTATTGCAGGATCAGTCTGCGTTCCACGTACAGGGTACTGGTTCGCTCCACTTCCATCCGCTGGTCTCTATTGCTTGTGCTTTACTGTTCCCAGTACGCTGGTCCGGGTGTTTTCCTGTCATTTGCCGGCGGGCCACTTATGCTGACTTAGCCTCTGGTCATCCCTGTGACTGTTGCTACCACCTTCCAGTCGCTGAAGCTTAGTGGTTACCATTCTCTCATTACCAGGCTGCCTTGCCCGGTATATTGGTAAGGCCGGTAGAACCTGTCCTATTCCTTGGGTTGCCTTACCCGGTATTGGCAAAGCTGGTAGAGCCGGTATTAGTCTCCTGTCTATTGGCTGCCTTGCCCAGTATATTTGTAAGGCTGGTATAACCTATCCTGTTTCCTTGGGTTGCCTTACCTGGTATTGGCAAGGCCGGTAGAGCCTGTATTTGTTTCCTGTCTATTGGCTGCCATGCCCGGTATATTGGCAAGGCCGGTAGAGCCTGTATTTGTTTCCTGTCTATTGGCTGCCTTGCCCGGTATATTGGCAAGGCCGGTAGAGCCTATATTGCTATTGTTATTATTGCTTCCCTGTCAATAAAGATATATGTGTGTACGTGTATGATACCCTACGGGGTTGCCCTTAACTTTTTCAATAAAGTTGTGTTTTTACCTAACTCTGCGTCTGAGAGTCTTAACAAACCATGACACTACCGCTCTTGTGCAACGATTCAGGCTTTGGCTGACTACTGCTCCTGTGTACCGATTCAGGCTTGGACTGACTACTGCTCCTGTGTACCAATTCAGGCTTGGGCTAACGACCGCTCTCTGATACTGATCCAGGCATTGTCTGACTTACGCTGTTTGTGCCACTCACGCTATTGTCAGATTGGTTGCTCCGATTACTTTACGTCTGTGTATCAGTGTGGCCTCCGCTACGTACATTCGGTCTGTACTGTCCAGTCATTAAGCGGTTAACGTTGCCTGTCCATAATACGCCCAGCCTGTGCTTCTCTGTGGCCTCCGATACGTACACCAGTCAGTGCTATCCAGTCACTAAGCGGTTAACGATGCCTATCCATATACGCCCAGCCTGTGCTTCTCTGTGGCCTCAGATATGTACACCAGTCAGTGCTATCCAGTCACTAAGCGGTTAACGTTACCTATCCATAATACCCCCAGCCTGTGATTCTCTGTGGCCTCCGTTACATACACCAGTCAGTGCTATCCAGTCACTCCTCAGTTCCTTGTTGCGCCAGATACAGGTTGCCTTACCCGGTACTCGGTAAGGCCGGTAGAGCCTCCTAAGTCCTTATTGCATCTGCCTTCAGGCTGCCTTACCCAGTATTCGGTAAGGCCAGTAAAGCCTCCAGTATTGTACTGCTATTTGTATGCCCTGTCCTGTGTCAAACTTGCTTACTGTTGTAATAAAGTTTGGACCCGTGAGGGGCCTTGTTGCGCTTTATATTGTCTAATAAAGCTTTTTAACCTACCCAATTGTCTGGGTGTTCAATAAAACCATGACAGGCAGACAGCATTCTTAGCGACCTGGAGATGGTAACAGGAACAAACCAAAAATACGTCCATTCAGCTGAGTATGACAAAAAAAAAAAACCTGATATCACCAGCCAGAAGCTCATATTTAAAGAGCTGAGGAAGTCCTACCCAGCTGGAGGGCAGAGACATTACCAATTTTCAATGCTGGATAAGGACACAGAAGAAATAAACCTGCACTCCTCCATACAAATTACTCAAATGTGCACCCTGTATAATGCATTTATTATACCATTTATGTTAATAAATTTGAGGTTTTTATTGCATAGTTTGGCCAAAATATGTTTCTGTTTGCCTACCACGTCACAGTGATACACAATCATCCCTGTTTAGATATGATGCTTCTGTGGAATTATTGTAACAACACATTGGACCTAATTAAAAACATTTAAAAACACATTTTCTGTTATCTTTATAAGACTCACCTGCTTTCAAACTGGGTTGGCTTGCAGTGAGTGAGTGACCATGAAGAAGTCCACCAACCCCACAAGTCACATGGGGTTTGCATATTGACTTAATTGCAAGAAGGCCCAATAACATGCCTTTAATAACCTCTTTGAAAGGGACAGCAAATGTATTTTAAGCATATTGCATTTATAATTGTGAAATTAAATAGAATATAGTGAAAAACAGCTAGAATGAGAAGGAGATATATGCAAAAGCAATGAAGAAAAGAAACTCACAGTGATAACTCACCATAACATTTACAAATAATATTTGTACTAATAAAAGGAGAAGGCTGGCAGAATGCCAGATTCCCCAGCCACACACACCCCTGGGCGGACAAACACACCTGGGGGCAACAGAAAGGAGGAGATATTCATGTCTCCTCCATACTGCCTGTCTGAAAGATACAGAGGAGCGTGTTCTGCCCCTGCACACTCCTGTGAAAATCTCAGCAAGGAGTTAGCCCTCCCTCCACATCCTGCCGGAGAAAAGAAAAAATATGGCTGACACGCACACACACAGCCACAGCTACAAGGTATGTCCTACATGTAGTCTAAACCCACCACCGTATATCTGTGCCTTAATATAACTTCCCATTTCCTCCTCACCCTCCCCAAATACATAAAGAAAATGCACATGCACACCCTACATCTGTGCTTTAACCCTCTGAGTGTCAGAGAGGTCTGCAATGCATGGCACTCAAAGCGTTAACATGTCCTCTTCCTCTCACATGCCTGCTTCACATTAATTACTGTGATGCGCCTGACAGTCTCACCCGTGCCCCACTAATTGCAAGAGGAGTTCTGATCTATGAGTTCCTCTCATCTACAGCGCGGGTGCCGGGACAGTGGGGGAGTGGTGCCTGGGGAGCAGCTCCAGACACTGGCGGGGACTAGCCCATGAGCTCCTCTACCCCAAGGGGGAGATGCATGATCTGGTGATCCGCCGTCTGCTGGAACACAGGCTCATCCCTGGGAGCTTTGTCAACAGCACGCTCATAAATGACTAGCAGCCCGGCGGCTGCATCATTTAAAACTACCCAATATCTATGTCAAAAAGATGAAAAGATGCTGTGTCTGCTTCTCAGGGGGGTCATTTTTAGGTAAAACCCTGGCTACTCGGATTTAAAATTAGCTGTAACCATTACAAGGGAACACATAGATAAAGGCTTCACATAATACGCCCAATCAATGGAGTCGGCCTCACTCTGGTATTTCTGTAGCCTTTTGTATAGTTTGCAGAACTAAAATACAAACATGTTCTTACAATTCACAACTTTGCTACAATTGAACAGCAAATATCGATAACTGTAGCCCCTTGCATTAACCCTTTCAATGTCAGAGGGGTACGCAATGCATTGCAAACCCCTCCACCACTCAAGGGGTTAATTCTGGTGTAGGCCACTTACTGTTTGCGCCCACGTCAACACTATCCCTCCTCCACACTCATTGGCCTCCATGCTTCTTCCAATGCTGTGCTTCCTCCTAAGTGTTCCACTGCTTTCCTATGGGGTGCTTCTGATGCCACTCCCCCAGCCTGCAGCAGCAGATCATTGGCTGCTGTGCCATGCAATGCAATGCACCAATGTATTCAGCATACTGCCTGGCTGGGGGCCAGTATTGTGAGCTTCAGCTCAGTAGGTCATTTTCTTAACAATTGCAACCATCAACCATGGACAGGAGCCCATGATGTACTGCTGCCAGCATAGGCCAAGGCGGACCTCAAGAGGGATGAGTGGCGCTATGCTCTGGGGCACAAACAGCTTATAAGACATATTTAAACCTTTGAGTGTCACAGGGGTACCCAATGCATTGCAATGTGTTGCCTACCCCTCTGGCACTCAAACTGTTAAATCCGTTATGCTTGTCTTCTTTTCTTTCTACTTTATACTACCAAACCGAATACCCCTTTGCTTGCATTAGGTGTCTTCTTATGTGTTCTCTTGAGTTATTCAAAGTTTTATATTACCTAACTGAAGTGGATAATGGCTTTCATCAGGGCTGGATTTGCCATAAGGCAAAGTAGGCACCTGCCTACAGGCGCAAGCCACTGAGGGGCGCCTGCCAATGGGATACCTAATTTTTTTTTTTTTTTTATTCTTTGAAAAGATTTTAAAAAAAAATGGCCACCGCGCTGGCTGCACCGGCGCCCAATCCCTCACATTGCACCTCCCTGGCAGGAGGTCTATCCGTTTCCTACCTCCCTGGCAGGAGATCTGTTGTCTGTGCCTCCTCTGGTACAGTCAGCCCTGTGGTTGCTGAAGCTCCCTTGTCGGCTCTGTAGGAATGCAGAGTGCTGGGAGATGACATCATCTCCCAGCGCTCTGCATTCCTGAACAGGAGACCGCGAGGAAGCTTCAGCAACCACAGGACTGACTGTACCAAAGGAGGCACAGACAACAGATCTCCTGCCAGGGAGGTAGGAAACGGACAATGGGAGGGAGGCAGGCAATGTGAGGGCAACATGGAGATGGCGGGGGCAAGTTGGACCCGAAGGTGGCCATTGTGAGGGCAATTTGGAGCTGATGGGGGGCAAGTTGGAGCTGATGGGGAGGCAACATGGAGATGATGGGGGCAATTTGGAGCTGATGGGAGGCAATTTGGAGATGGTGGGGGCAATGGGGAGCTAATGGAGGGCAATGTGAGGGTAGCATGGAGCTGATGGGGGGCAAGTTGGAGCTGATCGGGAGGCAACATGGAGATGGTGGGGGCAATTTGGAGCTGGTGGGGGGCAATTTGGAGATGGTGGGGGCAATGTGGAGCTAATGGAGGGCAATGTGAGGGTAGCATGGAGCTGATGGGGAGGCAACATGGAGATGGTGGGGACAATTTGGAGCTGATGGGGGCAATTTGGAGCTGATGGGGGGCATTTTGGAGATGGTGGGGGCAATGTGGAACTGATGAAGGGCAATGTGAGGTAGCATGGAGCTGATGGGGGGCAAGTTGGAGCTGATGGGGCAATGTGAGGGTAATAAAGAGATGATGGGGGCAATGTGGACATTAGGAGCATTGTGGAGGTGTCCAGTGGAGTTGGCCAATGGGGCTCCTGAGATGTAAATCTGGCCCTGGCTTTCATATGTGTGTGATGTGTGTGTATGTGTGTGTGTCTGTACATCTTTAAAAGAAATGGACAAACTGGAGGGGGGTATGATATTTGCCCTTGCAATGCTGATGCTACAATCTACATACCAGGGAGCTCTATCATTCACCCTGATATTCACGCATTACACCCAAATTTCACAAGCTGTGTGAAAGGCCAATTTTTTATTGATATTGTGCATGTTTTATCTTATGTGAAGCACTTCCATTTCTTGCTTTTACCCCCCAAAGTGTCCTTCTTTATGACATACTAACAAAAGGGGTACAGCGTTGGCTGTGGGGGTCAAGTCGTTTGAGTGCCTGAGGGGTATTGAACGCATTAATTCACAATGCTTTGGGTACATTTGCCACAGTAAAAGGGTTAAGTGTTTGAGAGCTAAAGAGGTATCCATGCAGTAAAATGTGTTGGATACCTGTTTGGCACTGAAAGAACCCAACACAATGCACATTTTCTCTGGTTTATTTAAACCCCTTCAGTGCCAAACAGGTATCCAACACATTCCACTCTATGGATACCTCTTTGGCTCTCAAACACTTAACCCTTTCACTGCCACAAATGTGCACAAACCATTGTCAATCAATGCCATGAATAAACCTGAAGCACCCAAAGGACTTAATCCCCATGGGCAATGCCGTGCCCCTTTCGCTAATACAAATATAAAATAAGAACCCAAGTGAACAAAATATACATAGCAGCAAGGAATGAGGGGGCTCTCCAGGCCCCCCAAAGTTAGGATAAAAACGTAAAGCAAAATCTAAAACAAAAAACAAACCTGCGCTCCACACAGTGGCATAATATTTTCTTTATACAGGGTGCCCATTTGGATAACTTGTATGGAGAAGCACCGGTTTGTTTTTTGAGTTCTAAAAACACACCGCTTGCACTGCATTGTAAACTTTTCAAGCATTCAAAGGGTTAACAGTCACCAGAGGTAATAAAATTGTTCCTGCCTAGACCATGAGGGAGATTCACTAAGCGGTAATAAAGAGGTGACACAGTGGCGATGACTTCTCCAGTGATATCACTTCTTCCATTCCTATGTTATTCTATGGAGCCAGATTTCTTCAGCTTTGCACATCTTAGTGAATAGGCACCATTTGCCCTTATTTGGTGCAAAAGTGCTTTGTGTGACTTGTAAACTAAATTGGAAAGAACATTTCCCAAATCCCATGCTATGCATAAAACTGTATTTTATAATATAAATCATGTTTTTCAGAAATACATGATAATATCTCATGGTTATGGATTCCATCACATACGTTGATTCAAACAATATTCTGCCAATTTATGGATACTGAACCATTTAGAACTGTGAATAAAATTGCCAAGGTTCAACATGGGTATAATATTGAGTAGCATTCCTTTTCTATTATAAGTACATTTTTTGCATTTATTTATTCTTAAATAGCAGCTGCATCTGAGTAGGGATGAGCGAGCACCCCGATGCTCGGGTGCTCGGGTGCTCTGACCGAGCACCCCCTGAGGCTCGAGTGCTCGGCCGAGCACCCGAGCCCCATTGAAAAGCATGGGAGCACTCGAGCATTAAACCAGGCACCCCCTGCTCTGATGAGCGGAGGGTGCCTGGTCAATGTCCCCCTTCATCTCCGCTATGCCCCTCTTCCACAATGTCCCCCTTCATCTCCTATGCCATAGAGGAGATGAAGGGGGACATTGTGGAAGAGGGGCATAGCGGAGATGAAGGGGGACATTGTGGAAGAGGGGCATAGACTCTATGCCCCTCTTCCACAATGTCCCCCTTCATCTCCGCTATGCCCCTCTTCCACAATGTCCCCCTTCATCTCCTCTATGGCATAGGAGATGAAGGGGGACATTGTGGAAGAGGGGCATAGCGGAGATGAAGGGGGACATTGTGGAAGAGGGGCATAGCGGAGATGAAGGGGGACATTGTGGAAGAGGGGCATAGAGTCTATGCCCCTCTTCCACAATGTCCCCCTTCATCTCCGCAATGCCCCCTTCATCTCCGCAATGCCCCCGTACCTCCAGTCCCTGGTGGTCCAGCGGAGCGTCTTCGGATCTGTGCCTCTTCCGGCACAGATCCCCTTCACCCGAACATGTCGGGCGAGCACATGGCGGTACTCGTACGAGTACCGCCATGTGCCGAGCAGAGCGATGCTCGAGCCGATCCGAGCATCGGCCGAGCACGCTCGCTCAACACTACATCTGAGGGTATTGTAGAAACCTTAGGTGTGTTCTTCATGTCAACATGCTTCATACAGTTAATGCTTTAACAGATGGGGTGGGAAAAATATTGCAAGGCTATGCAATGCCTACACCTCTGGTCCATAAAGGGTTAACTTTTATGTCTGCAAGTTGGTATAGTTTTCATGATAAAAGGTAAATATGTACATTTTTATTGCATGGCTAAAACATTTCACTGTTTACTATTTTTAGAAATCTAATCTGATGCTAAAAATTCCTCATTAAAGTGGAATTTTTCATGTTAATTACATTGCCCCAGAATATATTACTAACCTAGCAATCTGCAAAGTTATACTATCCTTAAGCTGAATAAATCTGTGGTATTTAAGTAAAAACTGATCTTCGGCAAGAACCAGAGGACAGACAGTGCAGACATCTTGGAGGAAATGTATCTCTGAGTCTGCGCTGTCTGTCCCGTTCACTGCCAGCATTGGTGGTGATGTTCCTTCTGGCCTCAAGGCACCGGAAGGGACTGACCGCGCAGGAGCACAGAGCTTCTCTTGTAAGCTCTGTGCAGCCCGATGCCTATAGAAGATGAGTTTTTACTGAAATACCACAGACTTATTCAGTTTAAGGGTAGCATAACTTTGCATATTGCTAGGTTAGTAATATATTCTGGGGCAATGTATATAACATGAAAGTTCCGCTTTAAACACTGAAAACATCAATAAAAATTACTGCTAATCAATCCTGGGCTATTGCTATGATAAAGCCGAGTTTACAGAGGACATTAAACAAGGAATGGTTTACTTCTGATTATCCATGATGTTAGTCTGAGTCATCTGTGGCTTTTTGTTTTTGTTGTACTGTTCAAAGGGAGCTTAGGTTAGATTTTGATTCATTTATCCCTTGATGTCATGTGGACATTGCTTTGTTTCTCTCTAATCACAGTTTCTTTTTTTTTACAATACAGTGCATGTTTGTGTGCTGCTAAACTCAGCAAACCAGATAATCAAGAGCAGATTCAAATAAACTTTTCTTTGGTTACACCACAATCATATGACTGTTAAATAGTTCATACAAACACAATAAAGAACGCATTGCTTGCTAATGATGCAGAAAGACAGAAAATATTGTAATTCATTTAAAAAACCTTAACCCCCACACTGTCCAGGGGTGGGTGGCTCTAGAGCAGTGGTTCTCAACTCCTGTCCTCAGGACCCACTAACAGGCCAGTATTTGATGATTTCCTTGTTAGAGCACAGGTGAGTTAATCAATGAGCCTCTGATCACCACACCTGTGCTCTAGCAGAGAATTCCCTAAGTCCTGACCTGTTAGTGGGTCCTGAGGACAGGAGTTGAGAAACACTGCTCTAGAGGATCACAGAATTTTTTGAAAATTTTTTTGCAGCAATGCATTCTGGGATCACAGAACGTGCAGCCCCACTGCAGTCCCAGAATTCTTTGAAGAACCAGGAGGTCACTGGTCCTTAACACACAAACACCGATGATGATCCAGGCACATCATTGGTTGTTAATGGTTTAAAGGAACACTGCTTCTTAAAAAATGTACTTGGGTTATGTACATTTAAATACACTATACTTCATAATAGTAGTGGTGAGGTGATCATCCAGCATTTTCTAGAAGAAAAACAGAAAGAAGGCACTTTTCTGATAAGATAAAAAAAAGTCTTTCTGAATACAGGAGCATTGGAAACTATTCCCAAAATAACTGAATTTAGCTATTATCTCTCATTATAAACAAAACAAACAAAATTAAATAAATGCACAAAAAATGGAGAAGAGAGACTAATGGAGCAGTATGTCAAGAACCAATAATAAATATTCAGAAAAATATTCACTCACATGGAATAAACGTCATCAGTTGCTTGTGGAGGATATTGATTCTGCCTCCACTCAGACAAAAGGACCACCAGACTCAATCCCCAAACAGTCCCGACCTCCAGAACATGCTTGAAAACAAAAGAAAAACAAAGGAAGATACAGGGAGAGCTGGAACGTTGTTAACCCTTCAATGGGCTACTACATATGAATATAATTGTAAAATATACTCACACGGAAAATTTAACTGGTACCATATTATGGACACTGGTATCATGAGCCAGCGGGCAATAGTGATGCTGATCATCCCCGCAACAGGACCCCTCGATTGAGCATCCACCAATGGGGTATTTAGAGTGTCAAATGGTAAAATCACCCTTCTCTCAGCAGACCAAAGTGAGAACAAGATGTAGTTGAAACAGTATCAAAAATTTATTAAAGGAAATTAAAACAAATTAAAAATCCTTGACTTGTCTCGTGATGCTCACACCACTTCATCAGGAGGACAGAAAAAAAAATGAAACTGGTATGATGAAAACTACAAATAATTTATATTAGAAGTCTGATTGGACACTCGTCTCAATTGGTGCCCTAAGATTCAAATTAACTTATACTCACATCCGACCGAAAAGAGGCCAATCAAACTCACTAATTAACAGGTTCGTATATATAACACAATTAAAGGGGAAGTAATAAATGTACAATTTAACCCTCAAGGACAAATATACTTTCATATAAGATATGTAAGCCTATACAATTTATCTGAATAAAAAAAATACATCAAAACATATTCCAAAAGCATTAAAAATAATCAAAATAAATAATTAAATATACATGTATATTCCAAAATGTGAAACTATTATAACACCCACTGGGGATCTCTAAAAACATATCAGCGAGTGTAAATATATTTATAGGCTCCTAATGTCGACCACGCTCAATGAAACGTCAACATGTAAAATCATGTCTAACCCCTAAAGAGTGCGGGGACACAGAACATAACCTGATGAGTCATTGTGTCAACAAACACACATATATGTGCCTGTGTATTCCCAATGTCCATCGCGCTCAATGGATCGTTCACCTCCGACTTGATGTCGGACGTTCACAAAGAGCAATGGCCCGAAAAAATACACAATGGGTGACCCACTCTTAAAACCAGGGGACCAAAAAACATATATATCCGGACTGAGTGTTCCCACACTGGCAGTCTGATCTCACCTGCCTGGGTGGATATCATACTGCGGTCCGTGACAAGTCCATAAAACCTAACACAGGAAATGTATATGCAGATATATATACAAATTGTAGAACAACTGGATATGCAAATTGATAATGTGATTCATGTATAAAGCCTGTAATAAAACCTAAGATGAATAGGAAAAAAAATATATAACTACTGGTACCCCGCTAAATGAATAATGGTCCTCTATGATGAAATGACTATAATGGCCTCACTGTATGTGACGACCATAACTAACAATATCCTATCGGATAATATGAATAATATAAAGAGTGTGTGAAACAAAAAATATAAATAGAACACTAACTGACTAAACTAATCTACCAATCTTATCCCCAAAATGGGGTTTCAGTGAAACTGAATGTGAACCCATGTTAACAAAAAGTGCATGATGTGTGAAAGTAAATTGAATAAAACTGATATAATGAAATAAAACTGTGTGTGTAAAATGTGAACACATGATGGAAAAATATATGATATATTTGAAATATGTGTACTATGTGAAATGAAATGTCCCAAGTAAATACATACGTGACCCTAAATTATGTGATGAGGCAAGTCCCTGGAATAGTGCAAAAAATTAAAAATATAAATAATGGTGAAAAAGGTAAACATTCCAAAAAGTGACCGCTACAGCACTATTTTCTAATCCTTAATATTATAATTATGATTGGATTGAACTCACCCGTATCGTTGGGGGTCGGTGGACCCGGTGCTTCTCCCGTCAATCGCAGCAAAAAAAGACTTCAACAAACTAGATGACCACTGTACAGGAGCGCTCACGGGACCACCCCAGCAAATAATAACCACTTCCAACTATATAAAAATACTTGTATTTTTATTTAAGTAGACATATAAAATCATCAAACATGCTTCCCATACCCTCACGGGGAAAACAGGATGCTATACACACCGCCTAACGCGTTTCGTGTAATAAAGAACACTTAATCATAGGCATATAAATGATACTAGTTGAACAGCCCGTTACACGGGCCACAGTCCCACTGCCACCCGGTCGCAGGGCAGGCACGCGCAGTAGAGACTGCCCGCGCCACGGCTGATACAGAGCTGGACGCTCCTTGTACGCGCATGTATATTTAGTAGTGAATGTTGTTGTTCTTCAGTCTTATTATTACTATCACTATTCCTATTAAGCCTGGATGCCTTCATTCTTGCTTCCTCAATCAGATCTTCTGGATACCCTTTGTCCAAAAATCTCCCCTTAATGAAACAGGATTGTATCATATATTGCTCTGTTGTATCACAATTCCGTCTAATTAATCTTGATAGTATTTGGGCCTTGGAGAGTGTTATTTCAATTCTGTCAGAGTTGCAGTTCAAGAGTAATTGAATGATAAAGTATTCCCCTCCTGCCCCTTCTACTGATGTAACCCTGCTCAGCTTAGAGCAGCAGGGAGTGCCCAGGTAGATTGCAGAGAGGGACAATCTTCAATTAAGATAAGGAAAAAAGCTGAAAAACCTGTCAAGGGGAGCAGGGTTTTCATTGTTCTCTTAGTAACAATATTGACCCTTGATGTGAGCTGTCTGGTCTATGGACTGGATTCCACATCTGAGGAGTGGGGGCTTCCACTAGGTAAAAGGGGCAGGAGGGGGAAACTTTATCATTCAATTACTCTTGTACTACAACGCTCACAGTAATGAAATAACACTCTCTATGGCTCAAATACTATGAAGATTAATTAGAGCTGCTATTTTTGTGAAACGTTGCTATCACTTTAAAAGGAGAAATTGACTGTAGGGTACATTCCTCATCCATTTTTTTGAAATGACAACTGTCATATCTCAGGTAGTTATTCGAATCAACTTCTTTAAAGTGAGTGACTGTGAAAGATATGTCCCACCTATTGTTGTTCAAATGTTCTACAAACAACGGGATGCCAGCTGTATATCCCTCCAAGATAATCAATAGATCATCAATGATTCTTTTGTAGAAGACAAGGTTCTCCTGAACCTTATGCCACTGCCAAAAATGGAAAACCTCAACTCAAAAAAACATAAATAAATTGGCATAGCTTGAGGCAAACCTTGTCCCCATAGTGGCCCCCTTAATTTGGAGATAATATTGTTCTTGAAAACAAAAGTAATTATGTTTAAGTCTATGGTTGACCGCCTCAAGCAAAAAACTCTTCTGTTTTGGTGGTATTAATGCATCCTTGGAAAGGAAATACTCAGTCGCTTCCAAACCCCCTTCATGAGGTATATTTGAGTACAGGCTCGCGATGTCCAACTGCGCTGATCTGTCCACGGAAATTCACGAAGCAGCTGAATGAGATGTATAGAATCCTGGCAATAAGAATCCAGAGATAAAACCAAACACTTCATTTTTTCCACTATTCCAGGCACTCACCTCACCACATAGTTTAGTGCCACATATATATTTACTTGGGACATTTCACATAGTACACATAATTCATATATACCCTATATTGATCCATCATGTGTTCAATGAAACCCCATTCTGGGGATAAGATTGGTAGATTAGTTTAGTCAGTGTTTCATTTATATTTTTTGTTTCAAATACACTTTATATTATTCATATTATTGATAATATACTGTTAGTTATGGTCATCACATACAGTGAGGCCATTATAGTCATTTCATCATAGAGGATCATTATTCATTTAGCGGAGTACCAGTAGTTATATATATATATTTTTTTTCGTTTCATCTTAGGTTTTATTACAGGCTTTATACATGAATCACATTATCAATTTGTATCTCCAGTTGTACTACAATCTGTATATATATCTGCATATACGAGGGGTTGCTGATAAGTATTGAGCCTTACCCAGAAAAAAATTGAGCTAGGAAGCTGTAACTGCCACACTATTCTACATATTCCCCCAGGAAGTCAATGCACTTGCGACATCTGTTCTGCAGCTTCTTAAGTCCCTGCAAATACAATTCTTCCGATTGCTGGTGTAACCACTCATTTGCAGCTTTAGTTGCCTCTGGAACACTCCCAAATCGTTGTCCCTTTAGGTGTTTTTTAAAATTGGGGAACAAACGATAGGCAGAAGGAGCCAGGTCGGGCGAGTAGGGTGGATGGGGCATCACTTGAAAGCCTAAGGAGGTCAGTTTTGCCATTGTGTCACCTGCAGCGTGTGATGAGGCGTTGTCATGCAACAGGATGACACCTTTGGAGAGCTTTACTCTACGTTTTCCTTGATGTTTTGCCTCAACTTCGTCAATAAAGCACAGAAATATGTTGCATTGATGGTTGAACCCTTTTGGAGGTAGTTCACCAGCAGAACTCCCTTCTTATCCCAAAAAAACTGTTGCCATTTGCTTTTGCGCTGACCTTTGCACATGGAACTTCTTTGGCCTGGGGGGACCACTGTGCCTCAATTCCTTACACTGTTCCTTTGTCTCAGGATCATAAAAGTAGATCCATGTCTCATCCCCAGTTTGTCCAGGAAATCTGACTCATTTCTTGCAAAATGTTCCAAAACAGTCACCGATGTCTCCACGTCTCCTCTTTTGTTTGGTTGTCAAAAGTTTTGGGATCCACTTTGCTGCAAGCTTTCTCATTTCCAAGTTGTTGTGGATAATGGCACCAACTCTCTCACGTGAAATTCCCAGATATGTAGCAATATGTTTGGATGATATTCGGCAGTCCTCCATGATCATGTCATGGACGGCTTTCACATTTGCAGGCACAGAGACAGAAACAGGCCTTCCACTGGGTTTCTCACTTTCAACACACAGAAATGGCCAGTTTTGAAATTGACAACCCAACGTTTAACTGTTGCATATGAAGGGCCACAGTCACCCAAAGTTTGTGACATTTCTTTATGGATCTGCTTCGCACCTTTCCCTTGGAGAAACAGGAACTTGATTATGGTCCTATGCTCTTCCACACTGAACTTTTCTGGAGGTGCTGCCATGTTCAATTTAGAGCTTAAAAATAAAGTTAAGTTAAAATCATAGGTAGTTGATTTTTGCACCATTGAATATAGATTATATACATTGGCCAGTACACCCTGCAATTTACAGCTTCCTAGCTCATTTTTTTCTGGGTAAGGCTCAATACTTATCAGCACCCCCTCGTACATTTCCTGTGTTAGGTTTTATGGACATGTCACGGACCGCAGTATAATATCCACCCAGGCAGGTGAGATCAGACTGTCAGTGTGGGAACACTCGGTCTAGATATGTATGTTTTTTGGGTCCCCTGGTTTTAAGAGTGGGTCACCCATTGTGTGTTTTTTCAAGCCATCTCTCTCTGAGAACGTCCAACATCAAGTCAGGTGTGAACGATCCATTGAGCACAATGGACATTAGGAATCCACAGGCACATATATGTGTGTTAACACACTGACCCATCGGGTTATGTTCTGTGTCCCTGCACTCTTTAGGGGTTAGACATGATTTTACATGTTGACATTTCATTGAGAGTGGTAAACATTAGGAGCCTATAAATATATATACACTCGCTGATATGTTTAGCGATCCCTGGTGGCTGTTACAATAGTTTCACATTTTGGAATATACATGAATACTTGATTATTTTTAATGGTTTTGGAATATGTTTTGGATGTATTTTTTTTTTTATTCAGATAAATTGTATTGGTTTACATGTCTTATTTGAATGTATATTTGTCTTTGAGGGTTAAATTGTACATTTATTACTTCCCCTTTAATTGTGTTATAGATACAAACCTGTTATTATGTGAGTCTGATTGGCCTCGTTTCGGTCTGATGTGAGTATAGGTTAATTTGAATGTTAGGGCACCAATTGAGACAAGTATCCGATCAGACCTCTAATATAAATTATTTGTAGTTCTCAGCAGACCATTTTCATTTTTTTTTTCTGTCCTCCTGAAGAAGTGGTGTGAACACCATGAAACATATAGAAGATTTTTAATTTGTTTTAATTTCCTTTAATACATTTTTTATACTGTTTCAACTACATCTTGTTCTCACTTTGGTCTGCTGAGAGAAGGGTGAATTTACCGTTTGACACTCTAAATACCCCATTGGTGGATGCTCAATCAAGGGGTCCTGATGCGGGGAGGATCAGCATCACTATTCCCCGATGGCTTATGATACCGGTTTAATTTTTCACGTGAGTATATTTTACCATTATATTCATATGTAGTAGCCCATTGAAAGGTTAACAACGGTCCAGCTCTCCCTGTATCTTCCTTTGTTTTTCAAAATTAAATAACTAATGATTTAGATGATTTTGGATGTAGAACTATATATAAATGATAGGGATGATGTATGTTTCAAAACATTGTTCCAACCAGTGGATAAGAATAGTTTTTTTTAGACTCTTCCAGTTGTCATTTGGGTGGTTCAAAGAATAATGTTCCGTTCAGTCAGTTTTATAGAATTAGACAGAATTTTAGTGCAACACAGGATCTTGATAAGGAGGCACTTGTTTTGAAAGATCGTTTGTTTAAACAAAGGATATCTTCTAACCTCATTAAGAACTCATATAACAGGACAAGGAACTTATATAGGGGTAATTATTAAACTATAAGAAGAATAAGAAGCGTAATGAAAATGTAAACGTTTCTCAAAATATTCATAATAGTAAACCTTTATTACCAATTAGAATAGTACTGATAAGCAGATTAGACAGGTATTACTGTCACGGTCTCTCAGTAATAAACACATGAAACAAGACAAGTGAGTATTTTATTGAGTAAAATATAATCAGAGTAATAGTAATAATAATGAACACTTCCTCAGTCAGAGAGGAGATAGACGTGAGGACAGTGTCTAGTCTATTCCCCAGGAGCTAACACTGAAACACTGTGGGTCTATGGTACTGAGTCTTAGAACCAGACTTGGCTCTACCACAACAGGAAGGAATGTCAGACTAGTACATGAGGGTACCCAAGCAGGCCTGAGTGGGAAGGCAATATCAGGACTTGGGTAGCTAGATGAGAAAGATACCCAGTGGAAGCACAGAACAAAGAACAGACTACTGTACCAGTATAGAACTGGTATCACCACTAGAGGCAGTAGAGTAGGTGCTAGATAGATGCAGCCAGAAAGTAGCACACCACTGAGACCGAAGGCAACAGGAGGCACAGAGAGTAGGTAGGACCGCAAGTACTAAAGCCAGGCAACAGGTAAGCGTATGAGGCAGGTGCCAAGGAGAGAGACTAAGTTGCACTAGCTGGCCAGAGGCAATAGGACTGCACCAAGTGGAGGCAACCTGTAAGAGACCAGCCGGTAGCTGAGCTACGAGGTAAAGGAGCTCGCCCTGGATCAGCCTAGTGGTAGTCAGACAGGAGCAAGGCACAAACGGAGCGTCAGTCAGACAGGCCACAGTCAGAACCAGAATGGGTAGTCAGCCACAGCAAAAGTCAGCACGGAGCAGGTAGTCGGACAAGCCAGAGTCATACACGGATCAGGAAGTCAGCCACAGCCAAGGTCACAAATGGAACGAGTAGTCAGACAGGGCAAGGACTGAACACCAGGAGACAACATAAGCCAAGCAAGGGTCAGAGAAACAAGCGAGATGAGCACAGGAACACCATGAAAGGGCAACTAAGCCCTGTTCACCTCCAGTATATAAGGCTGAGCCAGAAGGAGGGACCAGCAAAGGCTAAGTGACAGGCAGCTACAAAATAGTGAGCACAACATCAGAGATGCGCGCCTGCAAGCAGATCAGGCAGACAGCATGTCACATGCTCAGACAACCCGGTGGCCAGTAAGCAATCAGGGTATTGTGATAGTGCCCTCCCTTCAACGACCTCCTCCCCGCGGAAGAGGACCAGGCTTAAGGGGATAACGAGCATGGAATCTGTGGATCAAAGCAGGAGCGTGCACATCACCATCAGACACCCGGGAACATTCCTCGGGACCATACCCCTTCCAATGTACCAGGTATTAGAGGTGATCTCTACTTCTGTGAGAGTCTAGAATCGACTGTACCTTGTACTCCTCCTGGCCATTGACTTGAACTGGCCCAGGCAGGACAGGCACCGAGGTGTAACGGTTGCAAACCAAAGGTTTAAGCAGAAACACATGGAAGATATTGTGGATACACATACCAGCCGTAAGCTCCACGGCGTAAGAGACAGGGTTGATCCTATGCAGTACACGGTACGGACCTACAAACCGAGAAGCCAGGTTCTTTCAATGTACCTGGAGGTTGAGGTTACGAGAGGACAGTCATACCATCTCCCCCACTTGAAACCCCAGAATTGGCCCGCGCCGAAGATCCGCATGTCTTTTGTAGCACTGCGTGGACCTTTGAAGGGAACTTTGAACTTGAAACCAAGTGGAGTGGAGCTGCCTAAGATGCTCGTCCAGAGCCGGAATTTCTTGTGCCTTAAAAGAGTCAGGTAGCAGAGCAGGCTGGAAGCCATATTTAATCAAGAATGGGGAATTATGCGAAGAAGAGTTAATGGTACCATTCCTGGCAAACTCTGCCCACGGTAACAAGCTCGCCCAGTTACTGTGATGGTCTGATACGAAACAGCATAAGAACTGTTCCAGGCCCTGGTTGGTGGTAAGCTAATGAAAATGACAGCTGAATTCCCATTTGCCCACAGAAGGCCCTCCAGAAACTGGACACGAATTGGCTCCCCCAGTCCGAGACCAGCACCTTGGGCACTCCGTGGAGCCTGACTACCTCCCTGGAAAATATCTCGGCCAGCTCTTTGGACAAAGTGGGCCATCTTGGAGAACCTGTCAACAATCATAAGAATGACCGTATACCCCTCGGAAAACTGCAGCTCAACCATAAAATCAATAGAAACATGAGACTAAGGACGATCACCATTTGGTACCGGCTGAAGCAGGCCCACGGGAAGATGCCTGGGAGTCTTGCTGCGAGCACATGTGGCACAAGCCGCTACAAAAGCAGAACAGTCAAGTCTTAGGCTCGGCCACCAGAAGAGCCTAGATAAGGACCAAATCAGTTGGTCGCGCCCAATATGCCCTGCGGCCTTAGAGGAGTGATAGGTAGACATCAAATGAGTTTGCTCAGGTGCTCAGGAACAAAGCATCTCCTGCTAGGTTTGTCAGTAGGAGCGGTGGCTTGTGAAGCCAAGATCTCCACCCACAAGGGAGAGATAATACTAGTTCGAATGGTACACAGAATATGATCAGTCGGAATGATAGGCACAGGAACACCATCAACCTCAGGATCTGATCCAAATTGCCTTGTGAGGGCATCCGATCTGACATTCTTAGTACTTGGAAGGTATGATACCACATAATTGAACCTGGATAGGAACAAAGCCCATCTTGCCTGCCTGGGCGACAATCTCTTGGCCTCGGAAAGATAGGTCAGGTTTTTGTGGTCAGTGAGGATTAGGATTGGAGAACTTGTCCCCTCCAACAGGTAGCGCCATTGTTTGAGTGGTAGGATAATAGCCAGCAATTCTCGATCCCCTATATCGTATACACTCTGAGCCCTGGACAACTTTTTAGAAAAGGAGCCACATGGCAGTAGGACCTCCTCCAGAGCCGAGACAGGAGGGCGCCTACTCCTGACTCAGGCGCATCAACCTCCAGAGTAAAGGGCAGGGCGGGATTGGGATGAGACAGTATGGGAGCCTTAGTGAAGGCAACCTTCAAATCATCAAATGCTCAGATGGCCTTGGGGGACCAGTAGGACGTGTCTGCCCCCTTGTGTGTCACGTCGGTAAGTGGCTTGACCACTGCCGAGAAGTTCTTGATGAACCTTCTATAGTAGTTCTTGAACCCCAGAAACCTTTGAATGGCCTTTAGGCCCACCGGACGAGGCCACTCCAGGACCGCGGACAACTTAAGTGGATCCATAAGCAGACCTACAGAGGAGATCAGGTACCCCAGAAACGTGACTTAAGACATGTGAAACTCCCACTTTTCCAGTTTGCAAAACAGCTTGTTGTCATGCAGGAGTTGCAAGATCTGTACCTTATCTGCTCGATGTGCCTCTTTGGTAGGTGAGTGGATGAGAATGTCGTCCAGATATACTACTGCACATTTCTGTAGTAGATCTCTCAATACGTCATTGATAAATTCTTGAAACACTGCCAGGGCATTGCATAGCCCAAATGGTATTACCAGATATTCATAATGTCCGCTATGAGTGTTAAAGGCAGACTTCCACTCATGCCCTTCCTTCATTCTCACCAGATTATAGGCTGCCCTTAAATCAAGTTCGGTGAATACTTTCGAGCCCTTAATACTGTCAAACAACTCGGTGATCAAAGGCACAGGGTATTCATTTTTTACCATCAACTTATTTAAGCCTCTGCAGTCAATATATGGTCTTAACTCCCCATCCTTCTTTTTGACAAAAAATAAACCAGCACCAGCAGGTGAGGAGGACTTGCTAATGATCCCTCTGGCCAGGGCATCAGACACATACACCTCCATAGCACGGTTCTCCTCCACAGATAGAGGATAAATACGTCCCCTTAGGGGTATGGCTCGGGAATCAAATTAATAGTACAGTGGTAAGGTCTGTGGTCCGGCAAAGTACTAGCCTCTACCTTATTGAATACCTCCTTGAATGACTGGTACTCTGCAGGTAACAAAGGAGAGGTACAAAGTATTCTGATAGGCTGCTGCAAGCACGTACCAGTGCAATAAGGGGACCAAGCTACAATATCACAAGTCTGCCAGTCTATCCTGGGATTGTGAGTCTGGAGCCATGGAAATCCCAGGATAACTGCATAGTGAGGAGACTTTATTTGAAACTGTAGGGTTTCCACATGGAGAGCCCCTACCCTCAGGAACAACAGCACAGTCTCATGAGTGACATGTGACAGCTGAAACAGCCTACCGTCAATGGCTGCAATAGCCAAAGGAGAGAAGCGAGGCAACAATGGGATCTTATGCTGGGCCGCAAAGTCAGCATCCATGAAGAAGCCAGCAGCTCCTGAGTCCACCAGGGCCTGAGCAAAGATCAAAGAGTGGACCAGGATACTACTACTTCGAGAATTGGTTTCCCAAGCAGGGAATCTGGGGACTGTGATACTCCACCTAGGGTTTGCCCCTTACACAACCCTAGGTGCGAGCGTTTCCCGGACGGGTAGGACAAGATCGCAACAAATGTCCTGCCTTTCCACAGTAAAGGCACATGCCCTCTCTCCTTCGATCTGCCCTCTCCTTCCCTAAGAGTCGTGTAAAGCCCAATTGCATGGGTTCCATCCTACCTGGCTCTGAACCAGGATGCGAGGGAGGACAGGGTGGGGATGAAAAGTTAGGTGCTAGTAGACTCGTAGTCTTATGACTTTGACCTCTGAATGCAGGCCTTTCTCTGAGCCTGGTATCGATCAGAATCGTGAAAGAGATTAGTTCATTCAAATCTCCTGGCAACTCATGGGCTGTTATTTCTTCCTTCATAGTGTCGCACAACCCCTGCGAAAATGCTGCCACTAAAACCTCATTATTTCAGCCCACCTCTACAGCCAAGGTGCGAAATTCAATAGCAAAATTGGCTATGGTGCGTGTGCCCTGTCGTATGGTCCTTAGCCGTTTTGCTGTGGATACTGCCCTGGCTGGCACATCAAAGACCCTGCAGAATTCTCCCACAAATTCAGATAAATTGACCACAATAGGTTTCCTTGTCTCCCATAATGGATTAGCCCAAGCAAGCGCTCTCCCAGAGAGCAGGGAGATCACCAAACCAACCTTGCTTCGTTCACTAGGAAAGGCCCACTTCGTTCAAGAACCCTCTGCAGAGCATAGGCTCCCCCTCATTTTGTTGAGGCAAATGAGCTGTACCAGACCATCCTCTACTGGTACTACCTTCAGGGTTCAAAGGTACCGCCAGTGCCAAATCTGGGGAGGCCACCGGTTGGCAAGGGGTTTGCCCAAGATGGGCGGTTCGGTTCAATAGCATTTGCATAGTGAAGGACAACTGATCATTCCGCTGATCCTGTGAATCCATTCTGGCAAGAATACTCTGAACTGGTTCACTTGCACCTTCAGGACTCATGGCCCTTTCGTACTGTCACGGTCTCTCTGTAATAAACACACAAAACAGTACAAGTGAATTTAAACCAGTTTATTGAGTAAAAGATAATCAGAGTAATAGTAATAATAATGAACACTTCCTCAGTCAGAGAGGAGATAGACGTGAGGACAGTGTCTAGTCCATTACCCAGGAGCTGACATTGAACCACCATGGGTCTATGGTACTGAGTCTTAGAACCAGACTTGGCTCTACCACAACAGGAAGGAACGTCAGACTAGTACAGGAGCATACCCAAGCATGCCTGAGAGGGAAGGCAATACGAGGATTTGGGTAGCTAGATGCGAAAGATACCCAGTGGAGGCACAGAGCATAGAACAGACCGCTGTACCAGTATAGAACTGGTAGCACCACTCAAGGCAGTAGAGTAGGTGCTAGATGGATGCAGCCAAAAAGGAGCGCACCACTGAGACAAGGAACGAAACTAAACTTGCACTCTATCTTACCGAAGGCAACAGGAGTGTCACGGTTTATTATGACTCTCAGACACAAGTTTTAGGTAAAAATCAATTTTATTGAAATAATAAATTGATAACGTAGGATGACAACCACATACATACAGATATATTCAGAATATAACAAGACAGAAGGCAGACTCTACCGGTCCTGTCAATATACCGGACAGGACAGTCTGAAGTAATAGAATGTTAGGCTCTACCGGCCTTGCCAATACCGGATAAAGCAACCTGCAGATGGAATCGCATAACGGTTCTACCAGCCTTACCAAATTACCGGGCAAGGCAGCCTCAATAGATTCATAATGTAGGCTCTACCGGCCCTGCCAATACCGGGTAAGGCAACCTCAGATGGAATGTGGCAAAAGGTTCTACCGGCCTTACCAATACCGGGCAGGGCAGCCCAGAGATAGTAGCAGCAGTCAGATGGTAATGGCAAATTGACAGGATCGTAAGCAACCCAGTGTACACACACTGAGATTAACAGGGGAATCGTAAAGCCGCAAGGCTTTGGAGCAAACCCGCGTCCGCACGCTGGGACCAACACTGAATTGTATAGCCGATAGGCTTAGGAGCAAACCAGTGACCGCACACTGGTGTAACAAGCGAGTTAGTATAGCCGTAAGGCTTAGGAGCAAACCAGCGTCCGCACGCTGGGACCAACACAGAATTGTATAGCTGATAGGCTTTGGAGCAAACCAGTGACCGCACACTGGTGTAACAAGCGAGTTTGTATAGCCGCAAGGCTTTGGAGCAAACCAGCGTCCGCACGCTGGGACCAACACAGAATTGTATAGCTGATAGGCTTAGGAGCAAACCAGTGACCGCACACTGGTGTAACAAGCGAGTTAGTATAGCCGTAAGGCTTAGGAGCAAACCAGAGTCCGCACGCTGGGACCAACACAGAATTGTATAGCTGATAGGCTTTGGAGCAAACCAGTGACCGCACACTGGTGTAACAAGCGAGTTTGTATAGCCGCAAGGCTTTGGAGCAAACCAGCGTCCACACGCTGGGACCATTTGGTAATGGCAAATTGACAGGATCGTAAGCAACCCAGTGTACACACACTGAGACTAACAGGGGAATCGTAAAGCCGCAAGGCTTTGGAGCAAACCCGCGTCCGCACGCTGGGACCAACACTGAATTGTATAGCCGATAGGCTTAGGAGCAAACCAGTGACCGCACACTGGTGTAACAAGCGAGTTAGTATAGCCGTAAGGCTTAGGAGCAAACCAGCGTCCGCACGCTGGGACCAACACAGAATTGTATAGCTGATAGGCTTTGGAGCAAACCAGTGACCGCACACTGGTGTAACAAGCGAGTTTGTATAGCCGCAAGGCTTTGGAGCAAACCAGCGTCCGCACGCTGGGACCAACACAGAATTGTATAGCTGATAGGCTTTGGAGCAAACCAGTGACTGCACACTGGTGTAATAAGCGAGTTTGTCTAGCCGCAAGGCTTTGGAGCAAACCAACGTCCGCACGCTGGGACTAACACAGGATTGTATAGCCGATAGGCTTTGGAGCAAACCAGTGACCGCACACTGGTGTAACAAGCGAGTTTGTCTAGCCGCAAAGCTTTGGAGCAAACCAGCGTCCGCACGCTGGGACCAACACAGGATTGTATAGCCGATAGGCTTTGGAGCAAACCAGTGACCGCACACTGGTGTAACAAGCGAGTTTGTCTAGCCGCAAGGCTTAGGAGCAAACCAGCGTCCGCACGCTGGGACCAACACAGAATTGTATAGCCGATAGGCTGTGGAGCAAACCAGTGACCGCACACTGGAGTAACAAGCAATGTCGCCGACGCGACCAGGCAGGAGGTCGCCAGGATACAGGAGACAGGCGATGCGATGACAGGAACCAGCAACGATCAGTCAGGTCAGGAAACCGCAGAGAAGAAGTTCAGCAGGAACTGCAACACCAGAGACTAGGCCGGAACCAGGACTGGAAGTACTTCAGCATGCAGGAAACACTGGAACAGTAGAGATCAGGAACTCTGGAACACATGAGATCAGGAACTCAGGAACACTGGAACAGAGGCCCAGCTATCACTGGCATAGTGATAGCAAGAAGGTCAGAAACAACACGAAAGGGGAATCAAAGGGTGCCCAATCCAGGTTTAAATAGGCAATAAGAGGCGGGCTATCTGTAGACAGCCAATAGAAGCCCCCTACTGGTGACAGACAAGGAACTGCAGCAATCACGGGCACCGTGATAAGGAGGCACAGAGCGTAGGTAGCACCGCAAGTGCTAAAGCCAGGCAACAGGTAAACGTATGAGGCGCATGCCAAGGAGCAAGACTAAGTTGCTGTTACAGTTTTCTGACACTCAGACCAGGGTATGAAGTAAAAACACAGTTTTATTGAAAATAAAACAATGCCCCTAGAGGCCAGTACAGAAATAGCAATAATGGCAATAATGACAAAGTGAATGCACACAATGATAGTGATAGGTGCTATGAATGGATAGGGAGTATTCCCCCAAAGGGTTAACAAATGAAATGGGTGAGATATAACAAGATTGGCCAACGCCCGGGATAAATAGCAGTCTCTGGAACACAGTCTCTCAATAGCTGGATAGAGAAGTAACTGCACTGAATACACTCTCAATTTGGTATAGTAACGCAATAAAGTCCAGAGCTGAGCCGGTACCACCACCGTGGGCTACAGAGGAATGCTATTGCCACGCTGTAGTGATCAGAACCAAAATCACCCTTAACTGGAAAAGTAGTAACCCTGCGTGTGCCACTTGGATTGTGCCTTGACACCCCTTGGGTGCTGCACTGATGGTGACTGCCCAAGCTGTAGTAGAGCCGGCGCCCTCTGGAGTGCAATGGAAATGTACCTTCAGCGTATGTGGGCCTGAGCCCGAATATGAGCACGGAACAGACAAGGCTCTGATGGTGAATGAGAGACACACAGAAGCACTCAGAGGAAAGGCTCACGTCAGAAAACGTATGCTTGGCAAGATATATCGGAGGCACTAGAACGGACACTACAGGCACTGCAAGGGTTAAGTGGTTCTGCACAGAAGCGAGTACCTTGGCAACCAGCAGAAGGCAAAGCAACCTCAGGCTACAGCTACTGACAAGTGAGAGGAACAGTGAGTCGCTTAAACAGTTCAGAATGTCGCCGAGGCGACCGGAATGATGCAGGAACACTGGAACAGCAGGCAGAACAGGAACGGTGACTGGAACTACAGGCAGGCCGGAATGGCAACCGGAACAGCAGGCAGAACCGGAACAGTAACTGGAACAGCAGACAGGCCGGAATAGCAACCGGAACAGCAGGCAGTACTGGAACAGCAGACAGGCCGGAATAGCAACCGGAACAGCAGGCAGGACCGGAACAGTACCGGAACAGCAGACAGGCCGGAATGAATCACAGAGCAGGGTCGTCAGCCAGAACCGGGTCAAGTCATGGAGCACGGTCGTCATCCAGAGCCAGGTCAATTCACGGAGCAGGGTCGTCAGCCAGAACCAGGTCAAATCACGGAGCAGGGTCGTCAGCCAGAACCGGGTCAAAATCACGGAGCAGAAGCAGGAGAAGAGTCAGACTAGCCGGGTCGGTACACAGGAGGCACAGGAATATGGCAACAAGGCACAGCAACAGGAACACCACGAAAGGGCAACTGACAAGTGCCCAAGCTCCAGCATATAACGGCACATCCTGGGCGGGCCAATCAGTCTCCACCAATGCACAGGCAAACCATGTCAGATTGACAGAAAGACACGGGGACCGTGATAGTTGCACTAGCTGCCCAGAGGCAATGGGACTACACCAAGCGGAGGCAACTTGTAAGAGACCAGATGGTAGCTGAGCTACGAGGTAAAGGAGCGTGCCCTGGATTAGCCTAGTGGTAGTCAGACAGGAGCGAGGCACAAACGGACCATCAGTCAGACAGGCCACAGTCAGGAACCGGAGCAGATAGTCAGCCACAGCAAAGGTCAGCACGGAGCGGGTAGTTGGACAAGCCAGAGTCATACACGGATCAGGAAGTCTGCCACAGCCAAGGTCACAACCGGAGCAAGTAGTCAGACAATCCAAGGATCGAACACCAGGAGACAAAGTAAGCCAAGCAAGGGTCAGAGAAACAAGCAAGATGCGCACAGGAACACCACGAAAGGGCAACTAAGCCCTGTTCACCTCCAGTATATAAGGCCATGCCAGGAGGCGGGACCAGTAAAGGCTAAGAGACAGACATCTACAAAATAGCGAGCAAGACATCAGAGACGCGCACCCACAAGCGGATCAGGCAGACAGCATGTTGCATGCTCGGACAACCCGCCGGCCACACAGCAAGAAATTACGGTACCATGATAATTACATAGACATTGGCCCATTTTGTTTTTAGATCCGATTTTAAAGAAGGTTATTGGTCCCACACCCAAATTGTTTTTATGTGAGCTAAGACTGTTAAGAATATGATAGCCCTAGTAGGATTAGAGTAGGGACACATGATGGTATAATAGGCAGCAAGACGAACAAGAATTTTTTATCTAAGCTAGGGGGTTTTAGATGTCGTGTCTGTTTCACTTTTCATTATATTTCACATAATATCACTTTGGTTAGAAGCACATCTACATATAAAGAATTTCATATTACTAGTTGTATGGATTGTAGTTCCAATTATGTTGTGTATTTAAACACATGTGCATGCGGGATACAGTATGTTGGAAGGACAACCCAAACTCTAAGGAGCAGATTTAGACAACATCAAAGGAATGTTCAACAAGTTTTCACCCAACAGTGTCCCTCCATTGTTTGTAACATCATTCCAAAAATTTTAGGGTGTTGGCTATCAGACCACTTGAACATGTATCTTTTTACATAAGGGATGGACAGCTAGGCCAATATAATAACAGGGAGGCATTTTGGATGATCTGTTTACACCCTTTAAAACCTGAGGGTTTAAATGTACATATAAAAGGAATATTGTGTAATCATTAATTTTGGCTCACAAGTTACGTGGTCCATGATTACTGACAGTCAGGTTATCACAAAAACTGTATATATGTTTTCTTTCTTCCTTCCTATATAACATTTTTGTGTTTTCTTGTTATTATATAATATTTTCATTTGGTGGATCTGTATATTATGAATAGAGTATTGTTTATTATTTTGCCACCCCCCTCTCCGGGGAGGCCATGAGTTTGTGCATTTTATGTTGAGTTTGATGCATGTTGCCAAGATCAAATATGAGGATTTTTTTCTCATTAATGTCTATTTTTTTAGGGTATTATTCGGTTTGGGATTTTTTTCTTTTTTTTACACCGAGTATATTTTTTTACATTGTTTTATATATTTTACAGCTTATCAGGTATTTTCTGTTATAGTATATATTTGGCATTTTCCTGGCTGGTCTTGTATTTCTGTTCTCATATGCCCAATAGCATCCTCCGAAGGACATGGAGGCTTGGTTGTTTTATCTTACATTGTATATCTCTGCATCATATTTAGTTCCGTGCATACTTGATCGCGTCCTCTGTATCAAATAGAGGTTTGTTTTGTACATCTGGGTTTCATGTTTGGGTACGCGCATGCTTAATAGATTTGTCTGGACCAGACAGAGGCTTGATTGGTTTGTTTTAGATTACACATTCAGGCCCATGCAGGAGCAACGGCTTACCCTGGAAGGGATGTAAGTTGTCTTAGGTTTCCTACTTTATTAGTATGAGGCTAATATTAAGTTGGATATTCCCATATTTTCTTGTGCGCTTTCATGCAATTTATTTGACATTATGAGACATTATATCTTATGTCCTTTTCTTCTAAAGATAAGGCATTGGATCCAGGCCTCGTTTTCAAATATACATGGGACGTAGATCTCTATTGGCCACCTTAGTGGTGTAGTATGTTTTATATTTGAGCTGCACTGAGCAGGAAGTGTTTATTCCTGAAGAAAGAGCCAGGCAAGCTCAGAAACATGTTTAGTGTTTTCATTGTTTTTAAAGTTTGAAATAAATTTTTAAACCATTAAGGAGTTGTGCCATTCCAGGACTGTCACGCTGGTTCTCTTATGGAATTCTGGGATGGCAGCATGGCTGCACACCGCTCTGCAGAAAAAAAAAAAAAAAAAAAAAAAAAAATATGGCATGATTCTTAAGGGCGGCCCATGTGTCAAATTGGGCAGCATTAAGAGGTTAAAATTGAGCCACCATTTTTCTCATCATTTCAATACAGAGGCACCCGAACAGGAGCGGGTTATATATCTCCCTTTTGGTAAAATCCAGTTTGTAGTCCATATAGACTGGGGAGATATTCATATGCGTATGTTTTACATGAGTGATACTGTGTTTTGTTTACTATGCTGAAAACGCCCCTACTTGTTGTAGTTTTTGCTGATTGTTCTCTTCCTCTCTTTCAAGATTATGAGACCGTTGTCCATTAGGGAGATAATTTTAGTGGAGACAACAGAATATCCTACCACATGTATATTTGCTACTGGTGGAAATTCTTCAGTAACCTTTAAGAATTGTGAGGGAGTTTCTTTTAGAGTAAATCAATATCACCTAATTGTGACATTATTATACTATGAGGTGCCCCCTCTCTCTCTTTAACGCTTCCCATTTGTAAGGTATTGTGCATAACTATTTCTAGAATATGCTGTTATAGTAAAAATAAAAATTTTTTCACTCTTCAGAAGATGCCAAAATCTTTCAAAATAATGGAATTTCCATGTGTATTCAGTACTTAGTGAGAAAATGGTTGATTTGGGTTGACTTAGTGTAATGGGTGCCAGGAGCATGGCTACCAGAGCAACTAAGCTGGGGAAGAAGTCAGGGTATGTGTGAAGGCTTACAGTGGACCAAGGCTGGAGAGTCAAAATGTGACACTAGGGGTGTGTGTGTGTGTGTGTGTGCTAGACAACATGTTGGGACCTATGATTAGGGGTGGGCGAAAGGTCCCATTATGTTACCATGAAAAAATCAACAAAAAACAAGTGGTTGGCCGCTTTTCGGGAAAATCAGCTTTAAATACAGAGATTAAAATATTTGCTGTTTTTTGCCAATTGGCAATTGTTTTCGCCCCCTTATTAACCCCTTAAGTACCCGCCACGCACACACACGGCCGTTACTTAAGGACCAGGGAGGATGAAGAGGGTAGTAGTGCGAGCAGAACAGGTCAGCTGCCTGTGTCTGCTGCCACCAGTGTTGTGCCTTCTGCCAGTATTGCACCTGTCCTGTGTCTTGTAATTCTCGGGGGGGGTGAGAGAAGATGATGCCAGGTTTAACAGCAGGGGAGTTTGCAGCTGCTTAAATTCTTGATGCTGCTGAGTTGCAAGGGCAGCAGGATGCGGAGAAGTAGGCTAGTGTGCCACAAACCACCGTAGACACAGTGCGGATGGGGTCAACAAGTGATGCAGGACTAGGACAGGTTCCATTTGCAAGCAGCAGCAATATTTCTGGTCCTATTTGCAGTGCTGATTCTGAGGAAGTTGCAGCAACATCATCCTCTGCCACAGCTAGTGAAGGGGAATGTGGCCATTCTTCTCCACTTTTCCCTTCCCTCTTGAACTCATGGGTGTGGGACCATTTTCTCTTGGGGCAAGCACAGTGCAGTCATCAACAATGGCACTGTGCACAATTTGTGCCAATTCAATGAAAAGTGGAAAGGAGGGAACACACAATGGCACAACCTCCCTGGTAAAACAAATTAAAAACAGACACCATGCCGTTTATGTGAAACATGTGTAAGCCAAACATCCACCACAGAAATTGGGCACCACTGTTGCTGTACCCACTGACTTTCTTCAAAGACAACAAGAGGTGAGGCAGAGATCAAAGCGGAGGAAGAACAGAGAAACCCAGCCAGAGGCTGAAAGTTTGATGAGGAGCGAAACAACTGACTCGACCTCACCTTCTTGCTCTAGGGTAACTACAACTTCTGCCAATCCACTTTGTTCATCTTTACCTCCCCCGCCATGTGATAGCCATTCTGTAGATGTCAGGATGTGGCAGTTTGTGTCCACCCAATGCACACTGTGTGGTGCACTGACCTACATGGCAGTGTGGTGGTGGAGAATAGCAAGCAGGGCATAAAGCGGCATCTGGGGAGATTCCATACCACAGAATATGCTAAGCTTGTGGAAGGGAGGGTTCATCATTACTTTTAAACTGTCTGCAAGTTGTCATGTGTCCTTAGTGGGGCTGTGGCATGGGTCATAGTGACAGCAGCAGTACTTTGTTTCTGGTGGGGAGATTTCACATTGGGGATCATAAGTGTCATGGTACTTGGATACAGTTGTGCCATGTGTTTGATGTGAGTGCAGATGTACCCATTGTTCCCAGTCCTTCCCTTATTTACCACAAACACTGTGCACATTGCAGTTGCTGATACGAAAGGCACAGTTCCTGCTGTCAAGGGAAAAATGTCTATCCTAGTAATACACCCATGATTTTGGAGGAGGGGTAGGTGAAGAAGCATCATTGGCCAAAATTTTCTTTTCTCCACATATACCTGAAGTGGTGAGGGCTAGCTATGATGCTGCTACTGCATTAGACGCATTACGCTAGTTGTGAAACCTTCATCATCCATCACCCAGATTACTGCTGTTGTTCATCCCATTACCTTTGAGCTGCCTAAAGAGCCTGCAGCTTAAACAACTCAGCAGCAACAACAAAAGTTGCAAATTCCACATCTAGATGAAAACATTTTACAATGGCCAGTGGTCACTGGCCAACACAATATGATCTGCTGGCACTAGGCCATTTCTTTTTCTCAGGGCTTGCTCTTTAAAAAAAAAACAAAAAAAACATAGGCCTACAAAAAAAATAAACAGTTTTTGGGGGCTTGTTTCCTACAAATCAATGTTTTATTTCATACAAAAAAAAAAATGTTTGTGCCTCTAAGTCTAACTACTACAAATCAAAGTTTCTTTGGATCTCTAACAACAAATCTTACAAATCATCCTCTACAAAATACTCTATCCTGTCAAGTATCAGTTTACCCTAGTTACGTACAAATGTATTTATTTTTTTTACTGTCCCCCCAATACTAGTCAGCAATCCCCCCAAAAAAACAACAAATTCCCTGTTCAAGGTTTCTTTCCCCAGACTCCGCCCACCAACCAACACAGGCACCCTACTAAGACCCCTTTTATACCATGTATTATGGGGTATTTCTAATTGTATTTAGTTTGTATTTTTTTTTAACTGTCCTCCCAATACCAGTAAACAAACCTCCTTCCAAAAAAAAAAAAAAAAACATTCCCTGTTCAATTGATTCTTTCCCTCACACTCCACCAACACAAGAACCCTCATACCCCTTTTATACTATGCCTTTGTGAAATAAAATAACATTTGCTATATGTTGTGTAGTATATAATTTCAATGTTTCCACTGATTTCAACAGAACGAGCTAGCTGAAAAAAGTGGAAAAATTGTACTTTTCACTGGACGATGAAGTTGGACACCTTTATAGCACACACAGTTATTTATTTTTCTATCAAACATTGTTGGGATATCATTAGAACCTCTCCCGATGCCCCTTTCTCCATTAGTGATCACAACAGGAAGGCACTGCCTTCTTTTACCCTCCCATACTCAAGCCTGGATTCTCCGAAGTCCCAGCTTTAGTGGGAGGAGCAGGAAATCCACAGCATCTTTTCTGATATCAGCAATGACAAGAGCGGACATCCTTGCTCCTCCTAACAACCCAGAAGTTCAGGGAACACCAAGTTGAGTAGGATGGCAGTTATTGTCTTGACTGTAATGATTGCCTATTACAATCATACAAGTTACTGTCCTGGCACTGACAAAGTAAATATAAGGTCCATCCATATTCCACTCTTCTCTTCTTCTGGCTGGTAGGCTGTTGTGCTCTTTGCATGCAGGATATCCTGCTGTCTTGGCAATAACTTGATCGGCTTGGAGTTTGAGCAATGTATAATTCTGTCCGTAAGTATCTGGACAGTGCCACGTGTTTTGTTTTAAATAACAATCTTAAACAAAGTCATAATATTTAGTACTACTTGAAGAGCCCGTGTACACGGGCCACAGTGCCACCCAGCAAAGGCCGTGGTGCAGTCATACACAGCAGAGACTGCATGTGCCGCGGCTGATACGGAGCTGGGCACTCCGAATTCAGAGCCCTGCTCTGTCATCAGCTGAGGCGTGGGCAGTCTGTACTGCGCACGACTGCAGCACGTGCAGCCATCTCTACTGCACATGACAGCTTCTGACAAACACACACTAAGCGAATTATTATATAGGATTTGTTGCATTCAATGACTGCTTGAAGTCTGCCACTCAAAGACATCATCAGATTGGGCTATTTTAGTTAGTTGTAAGTGGAGTACCATATGATTCAGTCCAGGGCCCAATGCTTTTTCATTTGTTTATTAATGATCTAGAAGTGGGAATTGAAAGTGTTATCTCAATATTTACTCATGCCACTAAGCTGTGTATGGAAACAAATACAGAGCAGGATATTTTATCTGCATGAATATTTAGATAAGTTGAGTGAATAGGCAAAAAAGTGGCAGAAGAGGTTTAATGTAGATAAATGGAAGGTTATGCATTTGGGCTGTAGAAACAAACATGCTACATATATGCTAAATGGGAAACAACTTTGAGAATTCTCAATACAGAAAGATTTTGGAGTAATGATAGACTTCACAGCAGTGTGCAGTGTCACTCGGCTGCTGCAAGAGCTTGTCACAGGGGTGGTCAGCGCATTGCAAAGCGCTGGATGTCCCCATGGGGGGGGGGGGGAGACATCAGGACCTCTCCTGAGGCTTCCCCAGCTATTGATTTCCAAGCCAATCATGCTGTGAGATCAATAATGGGGAAGCAGGACAGCAACATGCTCTCCTGCTTCACTTCTACCCAATCCGGTAGGAGTGAGCAGGATCGTGGAAAGCTTTCTCATGTCACCAGTGACATGAGGAGGCTTTCCCTGATCCCACTCGGGTAGGAGTGAAGAAAGAAAACATATTGCTCTCCTGGGTTATCAATACTGATCTCCAAGCGCAATCGGCTGGCAGAACAATAGCTGGGAAAACATCAGGAATGGTCCTGATGCCCCCACCCAAGGTCTGAATGAAAATTTGCTGGTTAAGAGTGCAGCCACGTGCCAGCCACAGGCTTGGCCGTGTGGGTACACATGGCCAAGCCAGTGTCCCACTGTGACTAGCATTCTAGGGGTTAATGGTCCAAGTCATACCTGAATGTGAATAGAAATACATCTATTTCTGCTCCTAGTGAGTAGAGCTGTGAGAGGTTAAGAAAGTTGGAAGCCTGTAATTGGCTGGTTTTTGCTGCATTCATTTACACTTCTTGCTGTGACATTATTGCCTATTAGACAGTTTCTGGAAGACTATATAAAGGATTGAGCATATTGCCAGGCAAGCCTTAGCCACAGAGCCAGTGCCTAGAAATATCATTGCTCCTCACTTGCTCAGGCATCATCTAAACGAATTAGGCTTACCCAGGTCTTGGAATAGGTGCCTATTCTTTTGCTCAGCTGTCTTAGAAGCTGCATTTGATAACAACTGAAGCGAAATAAACCTTTATATCTTTACATATTATGTTGTTGTTATTGTCTTGGAGTATGTGCATGTGTGACTGAATCCAAAAGATTATTGAAACTTTTGGTATGGTCTGCAGAATCAAGGACATGGCAGATCTAGCCCGTATGCCACTGGCTTGTTTCACGGTGAAACAAGAGACTCAGGGCCTCTTTATAGCAATATATGGACTGCTGGCCATGTTATAAGGGACACACCACTTGGATTAAAAACTGAAAGTAGCAGACTGGACTATCTACGGCAGACTGGTTTGGGTAGGAGGAAACATGAGGGAAGGTACTTTGGAAGCAGAACAGTCTAGGTTAGACTTTCCAACAGTCTTCTTCCACAACCACTGATTAAGTCATGCCCAACCAGAAGCAAACAATTGGAGAACCTGCAGTGATTGTTATAACAAGCATCTTTTGGAGACTGTAAACGCAAGGTAATTTAATCAACTCTAGGGCATGTACCGGTAATACAGGTTAACATTCTGAACAGAGTGGTCTATATACAGACCACATCAAAGGAAATAAAAACAAAACAAAACCTGGTCTATGATTGCTACAGAGTCAACTCTATTGAGAATTCCACCAACATCACCAATTATGGGATTTCAGACAGGAAGAAACCTGAGAGAATTATAAAATCAACCCATTACATTGTTACATAAAAGAATTAAAGAAAACATGGCTCAGGATCAACAAACGATGGTTTTATACGTACATGGAATGTGTAACATATGGGCATATGGCACCTTCCCCAACCTTTCCATATCTGCATATGAACATGATCTTCAGGATCTAAAAAAGTATATCTTGTACCACAGATCATGCAGTCTGCAAGATTATCTGCCCTCGTAGGCTGGCCTATGTAGGAAAGACTGATCTGAACACTAGGGATAGGATCTGTCACCATAGATATGTTATCAGAACTGCATTCTGTGATAATAAAGGGCATTTTTGTGTACTTACCAATAAATCCTTTTCTCTTAGTCCATGTAGAAAATAGGAGCCATGAGTAAAGTATCTTCTGGCAGGAGGGCAGAAACGTCACTAAAAGGGCTCTCAGAGGCAGAGACTCCCTCCTAATCCACTGATCCCTAGCAAGTAAATGTGAGCTGCAAGGCTGTCATGACTTTGTAAATACCTACTGAGTGGGGGCAAGCCTAAAGGGAAGGGTGGTAAACTGAAAATGACTGGTCTTGGAAGGCATACCTCAGGAAAAGCTAAATGATCTACATGGATAGGAATATGTGTTCTTTATGTATAGGGATGCCAAAGATTCCCCTGGATGCCTGCTGCAATCAGAGTGCAAGAATTCCATCTTGTACAGAGGATCAAAAACAAAATGGTTGAGAAGCTTTAAGTCCAGAATAGGACAGCATTTGATGTCCTTTCAGGGATCTATAAAAAGATTGGAATAGAATCCCGGGAACCTTTCCAGATCAGAAACAGGTACTACAACCTGTATATCTAGCAGAGAAGAGACTGTCTATAAATAGACCACTCTGGACTGCAAGGAACTCTGGACATGAAAATCGACATAGAGGAAGGGACTTGAAGCCTATGTGGTACCCTTCTGAAATTAACCAGAAAACCCACTGGTCTGCCATGGAAATGGCTCACTAGCTGTGGAAAAATTGTGGACAACCTCCTATTATCTAAAGTGAACCAGAGATAGGCTTGTCAACTTTGGGCTTCTGTGCAGGCTTTTTACCTGACCAGGCTTTCTTGAATTTGGGTGTGGAAAGAGTCCAGGGTACCGAGGGAGTCTGTGCCCTGAGAGCATACAAATACTGACAGGAAAAAACACTCTTCTTCCATGGAAAAAAAGGAATGTTTAGGAGTAACCTGAAGCAACAAAGTACTTGTGTGGCTGATAACATTCTCCAATTCTAGGAAAAAAAAGCTGCATGCCCAGAAAAAGAAGAGAGACAGACTGGTCAGCCATTGGAGTTCAATGCACGACCACAGAAAAAGCTGTGGCCTTGCCAGTAAACCTAGCAATATCAAAGGCCACTTCAGTAAGATATGCATTAGCCACAAAGATCTTGGATATAATCACACCCAGATACTCCTTAGCTGCAGCCTCCTGAATGGTATCCAAATGCTGATCCTCCAAAACAACCATAGCCCTAGCCACCCAAGAAATACCAAAGGTTGGTCATAAAGCAGCACCAGAGGCTGCAAAATTTGCCTTCAGATGAGAATCCAGGATCTTAACTGTCTTATTCTTAAGAGCCACAGCATCTACCAGCAGCAAAGCTGTGTTCTTTGCTTGGCGAGAAATAGAGACATTAACCACAGGGTGGGGAAGTAGCTGAATGCATTAAAATCTCAGCAGAAAAGAGAACAGGAGATAGCTATGTGAAGGAAGGATTAACCTCCTGTCAGGCACCTCCATAATTACCTGGACTAAGGAATGGTGAACAGTAAAAATAGCAACCTCCTTTTTGCATCTCTTGAAAATATCAGTGGAAGATTAACTAAAATCTGGGGCCTCTAAGAACTTAAGCATCTCCATGACAGCCTGAATATGACCCTCAGCAGAAGAACTATGGTCTGATTCATAAGGCTCACCCACAGAGAAGGATGTATCCAGGCCATCTGCATCGGTTTCCCCATCCTGAGCAGAAGAGTCCCCAGTAATGGGGGCATCCCTAGCTGTAAAATGGTTCTAGCACCTTGGGGGTGGGTTTGCAGGATGGACCTGGGACCAGGAATATAAAATCCCTTGAATAGAGGAAGAGAGATAACTCACTGAGGAAAATTAAGGCCTTAACCCATGCTGGCTCCTGTTCAGCAGTTGAGGGCCCCGGAAATTGTGTGGGGGCTACAGGACAAGAGAGACAGAGTCCCAGAAAATTCCTAAGGAAGGCCAATCTGGCATGAGCAGCCATGGTTTAAAGGAATCCCCACAACCTGTAAAAACAGTAAAAATATAATAAAACTACTTAGACTGTAAAGGGTTAGTGTGTCAAGGAAGGAGAGACTAGCTTCTACAAAGCAGGTTGTGTCAGCATGGGACCATCTTTTCCCCTGTCCAAAGCCTAGGATGAACGGGCTTAAAGGAACTGTAGTTTCCCTCTAGTAGAAACTGTGTGTTAGTTCTCCAACTCTTGCTAAAATATGCCCCGATATTGGGGGGGAGGGGATCCTTTGGGGTTCAGCTACATAGCTGGTAACATTAAATGAAAAAATAATCCCACTGTGCAACAGAGGAACAAAGAAAAATAGGAACATTGTATTATATCCTTTCCCAACAGTATAGAGATTAGACAGGCTCAAACACCACAGAACACAGAAATGTGGCTGCCAAACACCATTCTGAATGAAAAAATTGTCCTCTTCAGTCTTCTATATCCCATGCACTCTGAGAATACTTTACCTAGTGCTACACAGAACATAAAAGTGTGGCAAGCATGTAAGCAACAGTTATTAAATTAATTGGCATTGATAGTGTCCCTGACCAACAAAGACGAGGCAGTTGGTAAAAAGTTGCTCCTCCAAAGTAAAGTCTTTTAGATCAAAACTTTGGAATGTGTGTGGCCCAAGGCTTTAAATGAAAAATATGCATATTTTTGCTTTATAAGTGAACATTAAGAAAAACAGATCAAAGTCATGTATTTAATGTGACACTGTGGAATGCCACAGGAACTTAGGCATAAGTTCAACATCTGTCATCATTATCTATACTTTTGCACCATTTCTGTTTTCTTCTGTGTCCCAAACCACGGCCATTGAATTCTATGGGTAATGTCTCCTCCCACCAGCTGGTGTAGGACCAATCGAAAAATACTTAAGGGCAGACCTCACTTCCCTCGTTAGTCTTTTTTGGTCCTACAACAGCTGGGAGTAGGCTGGTTGGGAATCCAGCCTATTATATGCACCAAAGTTTCTTTTTTTTTTTAAGTTACTCACTGTGGCCGCTTGATGCTGTCCCATGCCAGGGATATGTTCCCTGAAGACCTCGGTAGATCCATTTCCTGCTCTTTTAATTTTGCCCTCTTCCGAAACGCTGCATGGAAACCGTGTCATCTCAACCAGAAGTGTGGTATTGGCCGCGTTGTGGGACGTCGGATGGGAACCTCCAGGGGAAAGCCCCGGTTGTCAGCATGAGAACGTCGGAGCAAAAACACTGCAGCAGGAGGGAGAAACGGATTGGGCACTGAAGCAGGTCAAGGTAAGAGCATTTACTTATAGACAATGCTCCCCCTCTTCCGTTTCAGCCTCTGCGTTCCACAGTGAAACGCACGCTTAATTGGGTTGCATATTTAACCTGGGCTTCATGGTTAGGCCACTGTTTAAGGGATTAGTATATGTCAGTGTGTAGTGATTATACATACTTTTTAATGCAATTATATTAAAAGTTATATTTTAAGCTTAGTTATGACTTCCACTCCTAAGCCTGCATCTGTTAAAGATAAGTTATCTACAGAAACTAAAGAAGATAAATCTAATAAAAAAAAACTAAAGTATGTAATGGCTGTGATAATAAGATCCCAGCAGGAGATGCTTCCAAGTTATGTGAAGACTGCATCAAAAAAGCAGCAGGAGTTGAAGTTCCAAGTCAATTCCAGGACGTTTTGTCCTGGATGAAAACTTCCATGCAAGAGACATTTTAAGCAATGCAATCTTATCTTAAGAAAAGGCAAAGGCTTGATGACCCTGAAGAGGGTACCTCAGCTAGACTGGAAGAAGAAAATAGCATGTTAGACATACTGTCACAATATTCTTCTTCTGAAGAAGGTGAAATATTAGAGGAAGAGGAAAGATCATTCAATTTAGAAAGGATGGAACCTTTTTTAAAATTAATGAGAAAAACCCTGGGTTTGGTAGACAGACAGTTTACATTATTGGGACAGAATATGAAGATTGCGACTGCACTAGCATGTATGTCTAGAACAGCTAGAATATGGCTGACGGAATTAGAAGAACATATTGATTCTTCAGTATCCAGATCCAAGTTACTAAAGGAGGTGTCTGTCATCAAAGAAGCCATTGGTTTTACCTGTGATGCCTCTATGGATTCCATCAGGTCATCTGCAAGAGCATCTTCTTTATCAGTCATGGCCAGGCGATCCCTATGGCTAAGATCTTGGGGAGCGGACGCTTCATCAAAAAGTAAGCTAGTGTCCCTTCCTTTTACAGGATCACTATTGTTTGGAAAACAATTGGAAGATATAATAAAGAAAGTGACAGGAGGGAAAAGTTCCTTTCTTCCCCAAGACAGAAGGCATAGATCATCGCCTACTCGAATGTCCTTTCATAACAGAAGACAACCATTTAGGCAACAGAGAAGATTCCAGACCTCCAAGCAATATGAACCAGGAAAGCAAGCCCCTTCACAGCCTACCAGATTCAGGAAGGAGGGGTTTTGCAGGGATCAATTCAAGAAGCAATTTTCATGAAGGGCAGCGGAACCTACTTCAAGTTCTAGTAGGGGGTCGTCTGGAACTCTTTTTACAGGCCTGGAAGAGCAACACGAGACTAGATGCCTGGGCACTACAGATATTAGAAGCAGGATGCCTGGTCAAATTCGAAAACAGACCCATCAAGAGTTGTTTCAAGATTTCCAAAACTCCGGAGAACCCATAAAAAGCCTTAGAATTAACAAAGGCAATTCAAGAGTTGGAATTAAAACGAGTCATAGAGACGGTACCAACAGAACACAAAAGGCAAGGATGGTATTCCAGAATATTCATAGTACCAAAAATAACAGGAGGATACAGACCCACTCTAGATCTGAAAGTTCTCAATTCATTCTTAAAACATCAAAGGTTCAAAATGGAGACAATAGCCTCGGTAATCCAAGCGATCCATCCAGGTTCTTATCTGCTAACAATAGATCTTCAGGATGCCTACTATCACATCCCAGTAGCGCAATATTTCAGAAAATTCCTAAGGTTTGCCTACAGGGGACTGCATTAACAATTCAGGGTGCTACCATTTGGTCTTACTTCAGTTCCCAGGATATTTTCCAAAATGCTAGCAGTATCCTTGGAACCACTCAGGGAACAGGGAAAAGTGATTGTACCTTACCTGGACGATCTTCTCTTGATAGCAAATACTCGCAGCCTGGCACAGAGGGAAATGGAAATTACCATCAGTCACCTACAGAACTTGGGATGGATAATAAATATACAGAAAAGTCAACTAGTTCCAACCCGTCAACTTCAGTTTCTGGGGTTAATCTTGGATACAAGGAAGAACGAGGTAGCCCTATCCATTACCAGGATAAATTCATTGATAGTCAAAGTAAAACAATTCAGAAAACTGAAACCTCATACAGCATTAGACTACATGAAGATATTGGGAATAATGGTTTCAACTGTTCAAGTCATACCATGGTCCAAGCTTCACATAAGGCCTCTCCAAAGGTGGTTTCTGAGCCATTGGAACAAGAACCATGTAAAAACATCTCAGAAGATTCCACTCCAGTCCAAAATAAAGGACGATCTGGCATGGTGGACATGCAGAAAGAACCTTACCAAAGGAACCCCCTTGAAAGAACCAGAATGGGAAAAGGTGACAACAGATGCAAGCCTTACAGGATGGGGAGGCTGTTGGAAAAACAGGTCAGTTCAGGGAACCTGGTCCAGCAAGGAGCAACAACTACACATAAACATACTGGAGTTAAGGGCAATATTTCTGTCTCTAAAGAGGTTCAGGAAATGGATAAAGAACAAACCAGTGCGGATAATATCGGACAACATGGTTGCAGTCCTGTATATAAAGAATCAAGGAGGCACAAGAAGCAGAGCCTTAAACTCAGAAGTGAAAAGAATAGTACTGTGGGCAGAGAAGAATTTAACAGCACTATCAGCAGTCCACATTCTGGGGATCCTAAACCAACAAGCCGACTTCCTAAGCAGAACAAGGTTAGACCCAGGGGAATGGTCCTTGAACCAGGAGGTGTTCGACCAGATAAAGGAAAAGTGGGGCCAACCATCAATAGATCTAATGGCAACAGAAGAAAACAGAAAATGTCAAAATTTCTTCTCGAGAAGACATCACCGACAATCATTGGCTGTAGATGCAATGTCACAGAAGTGGGTATTCAACCTAGCATACATTTTCCCTCCAATCCCCATGATACAGAAAGTATTGAGAAAGATCAAACAGGAGAGACTGGATGCCATTCTCATAGCACCAAATTGGCCAAGGAGAATATGGTATTCAGATCTGGTGAACATGTCAATAAAAAAGCCATGGCCTCTACCTCTCAGACCGGACCTACTCCATCAAGGTCCAGTATGGCATCAGGAGCCAGAGTTTTTGAAACTAATGGCCTGGATTACTGGATCTGTTAGTCCTTAAAAGCAAAAGGACTAACAGATCCAGTAATAAATACAATCATCTCTGGAAGAAAGGCTTCCACTTCCAATATATACAGTAGAACATGGAGAATATTTTCTGCCTGGTGTAAAGAAAATGACATTGACCGACTGTCCATTTCCACAGCTCATCTCCTAAGTTTTCTACAAAAAGGATATGAAACTGGACTTCGTCCGGCATCCTTAAAGGTACAGGTGTCAGCCATCTCAGCCTGCCTGGCAGTACAGTTCGCTGAGGATGACCTAGTTAAGAAATACTTGCGAGCAATAGAGAAGATAAGACCCAGGATAAGAAGCATAATTCCACCGTGGGACCTTAACGTTGTTCTAAATCAACTAGCATCCTCAGAAAAGTTTGAACCTATAAAGGAGATCTCAATAAAATACCTCACATTAAAGACAATTTTCTTAGTAGCCATTACATCGGCTAGGAGAGTGAGCGAATTGCAGGCATTATCCTCGAAAGAACCATACTTAGTTTTCCACCAAGACAAAATAGTACTTAGGACAAAGCCTGATTTTAGATCCAAGGTGGTATCATCTTTTCACCTTAACCAAGACATAGTCCTTCCAGCTCTCTATCCTAATCCGAAGGATAGAAAGGAGCAGAGATTACATAACCTGGATCTAAAAAGATGCATTTCTGAATACTTAAGAACCTCAGAAATAAGAAAAACAGATTCTTTATTTGTGCATTTTCAAGGAAACTTTAAAGGATCTTCTGCATCCAAGGCCTCTATAGCAAGGTGGATAACAGAATGCATTAAAGAGACCTATTTGCTGGCAGGGAAAGAACCACCCAAGATTTTAAGAGCACATTCAACTAGAGCAATGGCAACATCTTGGGCAGCAAAGGATGCAGCTACAGCAGAAGAATTGTGCAAGGCTGCAACCTGGTCCTCAATATCCACCTTCATAAGACACTACCGCCCATACCCTATAACCTATTTTTTTTATTTTTCAGCTCTGACAAAAGATGACTAACGAGGGAAGTGAGGTCTGCCCTTAAGTATTTTTTGATTGGTCCTACACCAGCTGGTGGGAGGAGACATTAGCCATAGAATTCAATGGCAGTGGAGGCACACAGAAGAAAAGGAAATATCGGTAAGATAAATTTCTCCCTTTATATTTGCATAGTTTTAGAATTCACTTGGATTTCAATATGTAAAATAATTGTCACATGGTGTTTTATTGACAGATCATACATTCTGAGGCTACCAGAATGACTTGAGCCCTCTCCATCTTGATTTTTATCAACACCCTGGGAATCAGGGGAAACACATGCCAGATGGATGTTCCATGGAATGGACACTGAGCCATCTTAAATGCTAGATGGTCCTCCTTCTTGGTGCAGAACACAGGAACCTTCTAATTCTCATGAGACTGTCCACCGCTGGAGTCTTCCATCAATCTGGTGAAACACATTTTGAGTTCTCAATTTTTGGGATACAGATGTTGGTGACTTAGAAAGTCTGTGACCATGTTTTCCATGCCTGAGCTTCTGCCTGTTGAAGAAGCTCCAGGATCTCTACTGAACCAGACTTGCTTCTTGTTCTTCCTTGGCAACTTATGTAGGAAACTTCTGTAGTGTTATCCGATTGGTCTTTCATCGATGTGCCCGACAGCATGTGGCACCAGTGGCAAAGTGCCAGGCAAAAGACCTGTATCTCCTGAATGTTGATTGGAAGAATACTTTCCTTCTCTGTCCAGTGGCCCTGCAGGGTTACGTGACCCAGGGTTGTTCACCAGCCTAGCATCTATGGCGAATGCCACCCATTCCAGTGTGACAAATGAAGTTTCAGCATTAAGTGATGACAGAGACGCCACTAGAGAAGATCCTCCTTTGTTTGTGGAGACAAGAACATGGCACAAGACAGGTGACAGTCCTGTCTTGACCAGCTTCTGAGAACGTTCAGCTGCAACTCACTCATGTTGGACTGAGCATTGGAAACGGCTTCCAGAGTGAAGACCAGGCAGCCTAGGACTGTCCTGTAATGCCTTACCATTGCTGAAAGCCAGGATATTGCTTGAAGAGACAGAGCCTGGATCTTGTCATTTGGTACAAAAACCCTACCTTTGGAGGTATCATATCTCATGCCCAAGAAGTACATACTATATATTGCTCCAGGATAATGATGCAGTCATGAATCTCTGAACTGAATATCTTTTGAAGGATCCTTGAGTAAAAGGGTTGCATAAGGAGTCAAGGATATCCCTTGAGCATATATGTGAGCTGCTAAAGTAAGCATCACTAATTACACTGCCCAGGTCAAGTCCAAAAAGTTGTCCTGCAAAGGGGCGAAACACCAAAGACTTTTTGGAAAATTGGTCAGTCTCTCAAAATTCATAGCCCCAACAAGAAGGAGACTTGTAAGAGAAGCCACAGAGGGGCCAACTATTACTTTGAAGGATCTACAGAGTTCAGTGGCTGGGAGTGGCATAATGGTGCACTAGTTGACTATATCAAGAGTACTGCATAGCTCTGGCTTGTATGGGAGAGTGACAAGAAAGGATCCATTACTCAAAACATACCATCTGAAAGCATATATGGAGTTTCCCAGAAAGCGTGAGATACCCAAGCTTTAATGTGAGAAAAGTTTTTGTGGTCAGATGAGTGCAAGATAAATTTTTTAGGGAAAAACACAAAGTTCATTGTGCGGCACAAACCTAATACTGTCCATGTCGCAAGGCACACCAACCGTACAGTGAATTAAGGTCGTGGAAGCATCATGCTATGGGGATGCTTCTCATCAAATAAACTGGACATCTTGTTAAAGTGGAACTACCACCCCTGTTAAATTTTGGCCCAAATAATTACCCATCTAGCAACTAGCTGCTCAATAGTGCTGGTCGCCAGAACTGTTACCTGGTTAATGAGAATTCTATACTGCTCCTGGACTGACAGCTAGGAAACAGTGCAGACATCTTTCCATAGTGACGCATGCGCTGTCAGTCCCAGTCTGCTCTAGGAGGCATTGGTAGGAGCTGTTCAGCACAAAAAGGGACTGACAGCGCAGGCGGGCAGAAGTCACTTTGGAAAGATGTCTGCTCTGTTTCCTGGTTGTCAGTCCAGGAGCAGAATAGAATTCTCAATAACCATGTAATAATTCTGGTGACTAGCAATACTGAGCAGCTTGTCGCCAGATGGGTAATTATTTGGGCCAAAGTTTAACAGGGGTGATAGTTCCACTTTAGAATTTAACAAATAATGGATGGAACAAAATACAGGAAAATACTGCAAAGCAAGGTATGTACACCGGTGATCTCAGGCTCATAAAATAAAGCCAAGGCATCCAAAGAGTTAACCAGAAATTATAACATTTTGCTGTGTCCTAGTTAAAGCGGAACTTTCATCTATTAATAAGTCGCCATGCATTCATTAGCTTATGGCGACTAGCCTGAAAATACATGTTACACCTATAAAAAGTGGCAGATTCTAAAGAAATCTTTACTGTTTGGTGACTGGCAGGCAGGTTAGTGCAGTCTGTGTGCCTGTGCCGTCAGTCCCTTCCTGTTACCATGTGGCACGCCTCAACGTTTTACAGGAGACAGCGACTGACGGCGCAGGCAAGATGTCTGCACTGTTACCTGGCTTCTGGTCTCCAGAAGGTAAAGATTTCTATAGAATCTGCCAATTTTTATAGTTAAGACATATATTTTCAAGTTAGTCTCCATATGCTTAATGAATGCATGGGAACTTATGAATAGGTAAAAGTTCCGCTTTAAAAAAGCCCCAAAATAGCTCCTGTTCTGTCAACTGACCAGGGGGTTTGAAATAGATCCCCATACGTTCCAAGATTTCAAATGGCAAAAGAGGAACACTTTTGTTTTAGGGGGTGTTGCTGGTGGGCGGGTGCATTACCAAGAATTTATAAGTGATTTCATGACCTACTAACACATCTTTGTGTAACTGAATAAATGATCTAGAGCAATACCAAAGTATTTAGGATTCACCATGGGTATTTGTTTTCTGTGTTGGCAGCTATGGGTTTTTCAGAGGTCTTCATTATGATGATAATGTATCTGTATAGGAATGCTGAGAGTAAGATTGTAGTGAATGGTTGGTGCACAGATAGCATACACGTGTCCTCAGGTGTCAGGCAAGGATGTCCATTGTCCCCAATGCTGTTTGTGTGCGCAATTGAGCCCTTGATTCTAGCTTTGCAAAAGGACAAAGTGGTTAGAGGAGTCACAATGCCAGGAAGTGGAGGTTGTCAAGCCAAAGTTCTAGGCTACATGGATGATGTTGCAGTCCTATGTACAGATGGAGTTGCTTTAAATAGAGCAGTAACTACTACTGAATGGTTCTGTTGTGGATCTGGTTTTAAACTTAATGTACATAAGAGTAAATGTCATTTTTGGGAACTGGACTGCAGAGGAGACGTGTTGCAATTCAGGCAGATAGCTTGACTTTGTTGGGCATTGTTTTTGATCAAAACATTTCTGGTCAGGGGAACTGGCAAAAATTGTTTCATAAAGTGCAAAAGAAATTATCCTTTTGGAAGCTAAGGAAATTATCTTTTATTGGGAAAGTACTGGTAATTAAAGCGGTCATCTTGCCTATGTTATTGCATATTGCACTGTTTTTTTTACCAAATTCTGATTGGTTGCAGAAAATTAAAATATTGTTGTTCATTTTTTTTTGGGGGGGGGGGGGTCTACAAGTGAGAAGCGAAGGTGTGAAGTGGTTTGTAAGCAGTTGATCAATGGTGGAAAAGGATTTCCACATATACAATGTTTTTTTGAAATGAAATATATTTCCTATAGAGTATGTTTATTGACAGAAGAAGCTCCTGCAGCTTTTTTCATAGCCTATTGTGCAGGTGTTATCCTCAGAAAATATGGCTGGCATAAAGTACAGCGACTAAACCTTTTATGCTGGTCCTGCCTCCACAGTACAAATGCTTTGAAAAGATATTAAGCCGTTATTCCATGTATGATGTTCCAAAAGAGACTGTATAGAATTATAAGAAATTGAAGGACTGGTATAGAAAAAAGGCAATGTTATGTCCAGTTGAAAGATTCACTAAGGACACAACACAGTTGATATGGAAAAAGGTTAATGCTAAATTTCTTACCAATGTTCAGAAGGATCTGGCTTGGCAAATAGTCCATAACTGCTTACCAGTGAGAAGCTTCCAACACAGTAGTTGAATGGCACCAATCGCCAAATGTCCTAGAGATTCTTGTAGACAGGATGAGACAGTTATGCACTTGCTGTGGAATTGTCCGTATGCCCGAGATATGTGGTTTAAAATTATAACGTTTGTAAAATGTTTTGTATCAGGTAAAGTCCTTTCTTATGAAATGGTCATTTATGGATCCGGATTAGGATTTAGAGATGGGGATAGAGCAGTATGGCAAATTGTTAATTCAATGAAAGAAACTTTATGGGACATTAGAAATATTTATGTTCTTAAGAGAGAAATTATCCCAGTAGAGGAAGCACTTGGGATGTTTTTTGCAAAACTGTTTTCTTATGTTCTGATAGACAGAAAACATGTCAGAGTGGAAGCTGCAAACCATTTTTGGAAGATCGTAGAATGGAGAACTAATTTTTAAACAGACAATCTTGTATGAAAAACAGAAAGTCATGTTTTGATTTGTAATGTGTATGTTTTGTTTTTTGTAAATAAAGATTTTGTAAAAAAAAAATATATATATATATATATTTTATTTACACAGACTAATTTATAAACATATAATGAGGTTTAACCCCTTAAGGACCCATGACGGTCCTGCACCGTCATGGGTTGTTATACCCTTAACGACCCATGACGGTCCAGGACCGTCATGGCTTAAATGATAGCAGCGTGCCTCTGTGCATGCTGCTATCATTAAATTCAGGCTGAGACTGAGCGCTCCGAGATCGGGGCATTCAGTCTCAGCCCTTCTTCCGGTTCATGCGATCGCCGTATCAGCGATCACATGTACCGGCATAGTGACAGAGGCAGCATGCAAAGCATGCTGTCTGTGCCTGTCTCCTCTGCCTCTGTCTCCCTTGCTCTCAAAGTAAGGGAGACAGAAGTAGACAGGAGACACCTAGTGGTTAAAAAAAAATACAGCAGTTGGGGGTATTAACCCCTTCACTGCTGGTGCAGGAGGCTGGCTAAATGCAGGTCAATTTTTGACCTGCAATTTTACACTTGTGTTTAAAAAAAAAACAAAAACACTTTTTTTTTTTTTTTTTTACAAAAACATATTTTTATTTTAAAAATATATAAATAATTAAACAATATTGCAAGTGTGATTGTTGTGGAGCCATGTAATACACATATATACACCACCAAATGCCAGGGACAAAAAAAGTGTCAAAATAGGGTGGGAAAAAGGGACATGGGTATTTTCACCCAGGGGGGAAAGTGGCCACTTTAAACTGTGCATTTTGTAGGTATGACTGACCGGTCATACCTTTCATGCAGTCTCCATAAAAATGTAACCCTTTGTGGCCAATTGATCCCAAGAGAAAAATCAAAAATTGTGTTTTGTTACATTTTTTTTTTAATTTTAATAAAGTGAATGGTGGGTTATCCATATAAATAGGGTATCAAATGAAAGCCCTATTTATGCTTAAAAAAACAGTATATAATTTATGGGGGTGGAATAAAAGCTTAAGAGGGAAAACACTGTTGAACAAAGACCATACCTGGGAACTCTCCGGATTTGCCCCGGAGACTCCGGTTCTGACAGAACTTTACCGGGTCTCCGGGGCAGAGGCAGATTCCTCCAGATGTGGAGAGTTTCTATTGAAACTCTGCCACATCTGCTTTTTCTCCCGTTGCGCCTCCGTCCCCAGCCTTCTGTGTGACACATTTAACCCTCTGAGTACCAGAGTGGTACGGAATGCATTGCTATGCAATGCATTCCGTACCACTCTGGCACTCAAAGGGTTAAATCCCCCCCAACACTCGAGTTAAGCCCCGCCCCTTTTTGACGCGATTAGCATCATTTTTGTTACCCCCTGCTGAACAGAGGACTACCCTCCGGGTAGCCCTCAACTGAAAGTTCCCAGGTATGACAAAGACATAGTCAAAAAGGTCAGAATTGCTCCGGTCCTTAAGGGAAAACGACCTCAGATTTTCCCGGTCCTTAAGGGGTTAAACAATCATTAATGTGATGTTTATTGCTGTGGAACAATGTGTTACACCGATTTACACATATCACTGTCTGATCTCCTAAAAAGAGGGACACTAGGGTGGGAAAGAGGGATTGGGGTCTCTAAAGATGGACACTTGGGAGGTGTAGATCCACTCAGCTAGCAGCAGGCTAGCGCAAAACCCATAAATTTGTGGATCTCAGTCACATGCTTCCCAGCTAAATCATGCAGCTTGCAATCACTTCCGTCTAGTGGTTCAGCCTCTCTTACAGAAATACCTAGAGTAAACATGGATCTGTTTCCAAACCCTCCTCGTGCTCCTTTGTTGGTCTGTTCAGGACTCACAATGCAACCCTTATATAAGCCTTTAAAGGGATAGTAATAATTCATTTTAACTTTATTTTATTTTGTAGGCATTAAAAAAACATGAAGAATGATATGAGTCTTATCTCTGAAACCTTTATGGTTTAAGAGATATTCACAAACAAAGTACCGTCCCCCCTGTTCAACCAGATCAGAAGGGAGATGCCCAGGTAGACTGCAGAGAGGGACAATCTTCAATTAAGATAAGGGAAAAAGCTGAAAAACTTGTCAAGGGGGGGAAGGGCTTTCATTGTTTTCATACAAAGAAAATTGTCCCCTTCTGTTATCTGTACTGTCATACAACCAGACTCACATCTGAGAAGAGATGGCTTACACTAGGTAAAAGGGGCAGGGAGGGGAACTTTGCTTGTGAATATCTCATAAACCATAAAGGTTTGAGAGATAAGACTTATATCATTCTTCATGTTTTTTTAATGCCTACAAAATAAAATAAAGTTAAAATGAAGTATTACTATCCCTTTAAGTGCCAGAGGGGTGTTAAATGCACTGCAAAATGCATTTCATATTAGGGTGACCACATTTCCGTTCTGCTATTCCGGGACATGTGGTCACCTGCGGGTGCCTGGCACTGAGTTCCCTCCTACCCGCCCGCATTATCACGCTCCCCTGCGGGCCGTGATGACATACATACAGAGAAGAGGGCAGAGGCACCGGAAGAGAAGCGCTTGCTGCCAGAGTCCAGCAGCAAGCGCTTCTCTTCCGGTGCCTCTGCCCTCTTCCTCCTCTCTGTATGTATGTCATCACGGCCCACAGGGGCGCGTGATGATGCGGGCGGGCGGCTACCTTCATTTCGGGACTCTTTATTGTCCCGGTGGGGGATGATCCAGGACGCGGGACATAGAACCCAATTAAGGGACAGTCCCGGACGTTCCGGGACACGTGGTCACCCTATTTCATATCCTTCTGGCCCTCAATATGTAACTTCACCCTGTAGGAAAGACTTGCCAGATCATCCTGGACAAAAGAAAATCAACACCTGTAGTGGTTACCACGTATCTGTGCAGCAAGATTTTCTTGTAGCGTTCAGTTTTACCCTTTGAGTGCCAGAGGGGTATGCAACATATTGATCTGCAACCCAAGCTCTTGTTATACATCACAAAAGCTCAGCAAGCTACTAAATACGTACACCTCCCCATATTACGTATAATTATATTCGCCAACGCATGTTATTTAAATGCTGAAAACCTCTGCAATATGTTGTTCATTAACGTACAAGTAAAATATTGCATATCAAACCGCACACGGATAAAGAAAATAAAAATGAGCAAAGTGAGGTTAATATACCAAGTAATTGGTTTAATTCCAGAACACACCAGCTACGCTATATATATATATATATATATATATATATATATATATATATATATATATATATATATATATATATATATATATATATATATATATATATATATATATATATATATATATATATATATATATATATATATATATATATCCGAATATAAATCGACATTTTATTTGTTCTTTAAGATGCAGCTGGTTAAGTCCAGAATTACACTATTTTTTTAGTACATCAGACACGTTTACCTCAAGGTTTGGCATGACACATGGAAATATTGAAATGCTATTTTACAATGAATTACTCATTATGACTTATCAACCGTGTAGCTGATTATACGACCAGTAACCCTGCCCCACGCTCCTTGGAAATGTGCGTGCAAAAGATGTACGAGACTAAGCCACGTGGTAGTTGTAAACCTAAATCCACCATTTTTAAAATGGGAAGCCTAGTCCAAGTATATGTAGTTGAAAACAAAGTCTTATGGTTACAGATATATTTTGCTTTATCAAGTTATGTGGCAGGTATTCAGCGGTAATGCGACGGGAATTCAGAACAACCCGATGCTGAAAAAACACATTTTAAACCATTGTTATACTAACACACGCCCTTTCATGCCTCGACCGCTAATTTATCCGTTTCCCAAATAGACTGCCTTTGTAGTTGTCGTCAACAGTTGTGTGTGGTGTTTTTCTTTTTTTTTTTACATAACAAGTTGAGAATAATGTGCGCTGTTACACGAGGCCACTAAATAAGATGGCTTTCGGCCCAACTATCGCCTGTCTTTTTCTACCAGCCCACAAATCCAGTCCAACCCTACTCTACGTTGGTAGCACTGCTATACTACCTCTTCCTCAAGGGAGCGCGGACGGACGTGCACGACTCCCCCCCCCCCCTTTCGCTCGCTCTGGTCGTACTAGCTTTCAGCGACCCTCGTGCTCTCCCTGTGCCAAGTGTTCTTGTTACGCGCACCGTCAAGTGCACGCGCACTGTCAAGATCGGGATGGGAAGGGAAAGCGCTTCCTAAGGCAACACAGACCGAGAAAAAGAGTGGACGGAGCGGAGGACCCTAGCACCGAAAAGGTGAACCTCATAACATATGTATTAAGTAACAGGACTGATCTGTTAAACTATCATTGTATCAGCGCACATGTTTTGTTTTCTTTGCAAGACGTAATTTACTAGAAGCATTAGTGGTTAATGAGACTTCTCCGTGGTTTCCTGACGAGAGAATACTACATGACAGCACAGGGCTGCCAACCCCATAGAAATGGCATCCTATGTCCCGGACCAGTTGATAGGCAGTAGTTGCTTTATGTACATTACACTGTATCAAGTAACCATTCGAGTGCCAGAATTGGATGCCATTGTATTACTGAAACGGTTACATTCATTATGCTGTAGATAGAAAGCTTTGAACAACATTGCACGTTATACTTGGTATATACAATCGGGGCTGTGCTGTGCTGTGTAAGGAGCGTGTCACATGCTGCAGAGTGGATGCTGTTTCATGGAATGTATTGTTGTGCTGTCTGGTAAATTGCAAGCGCCTCTGGAAAGAGTATTGCAGCCATCCCACTTATACAAGCTCCTACCTGTGTATGTGTCATTGCTGTGGCTGGCAGGCCACATCAAGTTTGCCGTTTTAATATAAGTATAGTACTGGTTACAGAGTGAAAATGTGATTAACACATTGTCAGAAGGCGGTTCGTGACATGTAGAGCTTGCAGTTGCAATCAGATATTTCTCTATGGGAGAAGAGGTGAGAGGGATGGTATCTCTTAATACTTTTTTTTTTTTATAAATGCTAGATGAATTCTTTATCGTTGTCAAAATGCTTTATTCTGTTCTATGCCTGATACATGTGCAGGGAGTGAATGCAGGTTCCAAGGTTAAACATCTAGTCTCTTTTAGATTGATTTATTTTGTTCTTGACAAATGCCTTTTAGCAGCATGTTGATGCCATAACTTAATGTTCCATTTGTCTTTCATTGCAACCTTTATATTTAAAAGATTTGCTGGTCACCAACTTCAAAGGCAATGCTCGTAAATGGATACAAATTTGTCTTCTTTTTTCTAACACAGCATATATTCTAGTTGTATCCCCTAAAATGATTACAGAATAGTCCCCCTCCTCCCCCTTCTATTTCTGTCCGTTTTTTGTTTTTATTTCCTTTTAGGCCCTCATATGTATACATGCAGTCGTTCATTTTACAGTAGTATTAGAAAGTTTATAGTTTACATGTACAAGTGAAGACAAAATGAGTTCCAAACTAGCAGTCCAATCCGTTGAAGCTTGTCACTCATCTGCCTGTGTAGATTTACAAATTAATGACAATTGAGCTCTAAATGGCTGGATACAACGGACCAAATATATAAAAGTAAACTGGAGTTATTCTGGAGTAAGTTAAATGCACCGTAGAGGCAAATACAAATTCTTGTTAAATTAACCCGTTGAGTGCCAAAATGGAATGCAATGCATTGGAGACCTCTCTGACATTCAAGATGCAAAAAAGCTCTAGTCACGTGCATGGAAATTTAGGCATTTTTATTTGTCACCTATGGTGAAGTTGGTTTATTCTAAAATAACTCCAGTTTGCTTTTATAAATATGGGCCAGTGTCTTTACAACAAAGAATGGATGTAGATAAATAAGCGTGCTATACTGATTTATTCTTACATTTTTCCTGCAAGTATGATCATGTTGCTACACTGTGCTCATCGTTAAAAGCCCTGACGTACTCAGGCTCTGTTTTGTCCTACAGAGTTGTATGAATCACCTTGAAAATTACCCAATGGAGATGGTTGAAATTCTTGTGATAAAGGAAGACTGTTATGCTTGGTTAAACTTTGGGCAGTCTACTCATCAGTCAGCCTTTAACTACTTAAATTCTAGATTGGCGACATCTCCAATGCATTGCATCAAAGTCAGATATCCCTATCATCAAATGGGATGAATTGAATTTTGACAGTGCTAGAACTATTTGTCAGTTCACATTAAGCACTGTTTATCATTTGCTGTAAAAACCTGTTGGATATGTTATGACAATATTCATAAGTGATGTTTTATGGCAAATGCATCACTACAAATCTAAATCTCAATATATTATATATATAACATAACTTATTTGTGCAGATCCTCTTTAGTTTCTTTGCAATGTCTTATCTGTCTTCTCTCACACTCCAAAGGCACTGTTGGAAAATCCAGTAGACAAGTAAAAATTATACTATCCTCTATATATTAAATTAAATGGCGCTTTGATTAAGCCTCATAATTTTTTGACCAAGTAGAGAGATATTTCAATACAATGCTAGTTGTAGTTCAAGAGTAATTGAATTCTAAAGTGCCCCACCTCCTGCTCCTAACACTGCTTTCCAAGCCGGTCTGGATGAAGCACAGTGAGGGACAATCTTCAATGAGCATAAGGAATAACCTGCCCTCCTTCGTCAAGGGGGCAGGATTTTCCTTATGCTCACAGCATCAAGATTGTCCCTCGCTGCGAACTGTCTGGTCCAATGACCAGATTCCACATCTGAGGGGAGGCAGCTTACCATAGGTAAAAGGGGCAGGAGTGGGGAACTTTAGAATTAATTTACTCCTGAACTACTATTCACATAGTATTGAAATACTGCTCTACATGGCCAAAAAATATGCGGATTAATTAGTTCTCCATTTAATTTGTTATATTATTATCCCTTTAACATTCGGTGCACTAGTAACTTTGTATTTAATGACTAGTAACTTTTTCTCTTACTTGGAAACTTCACTGGTATTTTCCAGCCAAGCTTGAAGTTATAAGGCAAAGTTAGGCAAAATCTGGCTCTAAGGCTGTTGGGAACTAAACGTTCCATCATCTCTAACAGCTAGAGAGCCAAAGTTTGCCTGTTCATAGGATAGGAATCTAAGTTTAAACAGATTAAACAGAGTAATCTTTTATTTTGACTGTCCATATTCTCTAAGTGCATAATATATAATCATGTTGCCTATGTTTTTATTATTTTTTCATCTTCACATTTTTTTGTTTAATGCTGTTATAGTACTGACATCCTATTTAATAATTTGCTAGGATGTTTGTCAGAAGCCATCATGTGCAGCAGAGACTGCATGCATTCTACCGAGCATGATTGTGTCGCGTGAGTGAGGCGATGCAAGACTGCACCACGTGGAGCAGTGAGGTAGTGACCGCTTAGCCCTTTGAGTGTCAGAGGGGTACACAACACATTGCAAAGCAATACATTGCGTACCCCTCTGGCACTCAAAAGGGTTACCATTACCCAGGACCTTGGCCTGTGTACACAGGCTTTTACACTAGTAGTAACATAGTAAATTAGGTTGAAAACAGGCACACGTCCATCAAGTTCAGCCTTTGCCTCATAACTAAGAGAAATAAGAATTATATAAGCTTTCCTGATGCCAGATAAGTCAGTCTTTATCTCAACTTCCTGTTTTGTCTACTAATACACAGTATAACCTTGTATTTATAAACATGTTAAAGAGCAGAGGCCCAAGTAATGAACCCTGTGATACTCTACTCTCAACTTTAACTGTACTGGAGAATTTTCCATTTGCTACAGCGCACTGTTCCCTATCCTGCAACCCTTTTTCAATGCAATTGCAAAGGTTATCCCCTAGCCCTAATTTCCTTATTTTATACCTCTGTGTAGCATTGTGTCAAATACCTTTGCAAAATCTAGATATACATCTACTGCTTTACTATTATCTAGGTTGCTACTTACTTCTTAATAGAAGCTCAAAAGATTCATTTGGCAAGATCTATTTCTGGTGGGATGGCTCCAGGGGTGGACTGACCAGTCGGGCATTCGGTCACGGACCGAGGGGCTGCGACCGAGGGGGGCCTGCTGCCGTTTAGAGGTCCAGTGAATCTAGTGTGCTTCTATCACTGCAATGTGGTACTGCAGCCCGTTTCCATTTAGAGGCCCACCTCTTGCAATCGGCGGACCTCTAACAGCAACAAGCAAAGCTTCTCTTCATTGAGTCTATTAAGACTCAATGTAGAAAATCAAGTACTCTTCCCCGTGCATGCGTACGCAACCTGTTGTGTTGCGCAGCATGCATATTGATGTCATCACAGTCCGCAGGGGCACATGATGACAAAGGGAGTAGAGAGGCTGAGTCAGTGGAGTTCGCATGGGGACTGGAGAGAGCACGACCCGCTGAGGAGGACATTCTTAAGAATCCATTCCAGATGAAGGCAGCAGTCAGGAGAAAGACACAAAAGACCCACGCACCCAGGTAAGCCAGTAACTTCCACCCAGGCTATCCAAGGCAGCCAGTAGTAATACTCCAACAGGGTTCTTTAATGTAAATGGAGGAGAGTGAACTTCATTTGAAAGTAAAACAGAAGAAAGGGGGCATAAACAAAGGAACCACTATTTAAAAATGATAAATAGGCAAATAACATACAGCAATATATGTTTAATCACTTTAAAATAAAGTTAACATATGCTAATAAATGAGAAATCAGAAATCCCTGATATACACACACACATACACACATATATATATATATATATATATATATATATATATATATATATATATACACACACATATACACTATAATATTTTATCAGGGATTTCTTTTTTCCTTTTATGGTCCTTCTATATTTTGGCCTTATTAGCATATGTTAACTTTATTTTAAAGTGATTAAAAGTATATACTATATGTCATTTGCCTATTTATCTTTTTTAAATACTATACTTAATGGTTCCTTTGTTTGCACTCATTCTCCTTTCTTCTGTTTTACGTCTATGTAGTAGTAATATCCTCCCAGCCCAGCCAGTACGCCCTGTCCAGGACATCCAAGTACCCCCCTAGGCCAGTACCCTCAGCCAGCAATTACTCCTCAGGCTAGCAACTACCCCAAAGGCTAGCCAAGTACCCTCCCCCCCTACCAGCCAAGTGCCCCCCCCGGATAGCCAAATATCCCCCAGGCTTCTGCAAATTATAACTGAGGATGTAGTGGGAGGCGGGGCTTAGGATATCATGGGGTGGGGTTTATGATGATGTGGGGTGCCCTGATTATGTCATGGCGGCAGGGCTTAGGATGTCATGGGGGGCCCAGACCTCTTTTTGGCCCAGGGGCCCTGGGTCTTGTCAGTCCGCCCCTGGATGGCTCAGTTGGTCAATGTGCCAGCTGTAGAATCTGTTCTAACTTCAAAGTCATAGGTTCTAGTTCCAGCGGCTTTATCGCTGCCTTTCATCCTTTCGAGGTATAAGTACTATTCAATTCGAGGTATAAGGACTATTCAATTGGGTAATAATATCTATATCCCGAGGACATACTTGGAAGCGAGACACAATCTCAATGTATACTTCCTGGTAAAATACTTTGATATTATTATTATTTCTCAAAAAACCATATTGATTCCTGCTAATAATAATATTTTCTGCTGGGTAATCCTGACTATAATCTCTTATTATCCCTTCTAGCATTTTTTCCCACTGCAGAGGTTAAACTCACAGGTCTAAAATTCCCAGGTTCTGTTTTAGTTTCCTTTTTAAGTAAAGGCACTAAGTTGGCTTTACGCCAATCTTGTAGCACTGAACCAGTGGTGAGAAAATCTTTAAAGCGGAACTACCACCCCTTACAAACATGGCCCCAAATAAGCAGACATCTTTCCATAGTGACATCTGCGCGCCTGTGCTGTCAGTCTCTTTTGGAGCCGAACGGCTACTAGCAACTCTTCCTAGAGCAGCTGGGACTGACAGCGCAGGCATGCAGACGTCACTATGGAAAGATGTCTAAGCTATTTCCTGCCTGTCAGTCCGGGAGCAGTGTATAATACTCATTAACACTGTAATAATTCTGGCGACTAGTGCTACTGAACAGCTAGTTGCCAGGTGGGTAATTATTTGGGGCCATGTTTGAAGGGGTGGTAGTTCCACTTTAAAGGGATAGTAATACTTCGTTTTAACTTTATTTTATTTTGTAGGCATTAAAAAAATATGAAGAATGGTATAAGTCTTATCTCTCAAAACTTTATGGTTTAAGAGATATTCACAAGCAAAGTTTCCCCTCCCGCCCCTTTTTCCTAGTGTAAGCCATCTCTTCTCAGATGGGGAATCTGGGTGTAAGACCAGACAGATAACAGCAGGGGACAGTCTTCTTACAATGAAATCAATGAAAGCCCTGCCCCCCTTGACAAGCTTTTCAAGTTTTTCCCTTATCTTAACTGAAGATTGTCCCTCTCTGCAATCTACCTGGGCACCTCCCTTCTGCTCTGGCTGAACAGTGTTACATCAGTAAAAGGGGCGGGAGGGGGATACTTTGTCATTGAATTACTCTGGAACTGTAACTCTGACAGAATTGAAAGTCCAAATACTATGATGATTAATTAGAGCTGCTTTTATTATGAAACATTAGTATCCCTTTATAGAGTAAAAAGAGGGGTCTTGCTAACTTTGCTCTGAGTTCCTGAAGAACCCCGGATGTATACCATCAGGACCCGGTGCTTTGTCAGTCTTAATTTTGTTCAGTCTTACCATGGCCTCTTCTTGTATTAACCCAATGTCTGATAATGATATGGTTTTGTTTGTTACTTTTTGAGGCTCTTCTACCATTTCTTGTTCCCTGGTATATACTGATGCATAGAAAGAATGTAGAACATCAGCCCTTTACATATCCTTTCTAATCAACTCACCCATCTCATTTTTTAAAAGATCCCATGCACTTCTTCTTACGTTTTTTTGCTATTTATGTATTTTAACTTTTTGGGATTAATCTTGCTCTCCATTGTAATATGGGTTTCATTATCTATTTTTGCTAACGTAATTGCCTTTTTTGCAATCTTTGTTGCACTCCATGTATTTCAAGACAGTAAGCTCTGTTCTGAGATAGCTTTCTGTGAAAACAGAAAAAGTGATACAATGTGAAAAAGAGATTGATGTAATCAAGAAAGGATTGCCTCCAGTCTATTACATACAGCACGCAAGGTACTCTACTGCAGGGATAATGTATTTTATCACTATGCCTGGCACAGGCAATTTGACTTTAGATAATAAGTCAGAATAAAAGGTTACTGTCACTTTCTAACACAAATTTGAGTCTAAGCTGCACCAATACTTTTTAGTATGATTCAACAACCTTGCTTTAGTCACACTTAGAACTTTAGTATACTAGATCATTTTTGTGTGTTTGGACATTTAAGCTAAGTTGTTGAGGAGGAATTGATGGTTCTATTTAATCCATGAGGATAGTGTCATTTTTGCTGGCCTGTTAGGCTGCCCATGGAAGAAGTGAGAGAAGTGTGTGCTAGCATGCTTCTAACAGAAATAAATAACTCCTTTACAAGGCAAGCTGTTTGTGTTCATAGACTTGACTTTTACATGTCCTGTTTCTATGTCTATCTGTCACCTTTCCTCTCTCCCAGGTTGTGTTGCTTACACTGTTAACATGTGGTATACAGTGCATAAAGTTTTTAAAACTATTGTTGCCAAAATATAACCAGAATAACAATTGTCTTTGTTTTCTTCTTCTGTACTGTGCTGTGCTGTGCTGTGCTGTGTGTGTGTGCGTGCATATGTAAAATAACATTGTGAGAGCATGATGTCCTTTCTTTTGGAGCCATGGTTGCATTGCAAGATTAAGAAACAGTGAAAGGGAATACAGTGGTTGTATGGTTTTTCAGGATTTTGCATAAAATGGAATTCTGTTCCTGTTGGCATAGTGCAAGATCACTCACTTATTTAAATCTTTTAACAATATCTTAACAAATCATGAAGCAATCGGCAACAAGGTTATTTTTTAAATTCTCGTTTACTTTTCAAATAAAATACAGTAGCACAGTGTGCCTTGGTTTTCCCAGGAGAATCTAACCAAACATTGTTTGTCCGGGACGTTGAAAACAAGGTATAGAGTTTTTAACACAGGCTGGGATTCATAGATTGCCTCATTTGAATGACTGTATGAGGATGAAGTACGAGAAAGAACTGGAGGAATCCTGGAGCAAACCGACTTCACTAATGGGACCAAATACAAATATTCCACATTTTTATTAACTTAAACGAGGTTTTGAACCTACATGGAATGCTAGAGAGTTGTCTTGTTCACTGCAAAATAAATGTATGGGAGACCATTTGCAATCAAAGGGTTAATGTCCCTTTTAAATCAATGATCATTTTTATTTTTCCCCTGTGATTCATGTTGTGTGCTTTAGAATTGATCTAGTGACCAATAGTATGTTAGCCTCCTTATTGATAGCGCTTGCCAGTCTTCCATCTAAGGTGGGCACAGATGAGCAATCCAGCACTGAAGAGAGGAATACAAACTGGACAGGGCCATGTGATGCATCTGTCATTCCAATGTAGCCCCACGTAAACTGTCCTCTTTAACACTTACAGTGCTGAGTCACTCACATTAGAGGGAACACTGGTAATTTCTGTATAGCTCACTTAATGCAAATATTATGTATACACACATAGTACCTTATTCACAGTAGGAGTGAGGCGCAATTCTAGAGCAAGCCAGCTGCAACATAGGGGAGAAATACATAATTATCCCCAAAAACTTTAAATTGGGATTCTAACCCCGTGAATGCTAGGACAGTCTTCAAAGCATTGCAGAGCAATGCGCTGGAGACCTCTCTAGCATTCAAGGGGTTAAAAGGCCATTTTAAATAAATGGGAAGTTTGGAAAGATTGTATTCCTACCCTGTAGTGTAGTTGGTTTTCTCCAGAATGGCTACTCTTTCTTTTTGCTAATAAGGCACATAAGGAGAGAGAGGTATAAAAGTATTCTTAAACATTTGTGCATGCTAATACATGTAAAGTGAGGTGTTATTTATAAATGAACAACGGAAGTTTTTTAAATATGTGTAATTCGATATTCTATCAATATATTTCCTCCACTTTTTTATTTATTTTATTAAGAAGTTAAAATTTTGTCAGAAATTCCTTAGCATAATTGTCACAATTCCAACATGTTCTTATAAATTCACTGTTCCAGGATGTACAATAAAAACTGCCATTTCTCCAGAAAGTGTACTAGGTAGCATTAGGCCCTCAGAACTGTCATAACATTATTTATGAATGCCGAAATTCATTTTGAGAGCACTTTTACATCATCTTTCACTTTTTATAAATCTGCCCCATAGTTTTCAAACAGGATTGGAACTCTTATTTTTTTATTAGAATGATGTAGCATTGCTTGCCCACTGAACAAATAATCTGCATAATAAGCTGGAAGAAAATACATCTTCTGCCTAGTCAATAAGTTAAACATTGAGAGCTGTGTGGGAGTGGCAGAGGCAAAAAAAAGGCTAGGTAAAAGCAAGGAGTGAGGGGGAAAAACATTATGTAGCGTTAGAGAGGCTATGACTGTGGAGCACTGGAGCAGACTAACTGTACCATAGGGGACATATAAAAATTCCCATTGGTATAAATGGGGCTTTTAACCCATTAAATACTGAAGATAACTTAAACCTACTGCAGAGCAATTCTTGGAGACCTCTCCATCATTTATAGAGTTAAACATCTGTTTGAAGCAATGGCAATTTTATTTCCCCAAAATCTTGCAGTTGGTTTTCCGCAGATTACAACAGAGATAAGTTGCTGGTCAGAGAAAAAATGTCCAAAAAATGTACAGTAGGAGCATTGTTACAGTTTGAACTGTAAGCAATTGGACATCTTCGGGAGCTTAGTAGTGGGCAGATCTGTAGCTGAGAAAATGACCCATAGAACACCAATGGAAATGGCCACTCAAGTAATTACATTGCAGTCAATCAGGAGTTCTGATGTTACATGGGCTTTTGATCAGACTATTTCTTCTTGTCCACTTGAAATTGTTGAATAGGCTAAATATTACCGTTCAGGAGCTTAAGTTTAGTGTTTGCTGACTTGAATATTCATGCAATGAATAAACGAGCCAATTTCAAAGTCTTGATTATAAAATAAAACAAAGCTCCATACTGAGACAGGCTTGGTTTTAAATGTCTCACAACCACTTTGATGTAAAAATGTAATTTGGTAAAATAATATAGTTGTATACTGACTTCGTAGCAGTGAATATCTGTTTTAAAAAAATGCATTACTAATACATGCTTTGCTCAGTCACAGTGATTTCTTCAGGAAAAAGACTGAAGGTAACAGTAGCCCTTCTAAAAAGGAAGCTAGTTGGGGAGCTTGAGAGTGGAGCTAGGATACTTTGTCAACACTCAGATGTGCACTTGCTTAGGCAGTTTCCAGAATCCAGTGTGCTGACAGTAAGGTCAGCTTGTCCTAACCCCAGTTGAGCCAGGGCTGAACTAGGATGAACTCTCTGAGGGTTGATGGGTAGAAAAGTACACAGCCAGATGCTGGAGAGCTTAGATTGGATCTGCAATGAGTGGGGGAGGAAGGAAATCAAATACATTGGAGAAAACAGGCTAAAGATACAGAGCGGCTGGAGAAGAGAAACAAAGGAGGGAATACACATTTAAGAGGTGGATACCAAAGTAGGTGAAGCTATCTGGAACAACCTGAACAGCTGGCTGTGGTCTGAAACATCCGAGTAGGGGAGCTAAGCTAGAAGTATCGCTCCAGATGACTGAGAGATGCTGAAGACAGATAAAAGACATGGGGCATCAAGACTTGAGCGGTAGAAGTAGGCAATGAGCCCATGGCAACAACAGGATAAGCTATACAAGAACAAGGTTCAAAATCAGAGAGAGAGGGATGTGAAGTCAGACAAGCAAGGGTGAAACCTGTGAGATCAGGTAACACCAGGATTGAGGTATAAAATGAGAATGAGTTTTGCAGAGTCTTTATGAGTCCATGGTTCAAAGCTGGTGATCAGACAATTAGGAACTTAGATGGGAGGAATAACAGGGCATCTACAAATGTACTAGGAAGCATGTAGAACGGGCACAGGAGTAAAGAAGAGGGAAGGCTAAAAAGGAAGGGTAGACAGTAGAAAAAGAGGGGTAGATTAAGTATTGGCAGACTATAGCAAATGAGACAGAATACAGGTGGAAGCACATCAACGGAAGGCAAGGAATATATAGAAACTAGTTGAACAGCCCGTTACACGGGCCACAGTGCCTCTGGCAGCCGTTCGTGGGGCAGTCACACGCAGTGGAGACTGGCCGCGCCTCGGCTGATACAGAGCTGGACGCTCCTTCGGAGCGCCCAGCTCTGTATCAGCTGCGGCGCGGGCAGTCTCTACTGCGCATGACTGACGCACGCGTAGCAGTGTCTACTGCGCATGTCGGGCGTTACACACAACTTAGCGAATTATTATATAGGATGTGACACGTGGCTACTAATAATAATTGGATAGCTTCATCGTATGTTGAAACCCATTTGATTTCCAGGCATTCAAGGGGTTACAGCACACCATAAATCTACTGATTCACCTTAATCATTTAGAAGTTAGCATGACAACTGCCAAATTTGCAGGTTGCAGCTATTTGAGTATAAGATCTTGGGGGCCAGTGAGGTGCCTTTTTTCTTTCTGGATGTTCATACCAAAGTTTGCGATGGGAATGTTTTGGTATGGAAAGAAAGCTTGATCGGGATTGCAACTTCTGGTTTGACTGACAATGTAATAGCTTGATGTTGCATTGTCCCAAATTATAAAAGCCAAACTTGACTCATTATAGAAAGCGCACTATAGTTAATTGAATGCCCTGAAACCTCTATCAATAAAGGCTTTGAGTGCTTGATAACCTACCTTTACACAAAAAATTTAGTGTCTACAATGCCTTTTGTTAGCGATTTTATTTTCTCTTTCATCCAATATGGAACACAGGAACTATGGGAGGGGGGGTTGGCACTTACAAAAGAGGGAGTCTTTGGGGGGGAGACCCCCCCTTTCCTTCTGCTCAACCCCCTGCCCTATCCAGGTTCATGTTTCCTGCATTCCAAGGAGTGAGCAGAGCAACTTATCTTACTTTTTTTCTAGGTTTTTGTTGTTTTTACTTAGATATGGGGTTGTATACTCCCCCACTGGCTTCCCTGGAGTTGGAATGCCCAGTTCACTGGTGCTTTGTGGACCTTTTAACCTGTGGAGGTTGACTTTATGATAAGTCTGTTCCTCATACCTGAATCTACTAGAGATTCTGCTCTATACAGATGGGAGCCTGACGAAAGAAGACTGGTGAGTAACTGAGTGCTATGATCCACTGCATGTCCCATTCTGAGCCTCTCCACACTATGTATGTTGTATATGCACTCATTCTATCTCTTAGTCTTTGCCCTAGTCTTGGGTTGCAGGTGGCTTCAGTAGTTTTAAGGTCTTAACCCTTTCTCTGCTGTTCTGCTTTTTATTTAGCTACTTATATTTAGCTATGGATTATGGAGGTTTTGGGGGGCTTCTAGTTTTCCCCCACACCACTCTAATATTTATTTTTTTATCTCCTCCTGGTATCGCCAAGGGTTATTTTTTCTGTACTTTTATTTCCCAGTTTGCCATATTTGCTCCATAGACTTTGTGACATATTTCTGCAAAGTTTGTTCTAGAATGGTCAGAGTTGTAGTTCAAGAGTAATTGAAGAGTTGTATCCCCCTCCCGCCCACCTTTTACTGATGTAACACTGCTCAGCACAGAGCAGCAAGACTGTCCAGATGGATTTCAGAGAGGGACAATCTTCAATCAGCATAAGGGAAAAACCTGTCAAGGGGGGGGGAGCGGTTTTCATTATGCTCACAGTAAGAAGATTGTCCCTTGCCATGAGCTGTCTGGTCTCAAGACCAGATTCCACATCTGAGGGGAGGAGGCTTACACTAGGTATAAGGGGCAGGAGGGGCACATGTTATCATTCAATTACTCTTGAAATTCAACTCTGACAGTACTGAAATAACACTTTTCATGGCTCAAATATTAGGAAGATTAATTGGAGGTGCTTTTGTTGTGAAACATCACTATCCCTTTAAGCTGTTTTAGACAGGTCATGACAATTCCAGAGCTTCTTAAATTCGCTGACTCTTTGAACCGCTCAGGGTATTGCGCTTACACTCAACAACCATGGGCTTCTCTAGGCAGCTGAGGATGACAAAATAAAGATAACTGATTCTTGCAGAGCAGGGGAAGGCTATAAAAAGATATCTAAATGCTTCCTGCATTCAATTTCCACTGTCTGCAATATCATAAAGAAACAGAACTTAAGGGGAACTGTTGAAGTCAAAACAGGATCTGGAAGTTCAAGAATAATCTCCAATAGAACTCTTGTAGACTGGTCTGAAATTGAAGTATAACACCCATATCACTGAAAAGGACCTGCAGGAAAGATTAGTTGCCATTTAAGTAGTGGTGCAGCAGTCAAGTGTGCAGTATTACTTGCATAAACATGGTGTTCATGGAAGAGTCATCACAAGGAAACCTTTACCTGAGATCTTATCACAGTAGTTGATGTCTAAAGTATTCAAACACATCACTTATATAAGCCATAGGCATTTTAGAACCAAGTGCTGTGGTCTAATGCTAAAAAGGACTCTTCGGCTACAGTCACCAAAGGTAAGTTAGGAGAAAAAAGGGAAATCATTTCAAGAAAGGAACACCTTTCCTGCTGTTAAGCATAGGGACGGATTTATTATGCTTTGAATTTTTGTGGCAGCCAGTGGCATAAAAATATTGTGTGGGTAGAGGGAAGAATGGATTCCACTAAGTATCAACAAATTCTGGAAGCTAATGTTCCATGGTTAGTGAAGAAGATGAAAAGAGGTTGGATATTACAACAGGACAATGATCCAAAAGATGCCTCAAATATTAATGTTAACTACTTAAAGAAACAAAAGCTTAAAAGGATAGTAATGTTTCATGATAAAAGCAGCTCCAATTTATCTTCATAGTATTTGGGCCATGGAGAGTGTTATTTCAATACTGTCAGAGTTGTAGTTCAAGAGTAATTGAATGACAACGTATCCTGCTCCCTCCCCTTTTACTGATGTAACACTGCTCACCTCAGAGCATCAGGGTGGTATCCAAGTGGATTGCAGAGAGGGACAATCTTCAATTAAGATGAGGGAAAACCCTGTCAGTGGGGTCAGGGTTTTCATTGTTCTCACAGTAAGAAGATTGTCTCTTTCTGTGAGCTGTCTGGTCTGTGGACCAGATTCCTCATTTGAGGGGAGGTGGCTTACACTAGGTAAAAGGGTAATTGAATGATAAAGTACCCCCCTCCCTCCCCTTTTACCTAGTGTAAGCCACCTGCCCTCATATGTGGGATCTGGTCCATAGACCAGACAGCTCACAGCAAGAGACCATCTTCTTACTGTGAGATCAATCAAAACTCTGTCCCCATTAACAGGTTTTTCCCATTATCTTAATTGAAGATTGTCCCTCTCTGCAATCCACTTTGACACCACCCTGCTGCTCTGAGGTGAGCAGTGTTACATAAGTAAAAGGGGCGGGAGGGGGAAACTTTATCATTCAATTACTCTTGAACTACAACTCTGACAGCATTGAAATAACACTCTCTATGTCCCAAATACTAAGAAGATTAATTGGAGCTGCTGTTTTTATGAAACATTACTATCCCTTTAAGGCTTTGGAATAGCCTTCACAGTCCCAAGATATAAATACTACTTAAAATCCATGGGTAGATCTCAAACATGCAGTGCATGCAAAAAAGACATAAGAATATTTTTGAACTAGATATATTCTGCAAGAAAGAGTGTGAAAAATTCCTAAAGCATAAATGGAAAGACTATTAACTTGCTACAAGAAATGTTTGAAGGCTGTGCTTTCTGCCAAAGTGGGTGTTACTAAGTACTGACAGGGTGCCTAAACTTTTGCAAACACAACGGTTTCTCTTTTTTTATATGCAATATGTTAAATTCGGCAAAAACATAGTAACTATGCATTAAAAAGTGCAGGAATATTTCAAGTTTAAGTTTGTTTGCTGCAGAGATTGTTTTAACTTTTGCATACAGCTGTATGGTGCAGTCGGAGAAATACAGAATCAGGACGGTTTTGTTACATCTTTTGGTCTATCTAGGGTGCTTACCCTTTGAGGATCAGAGGGTGCACAGTGCATTACATTTCAGTACAATTCGCACCCCTATGGTCTGCAGTGGATTATCTTGTAACCCTAAAAATTACTTAGATTTATATTAATTCACACTGGCCTTATATAATTCATTACTATATGACTTCATATAGACAATCTCATAGTATAAGCTTAAATATAGAAACATAGAATTTTACAGCAGATAAGAACCATTTGGCCCATCTAGTCTGCCCATTTGTCCTACTGTTGTCCTATTGTGAGAACATCAAACCTTATTTGATCCTTGGTCTTGTCTTGTGTTCAGGACAGCCTTATGCCTATCCCGTGAGTGCTTAATTTCCCTCACTTTATTAACCGCTACCATTTCTGCTGGTAGACAGTTCTGCTTTTCTACCACCCTCTCAGTGAAGTAAAACTTTGCTACACTACATCTAAGCTCTGTCCTTCTAGTTGTAGACAATAACCTCTTGTTTTAATATTTCTACTCATATGAAATGTACTTCCCTCCTGTATTTGTTCAATCCCTTTATATAGTTGAATGTTTTTATCATATTCTTTCTGAATACTCTACAGAACATGTATATCCTTTTGGGGATGTGGTCTCCAGGACTGAACAGAATACTCTAGGTGATGTATAACCAGAGAACTGTAGAGTAGCATGACCACTGCTACCCTGTTTCTGCTACTAGTTCCTCTAGCTATACAACCCATCACCCTGCTTTCATTCCCCGCAGATTTGTTACATTGCCTGCCTTTAAGTTATCAGAAATAATTACTCCCAAGTCCCTTTCCTCTGTCATTGACAGCACAGTACATACTATAATACATAAGGCGAGCTATTACCTTCAATACACTTTAAGTAAATGGATATATCTATTAAAATTACCTATATGTTTAATTTATTTTTTTAAATCTAAATAGTTTGAGATATATAGCCTTTTATAATGTACCGAGTGTCACAATTTCCTGTTCCTGTGGCGCAAGCCGCACCACACATCTCTGCAGCACTTCCCCTTTCTGAAATTCACCACTCACCTCCCTCCCTACGAATGTGCTCCCTGCAAGGCATCAAGATGTTGCATTCTCTGCCTTGCTCCATCCGCACACTAAATATATTAACCCTTTGAGTGCCAGAGAAGTTTCCAATGCATTGTAAAGCAATGTGTTTGAAACTTCTTTGGCACTGAAAGGGGTTAATATATTTAGCTCGAGGACGGAGCAGGACAGAGAATGCAGCATCGATGTAGAAGAAAAGTCGAGACTGAGTGTGACAGTCCGTGTAGTGAAGGAAGGCAATGAAGATTGGAGACCTACTGTGCCTCAATTTATAATTCTATTAAAGTGGATCTACCACCTTCACTAAAGTCGCCCTGCAATACTCAGGCAGGTGGCGACTAGCTTGGTAATCATAATTTTACCTCTCAAAAGAGCCCACGAATAAAGTTTTCCTCTGTGTCCAATCCATGGCTACAGTGGGTAATTGGCTCCGCCTCCCAGCTGGTAGGACCAATCCAAATTTTATAAATAAGCTCTGGTACCACCCTTGTACAGTTATTTTGGTCCTACCAAGCTGGAGGACGGAGCTTACCTCCCACTCTAAGAAAAAACTTTACTTAGCTTCAATACCTTTCTTATTTTCTGCAAAATCAACCTGCCTGAACGCGGTTGCATTCCTCAGTATAATGATCCCGCTTCCACCAACCTTTTACCTCAGGTCCTGAGGTTTTTGTGTATCTCTGGGGGAGCCCTGGTGGTTGCTTTGGCATTCTACTCATCTCCCTGGCCTCCATCAGTTTTACGGCGCCTGGAGGAAGCACGCACATCTATCCCCTGACCGGATCCGGAAACCGGAAGTGACAGAGCGTGCGTTCCACAGATGGAACGCAAGGGGAAAATTCAAGTGGCGGGAGTTTCTCTTCAAATCCAGGCAGATGGATGGTGTCTTCTCTTACCGGTAATGTTAATTACACCTTACCTTAAGCTTCTATCTATTAAGCTTCTGTTGTGTTTCTAGGATTACTTATATAAGTTATCTTTGTTCTGGGAATAGCACTAGGAGATTTAGAGTATGGCTACTCCTAAAGACACTAAGGGAGAAAAAAGAAAAAATGTCAGAAGCTGCCAAAGAAGATAAAGCAGCCCCAAAATGTAAATCTTGTTCTGGTTGTGATCAGAAACTACCAGCAACTGATCCAGCAAAGCTGTGTAGTGACTGCCTCAAAATGGCAATTGGGGGTGATGTTCCACTACAGTTCCAAGACTTCATTACATGGATGAAAACCTCCATGTAGGAGATGTTTTCATCTATACAGGAATCAGAAGAGGATGAGGAGAGTTTTATGGAAGTTGAATTAGGAGCATCCTCTGTGGAAGAAGGGGAACTGACGGACAAAGCAGGTAGCTTCAGCATTGACCGTATGGACAGCCTTGTAAAGGCTATCAGAAAAACATTGGGGTTGTCTGAAGTCCAAAAAGACCTCAACATAGTGGATACAGCCTTTGTAGGTCACAAGAAATCTAGCCCCCAGATCCCAATTCACAGTTCCATTCAGGACATAATATCAGCTGAATGGAAACAGTCGGATAAGCACTGCTCTGTATCAAGCACGGAGAACTACCATTCTGCTAGAAGATGGGACTACCCTAAAAAATGCAATGGATAAATGCGCTGACAGCGCACTAAAGAAACAGTTTGCCATTGTGGGACAAAACCTCAAAACTGCCACAGCCATGGCATCGGTCTTCCGTACCCTGCGTATATGGGTATCAGAAATAGAGGAGAAGATAGAATCATCGGTATCCAGATCACGCATATTAAAAGAATTGGCTACAATTAAGGATGCTATTAACTATTCGTGTGACGCCTCCTATATTATACGTCTACTAGCAAAAGCATCATCACTATCTGTCACAGTCAGGTGTGCATTATGTATTAGGTCTTGGGAGGCTGATCCATCATCAAAGAATAGATTAATCTCCTTACCATTTTCTGGGGCCAAACTAATTGGTGATCAGCTGGAGGACATTATTAAAAGATCCTCTGCGGCAAAAATCCCTTTTTACCCCAGGGGAAAAGACCCAGAAGCCCTGCCAGAATCAGTCAATACCGGAAACAGTTGTTCCGTGAAGCACGAAGATACCAGCCTGGACGCAAGTTTGACCAGAGACGAAGTGGACCCATACAGCCTCAAAGGTCTGGAAATTGCAGAAATTTCCAGACAAAAAGGCAGTTCAACCAATGAAGCCAGTGCAACCCCTTCCACTCCTCCAGTAGGGGGTAGACTGGGGGAGTTCCAGCAGACCTGGAGTCTCATCCATCCAGACGCTTGGGTTATGGACATAGTGAAGAAGGGGTATGCACTGGAATTCGAAACTGTCCCAACCCATCATCAGTTTGTGACATCAATTGTGAGAAACGAAACAAAAAAAGTACAGATGAAACAAGCTCTACAGACTTTAATCAGCAACAAGGTGATAGAAGCAGTACCCAAGCATCAGAGATTCAAGGGCTTCTATTCCAATCTTTTTTCTGTTTGAAAGCCTACAGGGGAATTGCGTCCGATCCTGGACTTAAAGAAACTGAACAAGCTATTGAAAATACGCCACTTCAAGATGACAACAATAGCATCAACTTTGAAGCTTATACATCCCGGATCCTTCCTTACAAGAATAGACCTAAAGGAAGCATACTATCACATCCTCATAAAAGAATGTCACAGGAAATTCCTAAGACTCCACATACTAGGTCAACACTATCAGTTTCGAACACTACCCTTCGGACTGGCCTCTGCTCCTCGGGTATTTACCAAAGTGATGACGGCCACCATGGTAGCTCTCGGAATCATTCCGTATCTGGACGACATTCTAATAGTGGAAAAGTCCTACCAAAGGTCAATTCTAAATACCAACAAGTGCACACACTACTTCAAAATCTATGATGGCTAGTCAATATGCAAAAAATCATCCTATTGCCAACTCAAAACCTACTATTCCTAGGGATAACATTTGACACCAAAAGAAACATAGCACTCCTCTTGCAAGACAGACAATTGCGAATCAGGAACAAGGTTATGTCCTTTCTCCAAAAGAAATTTACATTTTCCAAAAACTTCTGCGACACCTATCTACGGTGCAGATCCTACCTTGGGCCAAGGTTCACTTTCGTTGGATTCAAGCCAATTATCTAAAGTATTACAAAAGGAATCCGGTCAACCTACAGCAGAAGGTTCCACTACTAAGCCCAGAAAGAAGAGAATTAAGTTGGTGGACCTATCAATCAAACCTCTCCAAAGGTCGGACTCTAACAGAACCAGCTTGGAATATCCTATACACAGACGCCAGCAAGACGGGCTGGGGAGAAATATGGGAAACAAAGACGATTCAAGGTTCCTGGTCCAGTCAGGAATCAAAACTACACATCAATTACTGGAATTACTGGTGGTATGGAAGACTCTACTCTACTTCCACCTCTTCCATTAATGACAGAAGTGGTAAGAAAAATCAGAAAGGACAGATCCAAGGTCATATTGATAGCACCAGACTGGCCTCAAAAACCATGGTATTTGGATCTACTTCAATTGCCAGTTCAAAGTCCAATACATCTGCCAAAAATTCCAGACTTACTAAGCCAAGGGCCTCTTCTATATCCCAATCCAGAATTCTTCCATCTCAAGGCCTAGAGGCTGAGCAGCAATCACTGAGTCTACAGGGCCTCTCAGAATCAGTTATTAATACAATTTTAGCAGGACGAAAACCCTCATCTACGAAAATTTATTATAAGGTTTGGTCCACGTTCCATAAATGGTGCAAAGCCAATAATTTGGATAGATCTAACATCTCCACACCACAGATCCTGGACTTCCTGCAATCTGGATTCCAAAATGGCCTTAAACCAGCATCATTAAAAGTACAACTTTCTGCTTTATCTGCAATAATGGCAACTCCATACGCAGAAAATCACCTCATCAAGAGATATGACATCTATCTCAAAAATCAAACCCATGATTTGCTAAACTATTCCCCCCATGGAATTTAAATATAGTCTTTCAGCAGTTAGCAGGGCATCCATATTTTGAACCCCTGCAGGACATATCGGTGAAACGTCTGACCTTTTGAAGACCGCATTCTTAATGGCCATTACATCAGCAAGAAGAGTGAGTAAGCTTCAAGCATTAATCTGTGTTCCCCCATTTATGGTTTTCCACCAGGACAAGGTGGTACTTCGACCAAAGGCCTCATTCCACTCCAAAGTGATTTCACAATTCCACCTGAACCAGGAAATTGTATTACTTGTATTAATTGTATTCCTTCTGTCCCAATCCTTTCCAGGAATGGGAAAAAAAGACTGCATAATTTGGATCTGGTTCACTGTCTGAAGATATATTTGGACAGAACCAAACTTTATAGGAAATCAGACTCTCTCTTTCTGCATTTGTGTGGGAAATGCAAGGGCTCAGCAGCATCTAAGCCATCTATTGCTAGATGGATTAGAGACTGCATCAAACTTGCCTATGAATCAGCTAACACGGAACCACCTCAGGGCATTAAGATCCACTCTACCAGGGCAATGTCCACATGATTGGCCCTGAAAGCCTCAGCATCTCCGGAAGAAATTTGCAAGGCAGCAACCTGGTACTCTGTGTCGACCTTCATTAAGCACTACAGGTTGGACCTTCAGGCCTTTGCTGATGCAAAGTTCCATTGGAAGGTGTTTGAAGCAGCTCTTCGCATCTGAACTTCGGCCTCCCCACCCTAGTAACATCTGGGGTACTGCTCTGGTAAGTCTCACTGTAGTCGTAGATTGGACACAGAGGAAAAGGTGAAATTTACTCACCGATATTTCCTCTGTGTCCTTCCACGGCAACTCTCCCTGTTAATTGTATTGGTAAATGTATCGCTTCAATTAATCAAATGTATTACCATTTGACCTGCTATCATGGTTTTATGCTACAGTATATCTAACCTATGGTGTCTTTGTAGCTTGGACAACGGTATAACTGTACAAGGGTGGTAGCAAAGCTTATTTATAAAATTTGGATTGGTCCTACCAGCTGGGAGGAGGAGCCAATTACCCACTGTAGCCATGGAAGGACACAGAGGAAAAACAGATATCGGTGAGTAAATTTCACCTTATCCTTAAGCTTCCGAGACCGGAAGCAAAGCATCACCGCAGACATCTTGAATGCGTGCCTGCGCTGTCAGTCCTCTTCACCCTTCACAGGCATTGCACTGGCCCGGGCGGCTCCATAAGAGACTGACGGCGCAGGCGCACAGGCTGAAGTAACCTGGCCGTCAGTCTCCGAAGCTTAAGGATAACTTTATTCGTGGGCACTTGTGAGAGGTAAAAGAATGATTAGTAAGCTAGTCGCCACATTCCTAAGTATTGCAGGGCGACTTTAGTGGAGGTGGTAGTTCTGCTTTAAATGTGTATTGTGTTGAAGTAAGTGCTGAAGTAAAGACACCAAAGAGTGGTCCCGATGAGGAAATACTAGGGGGCAGGCATAGAGGATTGGCTTCTTTTAGGGAGACCGCTGCCAATCATTCCAACATCATCAAGATTGCAGCACTCTGCCTCTTAGTACTGTGCACAGATGAGGTAGATTTTCTTTATAGGGGAGTCATTCATTAAAATTACATTGGGGTTTTCAAGCTTATTTGGAGGATATAAACCTTCTGGGGTGGGGGAGTTGGAATGTGACAGTTCCACTTTAAAACAATACTGCACAGCGACAGAGATTATTGCAGATGGTCAGGGTGACTCCAGTGCACCTTTCACCAGTTTGCACAGCTTTATATAGGTGTCTGGTCTAGGACTCTATAGATTACATTGCTGGTAAGTAACCACATGGTCTAATAATCACTGCATGTAGAGGGCTGTGACATTTTTTCTTTGATTTAGGTATTAGTACTATAGTACTATACCTAACAAGTCAGTGTAATCAGATTGAACACCCAATACAGAGAATATTAGCAGGTGCCAATAAGGTAAATAACAGATCACACTGTAAACCATCTGTGGTCTGGATTACTTTATTTCTTTTTATTATGTTCTACTGTGTGTGTGTGTGTATATGAATGGGATTGGCCTTCAGTAGGTTGACCATATATTAATGTACTTTGTAAGGTATTCATTGTTAATGATGCAAACAAAAGAATGCTCTATGGATCCAATTGATGTTCGAAAGTGGATAAACTCCATTGTTGTTTTTTGGGTGTATTTACAACATGAATCATATACATTGTTTTATGTAGCCATAGACACAAGCATACATTGGAAAACATTACAGATAGACACATCTGTCAACTGCAAAACTCGAGGTTTTGATTAAAATAAATCTTAGTCATTAGTTTAGCAAACATAAAAAAATTAAGCTGGAATTTCAAAATGGAGCAAGACAAATTAAAGAAGTATATAGATAGTAAAATGGTCAAGAAGGAGAGTGTACACCCTTTCAATTAAGAGATGGGTAAGTTGATTAGTGGACCTAAAGAAAATATGATGTTTTGAACGGTTTTCCATCTGTAGACAGCAACGAACTGCCAATAGCAGGAAAAACCTCAGCAAGTTAAAAGTACAGCCTTACAATTATCAGTTATTGGGCTAACACAGGTAATCAATGAGAGATTGAAAAAAACTAAGATTGACAAAGCACCTGGTCCAAATGGTATTCAACTTAAGATTCTTTGAAAGTCTAAGGCTTCGATCCAATTGGCCCAGTCGGTTAAAAAAACAGCCAATAGTATTTTTTCAAGTACGGTCATCCATGCAATTTCCTGTGCTTTGAAAAAATACTGAATAAAAAACTCCCCACCTCGGGCAATAAGTGTGTGTGCATTTTTGCCCATTGACAGACCACAAAATGCTGAAAAATGCCATTTAGTTCCATGCGTTAGGCACAAATATAAGTTAAGGGACCCACTTTAACGTGTGTAAATCTGCACGCATTTAAAAAGTGCCGCTGCAGCAATTGAACATAAAAAAAAAAAACCTAAGTCACCAGTGGGTGAATTTTTTTTATTTTTTTTTTTTTTTTTTTTTTTTTGTTGCTTCCGGTCCAGGGCTCCCCAAACGGCATGCAGCCCTAAATTCCATGAGGTAAGGGCACGTTGTGGGTCCTTAATGCAGATCTACCCATGATGTGGGTAAATACTGTATATGTTTTCACGAGATGTAAGACGTTTTAAACCATATTAATTAATTCAGTGCTTTGCTAATGATGGGTACTAGGCAGACATCTGGGTTGTGATAACCTATTATACCCTGCCATGTTGCTGGTTGGCCCTACTTAAAGAGGAACATTCACAATATAAAAACTTTTGTGCATGGATTTTAACTATAAAACTTATATTAGCGTTGTTGGTTTTTTTTTTTTTTTTTTTTTTTTTTTATAATTAAATTCAGATACCTACTATTGAAGATGTCAAGACTGAAAATCTGGCACTTCCGCGTTCTGCGGCACCCTGTATGTGCGACACAATGCATCAGGACTTCCTACCTCCCTCCCAGTTGCCCTTCGTCGTGGCATTCATGTGGGCTATTGTTACAACAAGCTCTGTTTACCATGCTACTGAGCCTGTGCAAAGTGTGCAGCACTATGATCAGCAATGTGTTTCACACCTCTGTAGTGCTTAAAGGCATATCCCACCTCCACTCTGGTGCTTAAGGTGTTAATGCACCTCAGATATAGCAGTGATATCCTGTAACTTGCAGATAGCACAAAAAAGTATTAACTAGTTAATTGTCTCTAACGCCTCTTCTGCTGCACTCCTTTCACACATTAACCCCTTAAGGACCAGTGGTCCTGGGACGTTTCTGTCCCATAACGACTGTTTTGATATTTGCTGATGCGCCGGTACACATGACCTGTTACGTGTATCGGCGCGCCTAAAATTGACCCGAAAGAGATCGCTCCAGTCTTGGAGAGGTCAATTTTAGGCCCCATTTTTACTTGCAGCGCTCCCGGTGAAGCTCTGTAAGAAAAAAGTACCTGACGTACTATGACCATCATTGGTTCTTAAGTATTTAAGGACCATGACGGTCATAGTACGTTACGTAGTCCTTAAGGGGTTAAACAATACTCCGTCTTCAATGCTAGAACTGCTGCAGCTTGTTGTGGCCTGTAGAAGTGCATAGTAAAAAAGTACACAGTTAAATCCAAGACTGATTTCCTTTGCATTTCCATCTCAAATTACTGCAGTAGCCTCAGTTTCCAGTTGCTATCTTATGCAAACTTTTCTGAAAAAAATGTGCTTGCTTTAATTCTAGGCTGCTATGTATCTCTGGGTGTCTCAGCAGTATAACTTACTAGTTAACTTTTACTTTTATTTTTATTAAGGTTCATGAACAGGGTGCGAAAACTCATTCTAAGATTCTGGAGTGTTGTGACTCATTGGTGTTCTCTTTTTTCATACATCACGAGTATGCATGTAGATCAGTGAAATCAATTGTAGGTAATGGCAAAACTATTTGTGCTTTGTACTGTTCTAGAAGGGAGGAGTAGTGCCCCGAAGGTAGAAATGTTTTGTGTGTGACTGCTCACATGAAAACTAAAGAATAAAAATGACTTTGGATCCTATCTATGTGTTAGCCAGCAAACCAATAACAAAGTACTTTTGTCATATGCAAGATTTACTAATGGGCAACATGGTATTAATTGCAAAATTTGTTTTCAAATCAACATATTTGAGGAATTTAATAACCCTTTTGTTTGGTAATTTTGAATAAATGCAGATACAGTGATAGCCTTTGCAACCTTTTTGCTGTACACCAGTTTTTGTATTTTATTTTACACGTAAGACACATCTTTCTATTGGACATTTTTGACTTTGGCGCACACTAAATATGTTGCTTACTTGCCACAGTGTTCAAAGGTGCAAGTAGCAATACACATTTTTATCAAAATTTTGCCACTGTTTACAATTCATAATCTAAAAGAAAATATTTTTTCTAGGTAGTTCAATGTATTTTTCATTTATAGAGTTACATGGTTTCAAAATAATTGAAATATGCTTAAATTATCAATTTAAAGCTGATCTTAAGTGTAGATCATTAGTGCTATTTTAAAACTGACAACTGCAAAGTGCTGTTACAGTGAAAATTAGTCAGGAGCTCTGTTCATTGCTAACAGGAAGGTGGAGGATCTATTTTAATTCTTAGGTGCAAACTAAATGTTTTTCCTATCATGATAATGTTTAGAGTCTCCCTGGTAATTTAAATTAGCGGCTTAATAAGACAGTGTATTTATATACATTAAAAACTAGTAATAGATTTTAAAAAATGAAGGGATAGTCAAAAATATAAAAAGCTTTGAAGCCGCACTGTTTTAGGAGCCAGTTCAGGGATTTATTTGTTTTATTTTTGTTTTGTTAGCTGTTTTTTGCTCACAATGCAATCTCAGCTGGAGAGTGTTCTTCTCTTGGTTGGATGTTGTAAAAGGGTTTTTCTTTACCATGGAAAGGATCCTACATTTATCCACCACTGTTGTCTTCCATTGAAGTCCAGGTCTTTTTGTGTTCCAGAGCGTACCAGTGCATTCTTTTTTTCTCAGACTGTACTGTTGATTTGTCCACTCCTAATGTTCCTGCTATCTCTCTGATGGATTTGTTTTTTGTTTGTTTTTTTTGGGGTTTTTTTTTGCAACCTAAGGATGGCCTGTTTCACTTGCATTGAGAGCTCCTTTTGACCGCATGTTGTGGGTTCACCGCAATAGCTTCCAAATGTGAATGTCACACCTGGAATCAACTCCAGACCTGTTTAATTGATGATGAAATAACAAAGGAATAGCCCACACCTGTCTATGAAACAGCTTTTGAGTCAATTGTCCAATTACTTTTGGTCCCTTGTAAAAGAGTGGGCTACATATTAAAGAGCTGTAATTCCTAAACCCTTCCTCCAATTTGGATGTGAATACCCTCATATTAAAGCTGATAGACTGCACTATAAGCCCATATTCATTATTTAACTATAAATTGAATTTATTTTGGTGAACAACCGAAATAACAAAACTTCTGTCAGTGTCCAAATATTTCCAGACCTAAATGTATATCAGTTCAATTAGCTATGTGTCTCCATGCTGAACACAAACAGCCCACGCAGAAAACTTAAATTAGTTTTGATATTAAAAGGAACACTTGAGCTATTTATCTTCAGACCATAATGTTTGCTTCCTGTTGTAGCTTTTCAATGTGTTCTTGTAGTTCTTCAGTACTACTGGCACCGAGTATGATATTGTCTCTAAAACATAAATGATGTGTGATCTCCATTGATCTTAAGTCCTTTTTTCTTGTAATTTAGTATGCAGAAATTAATTTTGGGGAACCTTTTTCTATGTTGATCTGAACATCTGAACTAAGTTGATCATTGTTGACCTGTATTTATGCAGTCACATCTTCAAATTTTGATTGGAGGGGGTGGGGTGACAAGCAGAGCAATCCTAAGTAATATAGAGGCAACATAAACATGGGGCTGGGGGAAATCTTTATACGATGTAACAATATTGTCAGATTTAAAAAAAACAAACATATTTTAGTTTTGTCAAAAGCTTAGCCTTAAAAATATTTTTTATGGTTGCATTTGGTGTTCAGTTCAGCAAATAAATATTTGATCTGGTTAAACCTGTTTTACATTATTGTGCAGAAAAATCCACAACATTCTTGATTTTTAAACATTATATTATTTTCTCCATTTTACTAATAGTTCTAAATTATGGATTTAATTGCATTTGTTATAAAAATATGCAAGAGAAATTTCAGCCATGGTCAATGACAACTGAATTTCCAGTTTTGGTAGGGACAGCATTTTACAAACCTATTGATGTTTACAGTTGCTGGGAGGACCGAGACTTGTAGTCTCAGGCTTCAGCTTTAGAGGTGTGCATGTGGCTGTTTAGAAAAGACTTGAATGGATATGGGAGAGTTCTCTTCCAGTAAGCCAGTGGAACAACCTTCACTGGGGAACCTGAGTCCTCGCATAACTTATCTCGTTTACTAGTTTCATCAGTCAGAAAGTCGATACTTAATTAACCCCTTTGCATCCTGTGACGTACCCGCACCGTTACGCTGGTCGGCACTTAAGGACCAGTGACAGTCCTGGTACGTCACGTACTATTACTCACCGCACTCCTGCAGGAGCAGGGTGAGTAATACTGTGGACTGAAATTGATCGCTCCAAGACAGGAGCGATCTCTTTCAGTCCTTCTTTCGACGTGCCACCGCACGTGATCAGTCACGTGGGACGGCACATCAAACTCGTCTATCTGGTCCTTAAAGGATCAGACACCCTGGGATCGCTGGACCTTAAGGGGTTAAGAAAGCTAATTTTGAGTATTTCTGGAGCAAACCAACTACACCACAAAAGGCAAAGGAAAATTCCCCAGACTCCCATTTTGGTCAAAAGGAATTGCCAAATGTCCCCTTTGGTGCAATTGTTTTGGCCAACAAATGCTCTACTTCAGCTTGCTTGATTAGGCCTATTGTATTCTAACCAACAGTCCTGCTGTTAGCATGCACTCGCAGTTTGGCGTTTAAAGCGGAATTTTCACCTGTAATAAAAATTGTCCCATGTATTTTTTAACTCTTAAAACAACATTAGCACTGTTTTTTTTTTTTTTTTTTTTTTTTCAAAATCACCTAGTAGCGGAGATATTTACCCTTCAAAATCGGGCTCTTCCACGTTCTATGGGACCCTGTACTGTCTCAGGACTTACCAGCTGCCCCAGGGAGCACGTTCACGCTTCCCTTCATAGCTGTATTTCTGTGGGCTAACGTTATAGCAAACTCCATTTACAATGCTACTGAGGTTGCAACGTTAGCCCACAGAAATACATCTACGAAGGGGAGCATGAACGTGCTCCCTGGGGCAGCTGGGAAGTCCTGAGACATAATGTGGGACATACAGGGTCCAGCAGAAAAAAAAAAAACACACACAGCGTTAATGTTGTTTTAAGGGTTAAAATCCATGGGACAATTTTTATTTCAGGTGAAAATTCCGCATTAAGGGCAGCAAAGCAAAAGATGAACTATTGTGGAATAAACCGGCTGCATTATAGAAGACGAATATTTATACTGATTTTAAGTTGGCCTCTTAAAGGGATAGTAATGTTTCATAATAAAAGCAGCTCTACTTAATCATCATAGTATTTGGAATTTGGAGAGTGTTATTTCAATACTGTCAGAGTTATAGTTCAAGAGTAATTCAATGACAAAGTGTCCCCCTCCCTCCCCTTTTACTGATGTAACACTGCTCAGCCAGAGCAGAAGGGAGGTGCCCTGGTAGACTGCAGAGAGGGACAATCTTCAATTAAGATAAGGGAAAAACCTGAAAAACTTGTCAAGGGGGGCAGGGCTTTCATTGTTCAGATAGGAAGAATATTGTCCCTTGCTGTTATCTGTCTGGTCTATGGACTGCATTCCACATCTGAGAAGAGGTTGCTTACACTAGTTAAAAGGGGCAGGAGGGGGAAACTTTGCTTGTGAATATCTCTCAAACCATAAAGGTTTGAGAGATAAGACTTATATTGTTCTTCATGTTTTTTTAATGCCTACAAAATAAAATAAAGATAAAGATAAATAAAGATAAAACGAAGTATTACTATCCCTTTAAGTATTACTAATCCCTATAGCAAAGTACTACTAAAAAAAACGTATTGCCCCCAGTGTCATCTCTCAAACATTTATGGCTTGAGAGATGATCGCTTCTAAAGTTGCCCTCCCCCTTCCCCGTAGTCAGCATTCTAGCTGACTGAAGGGAAATCCGGTCATAGATCATCAGGCGGCTCTGCAGCAGAGCCGCGATCGCGTTAATTAAAAAAAAAATTTTACTAATATTGCAAACCAAGCACACGTAGAAGACCATTTCAGTGAAAGTTTGCTTTTTTAGGAACGCGATCTGGCTGTGCTGGAGAGCCGCCTGAAAGTCGTACGACTTTCTTCCCTGCAGTCAGCTACAACACTGACTACAGGGAAGGGGGAGGGAGAGTGCAGCTTTAGAAGCGATCATCTCTCAAACCATAAAGGTTTGAGAGATGACACTGGGGGCAATGCGTTTTTTTTTTTAGTAGTACTTAAGTATTACTATCCCTTTAATCTCTATATTGCTGTTGAGAGCCGCAACCCACTATGAAGCAATGGGAGACCTCTCTAACAATCAGGGTTTCAAAAAACTTTATTTAAAGGAATAGTTATTTAGATAATTTTTATTTGTTTCATATGGTACAGTTGGTTAGCTCCAGAATTGCTGCTTTTAAATCTTTTTCAAATGACCCTGTGTGGATAAATATGTTCCTATTGGAGCAAATGGAATTTAAAGGAACAGTAAACTTTTTTTTATGAAAAAATATATATTGTAGGGATTTTCCTACCAAGTAAAATAAGGGTAGTCCCACTGCTGAGAGATTTATATTTCCAGAGTTATCACAGTTTAAACCCATGTTTTTGTACATTAGCAGTGCCCTCTAGTGGTCAAATTCTAATTAGATTTCCTGTTAGATTCTAATGGAGAGGAAAGTCAGAAAAGTCAGAGACATACAGTTCTCCATAGAATGTGATAGAATCTGCCTGTCATTTCCTGTCAGTTAGAACTATCAGGAAGTAAACACAGTAAATTCACTTCCTGATTATTTAAACTGCTATCATTTTTGAATAAAACATCTGACAGTGATGGGAGTGACCTTGATTTATTCAGCAGGAAATGCTCTATAAAATATGTGTTTTCATAAAAAAGTTTACTGCTCCTTTAAGATGAATGACACTTGAACTGACTTTTTTTGCCCAAGTATTTCACTTGTACAGTTGTCACAAGCGAAGGCTATAGGCCCTGCTGAGACAGTGGGGAGAGTGTGGGAGTGAAGGGGTTAACAATACCAGACCCCTGGTTACCTGTTACTATTCCTAGCAACCACCAAATTAACCCCTGAAATCCCTCCTGCACTATCGCCTCAGTACTACAATTCGCTGCCACCACCAAGACTTTATATCTGGGCGTCTTAGGTTACCCCAAACACAACAGAATACAGTATAAAAATCTCCTTTCTAATCAGACATATATAATTAAACCTTTAGTAGCTTGTTCTGGCTGAGCTTCCTTCAGAGTAGTGAGTTCATGTTAGAGAACAGAGACAAGAGCTGATTAATTGAACATTTAATCTGAAAAAAGGATTCACAGTGCTGTTTACAAAAATACAGAAATAAAGGACATACACAAAGAAAGATTATACATTGGCAAAACAGTCCATAAAATAAAATGGGAGAAACACAAGAAATCCTTAAATACAATTACCAATATTTTAAGAGTCCTTGGGAACTTTTAATGATATATTCCCCTTCAGTTGTTACAAAGAAATGCACTGTTTTATCCAAAAAACCCATATTAAATAGGAGTCCACAGTTGCTTCTAAGAGGCCAGGCCCCCTGGGTGTTACCTGGGAGGGTCAGGGGTCTGGCCTGACCGTTTATAGCCCACTCAATCAGACCTGACAGGAATGCTACTGCAGAGTTCTACCTGAAAAATCATAAGGCTTCCCAAAACATGCAACCCACAGTACACCTGTATAATGTTATAATAATCATATTCCTCATACCTGTGTGAATATCTGGACACCAAACATGCTGCATCTAACTGGTTGCAAAGTGGCTATTCTTGTAACTCATAGCAGGAACACCTCCCCCTGGCATGTTTGGTACCCACCAGAAGGGTAAAACCTGGGCATTCTGAATATATATTTGTATTGAACATTTTACACTACATATACAAGTTCTCCCTATTTCCTAATATTTGACTGTCCCCTGGATGAACTTCATCAGAGCAGGGGGTCCAATATTGTTTATGAAACTGTTGTGCTCTGGTGATCTACTCATTCAGTTTGTTGTGATGTTATCTGCTCAGCTAATTTTATGGCCTAGGACTGTTGCACTTTGAATAACATACAGGTCAGCAATCAAACAAATTATACAACCCAGAGGGCCAGCTCATGCCTTGGCATGACAACTCTCTATACGTATACTTGTACACTAAAAAAAAGCACTATTTAAAGGTGCTCAAATTCAACATACAGTTAGAGATGGCAGATGGATAGGTTTTTATTTTTTATTTTTATTGAACATATTTTTGTAAAAACAAGTACATAGAGAAACACATATCATGGACATGACATTATACAAATAGGAGTGTATAGTCACATGAAGCATCCCAATACCAGAGATCAAGGAGAAATGTAGGAGGACCTCCTACAGCGTCAGAGTGAAACATCATACACAGACATCTCGAGCGAAAATATGTAAGGCTCCTGGAAGAAGTCATGACAGGCATTATAAAAGCAATGCATGGGAGGGTTGCTGCGCAACCATCAGGGTTCCCAGCAAAACCACCACAAACTAATCATGTCCAGAGTATAAGACCAGCCCCCCCAATGTCCAGAGATAAGATAAACTCAAGATGGTAAGCCAGCCATGTCTGGGTCCCCCCTCATCCATAGTAGGTAAAAAGGGTCTCCAGCATCTCATCAGTCAACAGTCTCTCCCCCAGCCACGAGGTGTATTTAAAGCAGCTATTTAAAGGTGTATTTAAAGCAGCTGACAAAAGATAGGTAGAGTAAGGATAAAGGGTTCCCATAGGGCAATGAAGCGGATGCTCAGCACCTCTTTCTAAGAAAGGGCAAGAGTCCAATGCAGTCTAGTAAAGTGTAATAATTTAAGAGTCCAGTGTCGGAGAAGAGGGGGTGGGGCGAGGTGATAGCCAGAGAGCGAGGATACATTTTAAGGCCACCATAATGGCAAAATCCAGCAATCGAACCTGGCAGGCTTTCAACTGGCAAGAGTCATATATCCCCAGAAGAAATGCTCGTGCGACTGGATCTAATGGAAACCAAATCTTCATTGTAATGTAAAAGAGAGCCTTGGAACAAAAGAAATAAACATGTGGGCAAGAGTATAGCATATGAAGCAGAGATGTAGTGGAATCTTGACATCTGGGGCAAGATGAAGTTGATGCAAGACCAATGCTGTGGCAATCAGAGGGTCACATGCGTTCTATGCAATAATCTATACAAGAGGTCGTGAAAATAAGCAGATGGAGAACAGCGTAGTCGGAGCAAGAAACTCAACTCAAGTAGATCCACCGTCACTGTAGGTAAATCTGACAACCAGTTGGAAGAGCTCAATGGGGACAGGTCTGCATGGACCATTGTGAAAAGCATTCTGCAGATATGCGAAGTTTTGAATGCCACCACAGACAGTTTTTTGATCAGACAATCCAGTGGGTTGTCATCAAGTTGATTAGATAAAGTAAGCAGAAGTGATTGGATGGCTAGTTCTTTAAAGAGGATGTATCGCCCCTATACAAGTTAGCATGAATCTGCAAGATTCTAAGATTCATTCTCAGTGCTAAGTAAAGCTAACAAACCCATTAAACTTACAGACACTCTTGATTATTTAGCGTTATCACTCTCTCAGTCAGATAGCCTCGATATGTGCCCACTCAAACCCCTTTGAATGTCTCCAACTTTAAGATCATCAAGATGATACCCACAAGCACTGTGTGGAGGCTGTCTCTAAAAACACCAAGAAGTCCTTCATACAATTTCAAAGATTAATCGTACCTTCTCCATGTAGCAAAATTGCCCAGTCTTTCCATGTTGCAACAGTCTTTTGCTGCTTCCTCCGTGCAGTGAAAACATCTCTGGGTGGGTCAGGAGAACTCACAGGAGGTGTGGCTGGGGGTACACACAAATGGACAGTGTCCAATCCCCATGAGTATCACGGACCTAACTGTCCTCTTATTCAAGGGAAATTGGACAGTGTGGTCCACAATACTCATGGGGATTGGACACCGATACTGACACTCTCAGTTTGCGTGCATTCTCAGCCATACCTGTTGTAAGGTCTCCCTCTCTCCCAGAGACCCCGTCACCACACAGAGAAGCACCAAAATCCTGTTGAAACACAGAAAGACTGGGACAGTTTTTGCTACATAAGGAAGGTACGATTCATCTTTGAAATTGTATGAAGAACTTAGAAACATTGAGTTTGACGACAGATAAGTACAATTCAGCCCATCTATTCTGCCCATTTTTCCTACTGTAAAAACCTCAAACCTTATTTGGTCTTGCCTTATGTTTAGGATAGCGCCTTATGCCTATCCCATGCATGCTTAAAGGTGAACTTTCACCTCTATGGAAGTCCATCTTAATGTTCTATCTGAATAAATCTTCAATCCTTTTTTTTATTGCATGCATTATAGCTCGAGATCTAAGCTTTTAGAAATAAGCTTGTGATGTCAGTTCAGGAAAGGCTGTGGTACAGCTATGTATCACAGCCTGACAATCTTCACCTTTTCATTTCCCCATCAGTGTCTTATTCCACCTCCTCCGATGACAGAGGATTCTGCCATGTGAGCTGGATTAAAGATTTACTTAGATAGAACATTAAAAGGATAGTAATACTTAAATGTAAAAAAATATATATTGTAGGGTTTATACCCCTGAGTAAAACAAGGAAACTCCCACTGCTGAGAGATATTCTATTAAAAAATTATAACATCTCAAACTTGAATTTTTAGGTGCAATATTACAGTGGCTGTTGCTATACCATCCTATGGACTGCTCTGGTCTGTAGACCATAAATTTCCATAGGATGGTGTAGCAACAGCGCCACTGTAAATTTTACATATTAAGTATTACTATCTCTTTAAGATAAGAAGGACTTTCAGAGAGGTTCCCCATTAACTTCTACCACTTCTGCTAGTAGGCTGTTCCTTTTAACTACAATCCTCTCTGTAAAGTAAAACTTTCCTACATTATACCTAAACCTCTGGCCCTCTAGTTTTAGACTTTTGTCCTAACATTATTTACTCCTTTTGAAATGTACTTCCTTCCTGCACTTTGTTTGAATGTTTCTATCATATCCCCTCTTTCTGTTCTCCAAGCTATACATGTTCAGATTCTTTAGTCTATCCTGATATTTATTTTCCTGTAAACCATTCACCATTTTAGTAGCCTTTCTCTGAACTCCCTCCAGAATATCTATAGCCTTCTGGAGATGGGGTCTCCAGTACTGTACACAACACTTTAGGGGAGGTTTAACTAGGAATGGTAAAGTTACATAGTATTTGCCATATTACAGAGTTATTTGATGTTTGTTTTTCCACCGTGTATTGATTACTATTCTCTATTTACTTTGAATGTGTAGATTTTATTTTTTCATTTTTTTGGTGCCATTATTTTGGAACAATTCAGATTATTTAGAGCATACAGGTTATATCTCTAGCAACCTTTTTTTTTAGATAGACACTAATCAAACTCTGCCAAGTGAATATCTGCACTTGTACAATATACCAGTCTTTACCCATACCAACTTATTATTTAAATATAAAGAAACAATATTAATGTTTGTTGGTAATCTTTTTTGTCAGGGAACTTTGCATTAATGATAAACTCTTAATATGTTTAACTAAATTAACACGTTAGGTGTTCTTCATACAGCATTCAGCCATATCTATACATTTATAGTTTCCAGTATATAAAAGTCTTTATAGAAATCTGCCTCTAGGAAGGTCACACCCCTTAACAAGCAGAAGGTTTCATTTGATCTGGGTAAATCATAAGGGGTACTAGTCTTTATCAGATTATATACTAAAACATTTAGTAGTAGGCTAAAACAGCAGAAATTAAAATGAAAAACAGGAAGTATAATAGCTAGTTGCTGTTTGGAGGACATCTACCTTGTAAGTCCTTTTGATAAACAAATGAAGAACCTCATTCTTACGTTCCAGATACCATATAATGATACACACATACTGCACTTAGTATTTGGGGCTAGGGACAAAAATGGGGGCAGCATAATATCACCCTACATAAACCTCTATGAAAATGTACAGAAATAAAAACATAATACATTTAAAAACTTAATATGGTGAACTTATGCCGTTTATATTTTTTTCTTTAATTGTTTAACCCCTTAAGGACCCATGACGGTCCCGGACCATCATGGAATACCGGGCTCCCCGCTCGGCTGCACACCGTTCGGGGACTCTGGAATTGGATGCAGCAAAAAAAAAAGTCTGTGGTCCTTAAGTGACCACAACGTGCATTCGCGGCCGGTCCTTAAGGGGTTAATGGACTAATAACTTTTGTTTCCAGTGAGGCAGCACCTTTCATTTTAAATGGGTGTATGTATATATAAGCAAATGTGAACCAAACTAAATGCAACGTATTTGTCCCCTATGGTGGAGGCGGATTGATATATATTTTTACATATGCCCCATGTATCCTAAATCAGTGTTTTAGTTATGTTTCACACTGTACATCACTTTACATTGGTTTTAGTAACCAGAATTTATGATGCCTTTGTATGAGTGTGGGAATCTGATAAGGATTGCAGTCACTATAGGATTTAGTTGTAGTTCTGTCATGTGACTTTTTACAAATGATTATGCTTTTGACTGACAGCAGAGGGTGTGGAGATAAACCTTTTTTTTTCCCTCCTGGGGAGAGACGTTTAACATGTGTAGCTGTCAAAATGATATGCCTTAGAGTCCCACCCACTGTGTGATTATGTTATTTATGGTGCTCTATTTGGATGCCTTTGCATGGAAATACAGCAGCTGCTGATGAAGTGCAACTAGTAGGAACCAGTGAGGGACTTCTGAACTGCTGACTCTTCTTAAGAGAAGGGCTTGTCTACTTATAAAAAGGAGAGTACCAGGTTAACACACCAAAGGTAATCTTTTCTATTTTATGCTTGCCTAAGATGATGAGAAAATTAGTTCATGTAAAGGAAGTTAAACACTTTTCCAGTATTCCTTTTTTCCCATTCTTTCAAAAGCATACAACTTTGTTTTTAGATTTGGAAGTTGAAGGTCAAAGGAAAGACAATTACCAGACATGACCAGCAATGTATCGTCTGCAGATTTCAAAGGTTGCATGTGATTTCAATAGTTTTAATAAATTATATTATTGTTTCTTGAATTTTGCAGCAAAATATTCTGTTTTCTGGTTTATTTTCATGACCAGATTTTTCTTAGTAATCATATAGAGGCAATTATCCTTCTGTTCCATGGTTGCTTGCTAGTGTTCAAATAAGGGAAGGGAAGGAGAAAGCTAGTCATTGCCTGAGTATTTGCTTAGTTTATCTTCTAGGCAGCTTGTACATTTGCATATTTAATCTTTGTTAAAGGAAATAAATATTTGCAATGGTTACTTATATGCTTTGGTCCTGAAGCAGAAAGCAAAATAGGTACAATTCTGTTGCAGACCAGCTGCACTACAGAGTGAAAATGAATCAAAATTCTCCATAATTCTTAATATTTTAAATGGGGATTTTAACCCATTGCATTGCAAAGCCCTGTTTAAAACAGCGGGAAACCCCAAAAAATGAAATAGTTTGAGACAGATTTAAATATTGCATACTTGCAGCTAGCAAATGTAAAAATTACTTATTTTTAGAACATCCCTAATTTATAATTCTACACTTGCCTTTTAATACATGGATATATTGTCCTGTTCAGAGATAATTTATTTAAAGTTTTTGTAATGTCCAACAAAAAGTTTTTTTAGAAGAGCTTAAAAAGCTGAGCTAAATGCAAAAAAATGTATATCTCAAATCGCTATGGTTTAAGAGATACAGGTGTTTAAAGTTCGCTGTCTCCTACTGACAGCTGTAAACCTGTCAGCAGGAGATTTGTGTCGTGTCGACCGTTTGTACTGTTTGTATTAAAGGGATAGTAATACTTCGTTTTATCTTTATTTTATTTTGTAGGCATTAAAAAAACATGATGAACGATATAAGTCTTATCTCTCAAACCTTTATGGTTTGAGAGATATTCACAAGCAAAGTTTTCCCTCAATGACCAAAAAGGTCAAGTCTGCCATCTAGCTGTCAGATTTGGAATCCGGTCCCCAGATCAACTGGTGGCTCTTCCGCAGAGCCGAGATCACAAGATATAAAAGTAATTATTTCATTGGAAGGGTCTAAAAAGTGTGCTTGCAAACCAGGCACACTTTGTAGACTATTCTAATGCAGTAGTTCTTCTTCTATCTGGCGATCTCGGCTCTGCTGTAGAGCCACAGCCGGTCCAGGGACCGGATTCCAAATCTGACAGCTAGATGGCAGACTTCACCGTTTTGGTCAGTGAGGGGAAACTTTCCTTGTGAATATCTCTCAAATCATAAAGGTTTGTGATATAAGACTTATGTCGGTCTTCATGTTTTTTTAATGCCTACAAAATAAAATAACGATAAAACGAAGTATTACTATCCCTTTAAGCGATAACAGCCACTGTCATTTTATTGATTGTGATTAGTTCATACAGTGCCCACTGCTGTTGTATGGTTCTTATGCCATCCACTAATAATATTGGGCCATCAATGAGAGCCACATAGGAAAAGGCAGGCATGGCAGCTCCATCAGAGTATATTAACAAATAGAGAATTATTATAGCTGCTAAAGCGGAGTACTCCGTACTTAAGACTGTTTAACCACCTGTTTAGTTTTTGGTGTTAATGTTAATGTGCAATATTTGTACAGCTTTTTTTTTCCGCAGCATTGTGATATATGTTTTACACTGATGTTATTGAGGTTATATAAAGAAGATAGTGGTGGAGTCATTAGACTCAGAAAAGCGAATTTAAAATGGTGAAGATTCAGCAATATTTAATATGGACTGCAACAAAATTCTTAGTATAGTCATATCCACAAATTATTTTATGTATTTAGGTCAGAAAGGGTGTTTTTTATGTACATGCACTTTCATACAACCAGTTTCTTAGGACTATAATTTCCATCATGGCTGGCTGAGCATTATGGAAATTGTAGTCCTTAACAGCTGGAGGGCCTCTGGTTTCCAACCCCTCATCAAAGAAGTAAACATGACTTGCTTTCAAACTTGCTAGAGAAAGAAATGAACTAAAAGGTGGACTTGTTATGCATAGGCCATAATATAAAACATCTGAATTCATAATCACTTTTGCTGAGAATTGCACTGAAATATTTCCACAGCTTTAACAACTAGACTGAACATGCAGATTAGACCAACCAAACCTTTGCAAAGCCTTTTCATGTGAGTAACTCAAATAAAACAGAGAAGCTATTCTTGGATCCAAGCAGATTTAAAAAATAAATAAATAATCCTGTAAGGCCAATTACTAATTGATCCCCATTAATATGGCAGTTTTCACCACTAGCACAAGCAGGTGGTTTGCATATCAAGATTTGTGCTGTACCTCTCAGCGCCATGTGCCATTGATAAAATTATGTATGTATATGTAAAATAGTGAGGGTATTAAGTGTGTAAATTCCACTGCATTTTTTTTTTCTGAACGCACATGCAGGACTGGGGTCAGAAAAACTGAGCTTGTATTTCCTGTCCCCTTTTTTGCATTTATGTGAGAACTTAAAATGTGGCATTGATCTAATTTTTTTGCAATTGAATTTCCATGTGTTTTCCTAAATACTCTTAAAGGGATAGTAATGTTTAAATTTAAGTTTATTTAATTTTGTAGGCATGAACAAAATAAGTACGATGAAAGTCTTATCTCTCAAACCTTTATGGTTTGAGAGATATAACTTGCTAAAGTTCCCCCTCCAAGCTGTTTCAGACAAGTCTGCCATCTAGCTGACAGCAGGAGATTCCGGTCCCGGGACTAGCTGGCTGCAGGCACACTTTGTAAGACTGTTCCAATGAAGTATTTATTTCTAAATAGCACGATTTTGGCTCTGCTGAAGAGATGCATCTCCGACCTAATGACCGTAATCTGCTGCTGTTCCATAGAGCACTGAAACAGCCTGGAGGGGGGAACTTTAGCCAGTTATAGCTCTCAAACCTTTATGGTAAGACTTACATCATTGTACTTATTTTTTTAATGCATACAATATTAAATAAACTTAAATTTAAAGCGGAACTACCACCTGAACACAACTTTAGCTTAAATAACTCCCAATCTGGCAACTAGTTGCTTAGTAGCGCTAGTCGCCAGAATTATTACCTTGACAAATAGAGTTAGCCTTTCTTCCCGGGCTGACAGCATCACAGAACACGGACGTCTTGCCATAATGAGTTCCGCTCGCCAGCACTACTAAGCAGCTAGTCGCTAGATGGGGAGTTATTTAAGCTAAAGTTGTGTTCAGGTGGTAGTTCCTCTTTAAACATTACTATTCTTTTAAATTTGTATGCGATTGGATGCATACAAAGGTGGTAAAGCTTTTCATTTTTTTTACTTTTGATTAGTGGTTTAGATCTTTTGATATTATGTTTATTCGGTATTGAATTTCCTCAGATTATAGTATATTTATCCATTTGCTTCATCATTTACCGGTCGTTAAGTTTATCTTTTCAGTTTTTATTTTGTGTAATCTCATTTGTAGTGCTGCAGTTGCATCTACTGATGAAAGCTAGTACTACGTTTAGTGTGATTATTGTTTCACCGTGAGCTCTCTTTACTAAGCATATGCACCAATTATGTTATGGTCATAAATCTACTTGTGATTTTTAAGTGTTCATCTGTGGCTGTACTAATCCAATTTACTAGCTTTAAAAAAAAAAAAGAAAAAAAAAAAAGAAAAAGAAAGTGAGAATACATTAGTTTGTGCTTTATATCTGACTGCAGCTTCTCATAATGTTGAATTGGAAAAATCTTTTTTTAAACAGTTTGGTACTTGGGAAAATTGCAAGCAATTTTTACGTCACTTACAGGGTTTGAATAGATTACCAATCAGATCTGGAATTCATAATGTCTACCAGTTTCACTGCTGCAATAAAATGTATGAACAAAATAAGTGTCAAATTTAACTATAGTATACCTGCTGGGCTTCTGTAACTTTGATTTGTTTGTATCTGTAACTACATCACTGTTAACATCAGTATGTTTTAACCCCTTAACGACAAGTGGTCCTGGGACGTTTCCATCCCATAAGGACCGCTTTGATCTTTGCCGACGTGCCGGTACACGTGACCTGTTGCGTGTATCGGCACACCGCTTTGGGGCCTAAAAGAGATTGCTCCATTGTTGGAGCGGTCAATTTTAGGCCCTGTTTTTACTTACAGGGCTCCCAGTGGAGCTCTGTAAGTAAAACGTACTTATGGACCGATGACGGTCATAATAAGTCACGTAGTCCTTACGGGGTTAATAACTAGAGGTTTTATATTCATTGAGGTTGATATACATGAACAGGGCTTTACAGATCTACTAGTCCACTAATATGTAACTAGTGAAAAAAGTCCAGGAGGTAAGTATGAAATTAAGCTGTTCTGTATTTAACTTTGAGTGGACTAGTGGAGAAAATCTGTAGCAAACCAACTGCTGCACCATAGGGGACATATAAAGATTCCCCAATTACCCTTTTATTTTAAATGCCACATTGTGAAGACTTTTGTAGCATTCAATGGATTAAAAGTCCCTTTTAAGTCAGTGGACATATGTTCTCACGGGTGCTGTTGGTTTGCCTCAGAATTACACCAGTTCTTAGTACCTCAGCCTCAATGTGTATATAAATGTATTTATTTATTTTTCACAAAGCAAATACAAAGTAGAGGAAGAAACAGAATAACTGGAAAGTTCTAGAAATGCAACTAATAGTTCATGTAAAATTGGGAAAAAAATGAGAATTAGTACATAATGCAAATGAAGAAAGGCCATATGAAAAAGAAAAGGAGAACAGTTTTGGTTGCACCATTGGGAACAAATAAAAAGTCCCCAAATGTCCATTGATTTGAATGAGACTTTAAACCATTAAAGCGGAACTATAATCCACATTATATCGAGCCCCAAGCGCAAATAATAATAGCGATATGCATCTACGTTCTGGTAATTTTAATAATAACTGAGGCATTAATGAAAAATAGACCTTTATAGGCACACAGGAATTGGCAGGGATCTTGCCATAGGCACGCACTGACCTGCACAATCAGTCTCTTCTGGTGCCTTAAGGTAACTAGGCACTTAACTCTCCAATCGTGGAGGAGAAGGGGACGGACAGCGCAGACGCAGAGATACCTACTCTGCAAGATGTCTACTCTGTTTGCCAATGCATGTCTGCCTATAAAGGTTTATTTTGCACTAATGCCGCAGTTATTATTGAAATTACAAGAACGTAGATGCGTATTGCTATTATTAGTAGTATTTGGGGCTCAGTATAATGTGGATGATAGTTCTGCTTTAAATGCTAGAGAGTGCCACAATTGCTGTTGAAGCAATGCCCTGGAGAACTCTCTAGCATTCAAGGTCTTAAAAGGCTCATTTAACCCCTTGAGTGCCAGAGGGATGCCCTGGCATTCAAAGGGTTAAAATCAACTGGAATTTGTTCTGTCCCCTATGTTGCAGATGTTTTCCCCAGCCTTTCTTCACTTTTATTTTGTGTATAGATTCAAAAAGTATTATTAGGTGGTGTGTTTTATTCTCTGTAACAAATGCCTTGGAGATAAGAGCTGTAGAGAGAGCTGGAAATTTCCACTTGTCTCTGACTTCTAGTTGAAACAAACATGTGCTCTTCTCAATGTCTAACCTAGTGTGGAATAGTTACTTTTTGACTAGTAACTTTTTTCTTATTTCCAGCTTTACTACATCTCCATCCTTACTCCAGAATGCAATCTGTTCTCTCTTTTGATGAACATCCTTGTGGGATGATCCATTGATTTTTTTCAAAGATCTTTGAGTAAAGAGTTACCCAGAAAGTGCCATGTATTAGCCTTGAGTATATTTTCAAATACTAATTATACCCCCATGACATCTCTTCTCTAGTGTTAACAAACCCAGTTTGTTAAGTCTCTCTATATAACTAAAATCAGCCAATCCCTTTTTCAGTTTTGTTGCAGTCTCTGTTCTGGTCCAATAATGTCTTTTTTGAGATACTTGGGCCTAAAACTGCACTCCAAATAGTAGATAAGGTTTTATTAATGATCCATGAAGAGGTAGAAACTTATTCCCATCCTGTATTTCTTTTAACACATGATAGTACCTTCTGGCTGACAGTACACCACTATGTGACACTGCACACTATTTTTTAATCTATTGTCTACAAGTGCTCCCAAAACCTTCTCTGATGAGGATCCTCCAAGTATTTTCCCATTTAGAATATATTAGCAACTAGTTACAAAGCCCGTATACATGGGCTGATCCGGAGCAGGGACCTCCGGATGGCTCACAGCCTGTCAGCCTTCCAGAGTTCAGCCCATTCTGCGAGTCCCTACTGCGCATGTTCAGTTACGCACACAGTGAGCGACGCATTCTAGGACTTTATGTTATAGGATGCTTGCAGGGCGTTGCCCGTGCATTAACCCATTATGTTGCAGGGAGTTATCCAATGCATTACAGCTCAAAGCGTTTGATACTCTGACACTGAAAGGGTTAACTGCCAAACCCCCTCCAAAAAGAAAACAAACCTTTGAAAAACTATAAAAAGACACAACACACATTAACCCATTAAGAACTAGAGAGGATAGACCTACATACACTGCTTTTCACTGTATTGGCTAGCGTGATTCTTCCTCTGTTCAACCCCTTTGCCTCTGCAATCTTCCCAAGTTCCTTTTCTCCATGGCCACATGGCATGGAGTGGATTAGATTGGTTCTGTACAGTGTGAATGATACTGGTGCCCAGTTTATAGAAAGGGAGGGAAGAAGAGCCAAAGCAGAGAAAGAGAGAGATGGTGATGGGAAGAAGTAAAAGGGCAAGAAAGGGATGTGAAGCTTTGAAAGCGATTGAGGGTAATGCAAAGTGGTGGAAAGGTATTAGAGGAGGTATGGACAGTCTCTGGTGCCGTGAAAGTGGCATTGGTAAGCGAAAGGGAGAGTGGGAAGTAGGTTCAAAAGAGGCTACAAAGCTTGGAAAGTGAGAATTAGAGGGAGGGAAGGTGTTGTGCATTGGTGAAAGTGAAGTTGTTAGGGAGGGTCAGTGCCACCATCAAAAGGAAGAAAGTCTCTAGATCATCAACCCCTGTTAAACAGTGTTTATTTGAAAAGAGAATAGCCCCCAGCCACTCCTGTGGAAATATCTCCCACAGGCCTTTACCTATCAGAGAGCCGATATGGTGGAGATTAACAAAACTCCTCTTTACTGCCCCCCTATGGTGTGCCTGGCAGGGAAGGAGAATTTTAGTCATGTCATGCCCTTCTATGTTACAGATATAGATGTAATATGCTTGTTTCCTTAAATTTTTACTGATTTTTTTACTGTCATCATCAGCAAAGACTTTTAGATGCTACTTTCAATACCTACTTCAAGACCACTGATAAACAAATTAAAAAACATTGGACCTAGATCGGAACCTGACTCACTTCACTTATACAGTTGGACCAATTGAAAATATTCAATTTACAGCATGTCTCTGCTTTTTCTCACTTGTTTTCTAGCCATGCAAAGCTTTTGTCTTCCAAGGTGATCCCTTTCAGTTTATGAAATAATATCCTGTGAGACACTGTTTCAGATGTTTTGCAAAATCCAAGTATACTGCATCAACAGCTATGCCCTTGCCCAAATTACCATTTACCCTTTCCTAGAATGTAAGTAAATTAGTTTGACGTTACTTTTAATAAAAAACACTAGTGCATATTGCTCTCCATGACATGCTGACTTGCTCGACTAGGAGACGGACCCACAAGGCAGAGTTGGGATTTCAGACAGATCATAGAACCTGGGGTCTGAGTCCTGTACTGGAATAGTGATGAGATTATTTTAATGTGGAGCAGTGACAAGGTGGATACTGTACTAGAGTGTTAATATAACTAGAAGAGAGCAGAGTAGTTTGTGCCACTTCTTAACAGATTGTGAGTGGACACTGGTTAGGAGACGGGTGCGAGTAAGACTTAGACACTGGCATAGGGTTGCCACCTTTTCTTAAAAAAAATACCGACCATGGCATTCCCTCCATAGGCTTAACATTGGACAGAAGCCAATTTTTTACCGGCCTGCTGGTAAAATACCGGTTGGGTGGCAACCCTACACTGGCATGATGTTACAGGACAATCACCAATGTAAGACTGTAGCATAAAACCACTAGCTGAATGCAGCTAGAGAGCATAAGTGTCCTATACAAGGTTGTATACAGCAAATGGGAAAGAAGATGCCAGTGGGATCAGACATCAAAAAGGATATATAAGGATTTTGGGAGTGGAGTTGATTAGCAATAGTGTGTCTGATACTTAAGAGTGCTGGTGGTGATAAGGCCACATGTAGCTGGGTAATGGAGTTAGCACTTGCTGTGGTTGAGTGCGGGTAGCAAACAATAGCAGTATTTAATAAACAGGCTAGGGTTATATGCTGGAGCATCTATTAGCAGAAGTTATTTAACAGATCAAATTTACTCAAAGCAAGGGTCATAGACAAAATCAAGTCCATGTACACTACAGTGCTTATAGGGCTTCTTGGTATAGGCACAGGTAAGTGCTGAGCACAAGTGAGTGCAAAGCTTGAGCCAGTTCTGGAAAGGAGATTTTTCTTCTTTTTTTTGAAATATGCTGTGAAATAAGAGTAGTTATTCCTAGTCATTTTTAACCACAATTTTTCCAGCTGTTATAGGCTACAGTTCCCAACCAGCTAATGATGATGGGAATTGTAGCCCAGCAAAAGCTAGAGAAAAGCAGGCTGCACCCACCCATCCACCTGGCTTACAGGTAACATTGGTTTGAGCATGTCCTTTGGGGCCATTGCCTATGCTGGAGCTGGATCCCCACTTGATCTTAATTGTGGGTAATCCGCTCTTTCCTGTCTCATTTGACCCAGTCAAAATAATACAAAATACTGTTCTATTTCATCCTAAATCCTAGTTTAAGCACATCTCTAAGAAATACTTTCTCATTTTAGCTGTTGTTGACACTTAGGAGAGATTAATCATTAAAATAATTATGCTGGTGTGAAATGGAGTTTCCACACTGCTGAAACAGAAGAAAATGAAATCAGACTATTTCTGCATAATAGCAGCTTGGTGCATTCCAACATTTACCATCTCAATTAGCACCTGATCGCAGCAGTATGTGTGTGCTGTGTCACCTGTCTGGCTTGTGATGTTCTCTAGCTTTTTAGTTAGCATGCTTGTTTTAACTATCTTTCTGCCAGAAACGGGGTACGGCAGCAGGGCTGGTGCAAGGATTTTTGCCACCCTAGGCAAAACCTAATTTTGCCGCCCATTTGCCTTCGCCCCTTGTGTCCCACCCCTTTATACCCCGCCTACTTATACCCCACCTCATTTCATCATTGTCCTCTCTCTGCCCCTGGTCTGGAGATGCCTGTAAGAGATGCCCCCCACCAGCTCCAACTTGCCCCCACCCGCTCCACTTTGCCCCCTCAGCTCCAACTTTCCCCCATCAGCTCCACTTTGCCCCTCCATCCACTCCAACTTGCCCCCACCAGCTCCATGTTGCCCCCACCAGCTCCACTATGCCCCTATCAGCTCCAACTTGCCCCCTCAGCTCCACTTTGCCCCCCATCAGCTCCAATTTGCCCCCACCAGCTTCTCTTTGCCCCCCATCAGCGCCACTTTGCCACCCATCAGCTCCAACTTGCCCCCCATCACATACCTGGAGCTCAGCGCAGTCTTCTTTTCAGTAATGCAGAGCGCGCCGGGAGATCATAACTCCCAGCGCACTCTGCATTACTAAAGAGTTGACGATGATGAGGGAGTGCAGTAGATACACAGATCTAACTGTGTTGCGTTCCCGGTGTGGTGCGTGCGGGCAGCGGGCGCAGCTCTTCTCCGCTGCATGCCCGCGCCCCCAGTACATGTGCGCCCTAGGCCGGCGCCTACCTCGCCTATAGGTGGCGCCAGCCCTGTACGGCAGTGTAATGAGACGTTGGATGGATGGCAGGAAAGGCTGTCAGGGTATTTGCATTACAGGTTGGATATTTTTTTAATGGAGGAGATTATCTTTCCATCCTACATGTTTGTTTGAGTTGGACATATTTTGAGCCAATAAGCTGGCATGCTGTACTCTTAGGGCTGGTGTAACAATAAACACTGGTGCAATTCTGGAGCATACCAACTGCACTATAGGGAACAATCACTCTTCCCATTCAATTAGCATCCAAATGATCTAAATACATGGTATTTTGGGGAATTTGTATTTGTCCTCTCTGCAGTTGGTTTGTTCCAGAATTGCACCACTTTTCTTTAGTACAATTTAGTGTAATTGATTGGATAGGCAGGCCACTCACTTACCCTGCATGCCAGTTGGGTAGTAATGAGTTGTCAGATGGAGCATGTATATTTGGAGTATGTATATTATTATATATTCATTTTTTTAATATACCATCAGTTTCAGTCCCTGTAGGTAGCATTATAGGTAGCCAATGTAGTGCCTCTATTTAAGAAGGGAACTAAAACAGAACCTGGAAACTATACACCTGTGAGTTTGACCTCTGTAGTGGGAACACTGCTAGAAGGGATAATAAGGGATATATTCAGGATTACAACACAAAAAATAAGATCATTAGCAGGAATCAACATGGTTTTATGAAGAATAGATCATGCCAAACTAACCTTTTCAGCTTCTTTGAGGAAGTAAGCATCAACCTTGATAATGGCAAGGCAATTGATGTAGTATATTTAGACTTTGCAAAAGCATTTGATACAGTGCCACACAGAAGGCTGGGGTATAAAATAAGGAAATAGGGGCTAGGAGATGACCTTTGCAATTGGATACAAAACTGGTTGAAGGATAGGAAACAGTGTGTGGTTGTAAATTGACAATTCTCCAATATAGTTAAAGTGGAAAGTGGAGTACCTCAGGGTTCAGTATTAGGTCCGTTGCTTTTTAACATGCTTATAAATGACCTAGAAATAGATATAGAAAGTAAATTATCAATATTTGCAGATGACACTAAATTATGCAGGGTAATTAATTTAGAACAGGATAATTGCTCTCTATAGAGGGATTTATATAAAATGGCAGATTGGGCAAACAAATGCAATATAAAGTTTAATGTGGGGAAGTGTAAAGTCATGCATTTGGGAGGAAATAATCCCAAGGCTACTTATAAACTTAATGGAATCATTATAGGGGTCTCGTTGCTAGAGAAACACCTCGGTATCCTTGTCAACTGCAAACTTGGAAAAAGTGACCAGTGTCAAACAGCAGCAGCAAAGGCAAACAAAATCCTGTCTTGCATAAAAAGAGGTATTGAAGCAAGAGTGGATAGCATTATTTTGCCTTTGTACAAATCATTGGTAAGACCTCACCTTGAGTATGCAGTTCAGTTTTGGGCACCAGTTCTGAAAAAGGATATACTAGAACTAGAGAGGGTACAGCGAAGAGCAACAAAATTAATTAAGGGAATGGAAGACTTGACGTATGAGGAACAACTGGACAAACTTGGTTTATTTACTCTAGAGAAAAGACGACTAAGAGGAGACCTTATCACATTGTATAAATATATGAGAGGTCCATACAAGGATCTCTGGTGTGAGCTATTTATTCCAAGGCCTGATCAGATGACCAGGGGACACCCCTTGAGATTAGAGGAAAGGAGGTTTAGACTTCAGCAGAGGAAGGGTTTTTTTACAGTGAGGTCTGTTAAATTGTGGAATTCTTTGCCCAAGGAGGTGGTTATGGCAGATACAATGGATACATTCAAGAGAAGATGAGATAAATTTCTTTCCAAAGGGAACATTCAGAGTTATAATGTTTATTATTAGGCAGATCAGGAAGGTCTGATAAAGACGAACTTATTTGGTAGCAGGAAAACTATAAAATTACTGGGGTATGAGGAGAAGGTTGAACTTGATGGACTTGTGTCTTTATTCAACCTAAATTACTATGTTACTCTGTTCACTTCTATCATATCTACACACTCCCACATTAGGTTAAGGGGCCCATTAATACTGCACAATCTTATGTGTCCTTACTATCATGCATTCCCTTTATTAGCTGATGCCTACTGACAACGTCCCACATAGCTGCTTCCAGTAAAATAAGAAATAATGAGACCCAGCACTTTCCTTTTTAATCCTTTGAGCACCATGAAGAAGGTGTCCATTGTATTGTATAGTGGGCAGACTCAGATTTCATGCCAGGGTCCAGTAAGTTCCAGTTACACCAATAGTCTACTCGATGACCACAGCAATGCAACTCTATACTGTTCGCATATTGTAATTTGTGTTAACACATTTTTTGTTTATGCTCTGTTTGCACATAAATTGTGATCACTTGGTAATTTGATGGATCCACATCTTTCCCCACAGCATATGGCATGGCTTCTGCAAAATACAGATTCACACTCAGAATTGCAACTGTCACATTAATTCTGTAGCTCTAAATGCACAGTGCTGTACACACACACATTGTGATTTATTTTTTGGATTTTTGTTATGGGAGGGGTCTATTTTATTTTTAATTTAGAGTTCATTATAGTAGGTATATGAATGGGAATGTATAAACCCTTAGGGTGCCAGAGGGGTATCCTATGCATTTTAAAGCAATGCGTTGGATACCCCTGTGGCATCCAAAGGGTTAATAATTACAGCACTATTTCACATAAATAAGCTATATCCCTTTGCAAGAAGAATTCTACTCAAAGGATGTTCTGGCAAGGCCGGCACTTGAGGACCACAGGGCTTTTTTTCTTTCTTTCTCTTCCGGTTCAGGGCTTCCGGAGCGGTGTGCAGCCGCGGCGGGAGTCCTGAACTCCATGACGTGCCATGGCGCGTAGTGGTCCTTAAGGGGTTAAAAAACTGCTGTGTGTCTGAAAATCACACACAAACTTTGCATTGCACCCTAAGGCACTGTTTACACGGAACAGAGACAGCACCAATAGACAGCACAAATGCAGTTTGCAAGAACTCCTCTGTGACTAGCTATGGTCTGTGGAGGCTGTTGCTGTAAAGGTCTATAAGGGCCACCATGTAGGCTGTTCACTTGGGTGATTGAGTCATTGCAATGCCCTTGCAACAACTCAAATGCAGGCTGGCCCACATGGTTGCTAGCTAATCAAGTAATGCTTACGCCATTGTGGGTCAGGTGTCTGCTTTAAAGTGCATGCTTCCTACGGTGTTCGTCTGTCAGGAAGCACAGAGCACGGGGAGAGAGAGATATCAGCATGGCAGTGACATTGTCACATTGGTATCTCCTGTGTGAACAAGCCTCTATACACAGGTATAGTTCCTGTAATCATTTGCATATAATGTGATCAACAGAGGCTTATTTGCCATGCAGAACTGGAGAAATTCTGGAGCAAATAAACTGCACCATAGTAGACAAATACAATTATCTGATTTGTATGGATGTAAAGGAGTCTTTAACCTTTTAATGCTAGAGAGGTCTACAATGCATTGGAATTGGGAATTTGTATTTGCCCCCTATGGAACAGTTTATCTTTCCTAGAATTGCTGTACTTCATTGGTTTTTTAAACTCTAAGCTTACTCTTCACTAAAATTAGAAAGAAGAGATGAATGGCTATGTCTGAATCAATATAAAAACACCTAATTAAAGTCAAAGAGAGCCAGAAAGTAAAAAGCATCAATACTTTTTACTGTGTACTACTAATTTAGTTTTTGTTATTTGTCTGCCGAACGTACCATGCCAGCTCATGGTATTTTATCTAGGGCTGCAACAACTAATCGATAAAATCAATAAAAATTGATAATGAGAATCATTGCCAACGATTCTCATTATCGATTTGTTGTGCAGAGATTAGTTGTGCCGCCCAGCCACTGTACGGTTTGAAAGGCTGAATGCCTTAATGTCTGCCGGATGCTACTGTCTTCCCACTGCCCGCACTGATGACAGAGCGGAGACGATGGGTGGAGCATGCTAGTATTTTCTTCCTCTGTTCTGAGGCCAGTTTAAAACTGGCGCCCAGACTAAGGAAGAAAACCCCAGCATGCACCACGCTGCGTGTCTGCATTTGATGTGGTTCCGCCCCGGATGTCATCAGTGCGGGAAAGATGCACAAGTGAAAAAGAGGTAAGGGGGGGAGACGTACATGGCGTGAGAAAGAGTTACAAGAGGGGAGAAAGTGAGGTACAAGGGCAGGGGGGAGAAAGAAGTACATGGAGGGGAGAAAGAAGTACATGGAGGGGAGAAAGAGGCACAAGGTAGGAGAAAGGTGCGTGGGGGGAGAAAGAGGTGCATGGGGGAGAGAGAGACGTACATGGGGGGGAGAAAGAAGTACATGGAGAAGAAAGAGAGACACAAGGGGTGAGAGAGAGGTGCATGGGGGGAGAAAGAAGTACATGAGAGGGAGAAAGAAGTACATGCGGGAGAAATAGAGGTGCATAGACCCCATAGTAAAATAATAACAATGACACATGTTAATATGTAAAGTTTTTTATTCTACTGTTTGTTTTTAACACTATTTGTTCATTAAATCATTTTAAATAATGAAAAATTAGCATATTGTTTTTTTCCGATTAATCGAAAAAATAATCGGCCAACTAATCGATTATCAAAATAATCGTTAGTTGCAGCCCTAATTTTATCCTAAACTTATCCTGATCCCTTCTATGACGGGGAGCGTGTTTTCAGAATCTGCTCATCATTCTTTCTTTAGAAATAATGAGAAGATTATCCAGTAGTGAAGAGCTCCCATAGTCCCATGTTTGTATCTAATGTAACATTCTGCTTAAAGAGATCTAGTAATACTTCAATTATGTATACTTTAATATTGTAGATATTAAATAAATAAACCAAAGTATCTATGTCTTTTTTCAGTAACTTTTATAGTTTAAGAGTAATCTCGATGTACAGTTTACCCCTCCTGCCCCTTTTAGGTGTGTCACTGCTCTAACTGTCAGACTTGGATTCTGGTCTGCAGACTGGACGGCTTGTCTGGAGAGCTGAAATATCAGTGCATACAAAGGAAGTCTTCATGACAACAGTCTACTGCCTCAAGCCCTGCCCAATTTGTAGACCATCATCATGTATAAAAGTTATTGAAAAAAGTCATAGATGCTTTGGTTATTTATTTAATATCCACAATATTAACCCCATCGCGACAAGTGACTTACCAGGTACGTCCCGCAAAAACAGTCGTCACTAAGAGGTTAAAGTCTAGATAACTGAAGTATTATCAGTTATTCATAGTGCACCAACAATTTCTGTAGATCTGTACAACAGATCATGATGACGTAAAAGTACTGCACCATAGCTAAGGTAGCTAAAGCCCTAGGTTTTATGGGTCGTATAGCCAGCATGTGATGATGCCAGTATGCCTATTAACCCCTTAACGACATGTGACGTACTATGACCGTCACGGTCCTTGAAATACTCAAGGACCGATGACGGTCATAGTACGTCACGTACTTTTTACTTACAGCGCTCTACCGGGAGCGCTGCAAGTAAAAATAGGGCCTGAAATTGACCGCTCCAAGATCGGAGCGATCTCTATCAGGCCTCATAATGACGCGCCGATACACGCGACAGGTCGCGCATCCAAGTGCTCCTATGCGGTCATTATGGGACATAAATGTCCCAGGACCGCCGGTCCTTAAGGGGTTAATAATAGTTTACGTATGCTGTATATTGCACTGATACGTTTTTAATAGGCTCAAGCCCCTGGTCATTTAATAAACTAGCCAACTGAGAGACAATGCAAAGAAGCCAGAGAGCACAGAATTATAAAACTCCGGAGCTAGACAGGTTGTTAAAGGGATAGTAATGTTTCATAATAAAAGCAGCTCTAATTAATCATCATAGTATTTGGAGTTTGGAGAGTGTTATTTCAATTCTGCCAGAGTTGTAGTTCAAGAGTAATTTACTGATGTAACACTGTTCAGCCAGATCAGAAGGGAGGTGCCCAGGTAGACTGCAGAGAGGGACAGTCTTCAATTAAGATAAGGGAAAAACTTGTCAAGGGGGGCAGGGTTTTCATTGTTCTCATAGGAAGAAGATTGTCCCCTTCTCTTATCTGTCTGGTCTATGGACTGGATTCCAGATCTGAGAAGAGATGGCTTACACTAGGTAAAAGGGGCGGGAGGGGAAACATGTGAATATCTCTCAAGCCATAAAGGTTTGACAGATAATACTTATATCGTTCATGTTTTTTTAATACTTATAAAATAAAATAAAGATAAAACGAAGTATTACTGTCCCTTTAAGTAGCTAACTAGGAGTTTTAGGAGGCAGTGAAGGGGTGCATTTACAGAGGCTTTTATAAAGTACTCTTGATATCAAAGAGCAATTAGTACAATTTTAGGATCCTGGGCTCCTGGTATTTTTCCACACCTGCTTACAAGGATTCCATAAACAAGATTAAAAACATTGATAAAACAAGTACAGGGAGAACCTGCTTTCTAAAGCTTCAAGTGATAGGGAATGGAAAATGAGAGTTGTAGAAACTCAGCTTTTTTGTAACAGAAGAAAGTGAAAGAAGTGCATTGAGGTGCAGTAGGGATGCGATTCATTTGGTCTATAAGTAAGAGAGAGGAGTCTGGTGTAACTAATAATCACGAGAGGTGTTACAGAGGAGGCAGGTGTCAAAATTGTTGTCTTGGATGGAGGGAATTTGAATGTGATTTTACATGAGCTGATAGGCTTCCTTGAAGAGGTATGTTTTCCTGGACCTTTTAAAGGGCTGGAGGCTAGTGGAGGATTCTGAAGAATTGAGGTGAGGAATGAGCAGCATTAGCATATGAATTGGAGTGATGCTTGGAGTGAAGTCTCCATTATTAGTATATTGTAGTTATCCTACTATTCAGGGCAGTTAATTTTTTCTCGGACCACATTTTCTTTTTATACTTGAAAAAAAAATATGTTGCATATCTTGTTACATACTCCAAATACTTCACTTCATTTACTGAAAAACATGCCATCATTGACTGATCTGAAGTAATTTAATTTGGAGGCAAGTAAAAAAAGATCATTGTGACCTGCACAGTATTTAGCCAATCAATATTTCAGCATTCATTAACTACTTTTTCTTTGAGCAATACACAAAGATCCTTTTACTCACTGATTAGATAAAGTCCAAACTCTACGTACAGATTCCCTTTTGAATGATGGGGGACATTTCTCAATTAAATGTCTGTGCTATCATTGTGATACCAGTTTTCTGTTGAAATTTAGGTCATGAACACTGTGTAGTGACAGAGTACAGTGGAATAAAAGCGTTATATAGTACAAGAGCAGACATTCATTAGTGGGAAAAAAAAAAAGAATTCTTTTTTCCAAAGTTTTGGTTAGGAGTGCTTGATATTTCACTGATTTTTAGCTAACTCTAAATATATGTACATATGACGATGATCTGGTCGTTTGTATTACACATTATGTGATAAAAAGCACTAGATGCACAAAGCAAAAGACAAGTAATTATGGGGCAAACCTATGGCAACACAAGGAAGAAATTGTATTTCCCCATTGATTTCAATTGGCCTCTCAACCCTTTGAATGATTGAGTGATCTGTGAACGCATTGCTTATCAGTACATTGAAGACATTTCTAGCATTCTCAGTGTTAAAAGCCTCATTTAAATTACTTGACATTTTAATTTCTCCCCTGTGGCACAGTTGGTTTGCCCTTTTGCTTTAAATTTAATTTTAACCTCTCCAGTGCTGGAATATTTGCTTTTGCTTCTCAGTGTGTTGGAGACTACATATTATTAATGTAATTGCACAGGACAGGGAATTGTGACTATGGGTATGTAGGGGACAAATACAAATTCACAAATGCACTGGAGACCACCCTTTCATTTATGGGGTTAAAATCCAAACTGAGATCCATGGGCATTTTGGTAAGTTGTATTTGTCCCCTGTACTGCAGTAGATATGCAGTGTTTGCACTTTGTATTTATTCAAGTCTCACTGTGTCAAAGTTTTCACCAGATTTTCTGTATCTCTTCCCAAAGATAGTTTGAAGACAAAGATAGCATTTTCCTCCCTTTTAGGAATGGAGTGGGGTGTTTTCCAAATCAGACTTAAACTCCTACAATAATTATTTTGCAATAATGTCTTTTTTTTTTTTTTTTTCTGCAACAGCAGCAGACTTGTTTGTAAAGTCGCTGAAAGTAATACGAGCCCCAACCAGTGCCTGAAACTGTATATTCTGAGAACAGACAACCCATGGCTTCCTCGAACACTCCCTTCCATAACCATTGATATAGGAAAATGCTTTATGTATATCTTGGCTCTTGCTTGTCATATTCTGCTGTTAAAATAGAACTTCACAAGCTAACAAAAAAATGGCTGTGTTCCAGATACTTGGCTGAACTGTGACCTTTTGCCTAAATTTAGACGAGTGGCGACAGCAGTCAGTATTTAGAACAGACAATATAAATGAGATGGCAGAATGCTACAACCTGCTGCACTTAAAGACATTGCTAGGTTATCTTAAGTTCAGCATCAAAAACACTTGCCTAATACAAAGGAGTGATTTACATGTGTGCCATAATTGTGCTTGGAAAGGAAGAGAGCCCTCTAGTGAAATATCTGAAGCTTGGATATATTCCAGGTTGTGGAGTCATCCTCAAATTCTCAGTTGGAAAGTTTGAGTGGTAAATTTCCTAAGCACTTTTAGTTGCAGTAGAGAGACCCTGGTTTAAGATTTCTTGTGTGTGCTCTAAATTAATGAGCAAGGGCATAAGAAATGTTTCATGTATTGAATGCTGAACTTTAAGATTACTAGCAAAAAATGGTTATACAGAAAAGTAATTATGTACAATTTGGATATTCTCTACATGTCCAAGAGGGGACAAGGTTGGCAGCTGATAGATTGATGGCAGGCTATTAGAAATGAGACCTTTCCTGCTGTCCCTTTTTTTCTGCTGACTAGTCTAGTTTTCATTCTTGGTCCTACTTGCATCAGTTTTCAGGTTTTCCTTCCATTTGCTTTAGAACAACAAGATTAAATTCACATGGGCTTTTTTCAAACCTGTGTTTTCTAACCTGTGTTCAACTCACCATTGCGGTTACCAATTACTGCAGGAAAGTTTCAGCACTGTTTTTCCTTATGGGAACTCAGTGCAGTGTTCACATGGAGGATTGGATTGGCGCATTGTTCACCGTATTGATCCAATCAATGACCGGTCCATGTAGATGTCAGCTAATAATATCTGGCTAACACCCCAGTGAGCTGGCAATTAGCTTCACCACAGTAACACCCCAGTGATGGCATCACCAGGAGAACACAGGAACAACTGTACTGATTTTAAGACCGCATTTGAATCATTCAGCAACAAAGAGTATTCACTTTGTCCATGTGAACCTCACCTATAATCTCAGCAGTTTTATATAGGGAGACAAAAGGTAAATTGAGATGAGATATTTACTTTTTCCACCATGGGACAGTTAATGACTCTCCTGGCTTGTTCCTCAACAGTAACCTATTTTAAATTATATTTAATCAGTAGATTTTTAATTTTATTCTTCAATTATTTTTATGAATTTGACACATACATAGAAGCATACGATAGCTTTTATTTGCATTCTGGAATAATCATTGGATTGTGAAAGATTACTTCCAGTTCTTCAAGTTGCATTTATTAGGTTATATAGCCAGTCCTTCACCAGGCTCATATACACGCACTAACTAAAATTTGCTTTACTTTTGCACATCTCAGAATCTAATATCTTTTACCTATCATACCACATGTTCCAAAGGGAGGACTCCTATAGATTTGCTAGTTTTCCTTGTTATTGCTGTTATTCTTTTATGAGCTAAAGTTGAGGTGTGGAATTAATCAAGCTGATGTAGCTGAAAAATGACCATTTTGTATATGAGAATTGCTTTTACACAGGCACGTGCACAAATAGACACCAAGGGGGGCTTGAGCACCTGCCCTTTTTGTCCAATGTGCCCTTGTGCCCTTTTAACAAAAAAAAAAAGAAAAAAAATGTAATCAGTCCGATTTTATCTTATCCCAGGGCCGGATTTACCGTTAGGCAGAGTAGGCATCTGCCTACAGGCGCACCCCACAGAGGGGCACCTGTCATTGGGACCCTTGTCGACTCTTTAGTATTACAGAGCACTGGGAGATGACGTCATCTCCCAGTGTTCTGCATTAAGAGAAGACCGCGCGGAAGCTCCAGCAGCTACAGGTCTGTGTCAAACGAGGCACATACAGACCTCTCCTGCTGCTGGACCACCATTAAAGAGGTAGGAAACAGATACTGGGGATCAATGTGGAAATGATGGGGCAATATGGATCTGATGGGGATCAAGATGTAGATGATGGCAATGTAGAGATGATGGGGCAATGTATGTGAGAGTAAGTTGGAGCTGATGGCAATATGGAGCTGATGGGGGACAATGTGAGGGTAAGTTTGAGCTGATCGGGCAATATGGAGCTGATGGGGCAATAAGTAGCTAATGGGGGGCAATATGGAGATGATGGGGGCTATGTGAGGGCAAGTTGGAGCTGATGGGAGAAATATGGAGCTGATGGGGGCAATTTGAGTGTAAGCTGGAGCTGATAGGGGCAATATGGAGCTGATGGGGGCAATGTGGAGATGATGGGGCAATGTGGAGCTGACGGGGGACAATGTAAGGGCAATATGGAAATGATGGGGGCAATGTGGAGATTAGGAGATTTGTGGAGGTGTCCAGTGGAGATGGCCAGTGGGGGGGGGGAGACACTTCAGATTTCTGTGCCTACAGGCTCCTGAGATGCAAATCCGGCCCTGCACAGTCAGTTTTTCAATTTTGATTACCGGGGGTGGGGGGCACTGCTCTCCTCTCCTCTTACGTCCAGGTCCTTTTTTAAGTGTAAGGTCCCTTTAACATGCCGGCCGGGTCCTTTTTACGTGCTGCCGGGTCTTCTCCTCTTTCGTGTCGGATCCTCTCCGCTTAGGCCTTGCACGCCGCAGAGATCCTGCCGTTGGATGAGACATTTGAGCCCCTGCCCCCCAAAATGTCTGTGCACGTCCCTGCTTTTACAAGACATCAGGTGCTAATAATGCTAGCAAATTGTTACATTGTTGACAAATGTCCATTTCTTGGAAATATATACATTGTGAGATACTGTGTCAAATAAGTAAATCCCACAAAATTGTACAGATTATCTGTATAACATAATTGCATGAGATTATACAGATGTGTGTTTTCCATGATTTAGGCCCATATTCAAGTAGTTAAATAGGAGGAATTTTATGGCTTATCAACCACAAATTTAAAATCTCCATTGATTTAAGTAGGCCTTTAAGCCCTTGACTGCTAGAGTGTTCTTTAGTGAATTTTGTTCATTACATTAAAGTCCTCTCCAGCATTCAATGGCCTAAAAACCCCATTTATATAATTCTTAAAGGGGATCTATCATCCCTTTACAACTTTGCCTAAATCGTTTTGTTATATATTGTATATAATGAAAAGTGTATACTTTTTTTTTTTTTTAAAAATGCTTGTTTGGTGAAATTAAAAGAATAAATACAGCCCTGTACCTACTTCCGGGCACAGGGCGGATAGCTGATCTGTGCGGCAGTCTGCCTCTCTGCCTCCGCTCCCCTTCCTCTAACCAGACTCCTCTGATGATGGAGGCTTTCTCTCTGTAAGCTGATGCACTCTCATTGGCCAGAAATCAATCTCTGCCAATGAGAGCACTCCAGTTTACAGACAGAAAGCCTCCATCATCGGAGGAGACTGGATAGGGGAAGGGGAGCAGAGGCAGAGCGGCAGACTGCGGTACAGATTAATTAGCCACAGTCTGCCAGGAAGTAGGTACAAAGCTGTATTTATTCTTTTACTTTCACCAAATAAGCATTTTTATTTTTTTTTTAATTTATACATTTTTCATTATATACAATATATAGCAAAACAATTTAGGCAAAGTTGTAAAGGGATGATAGATCCCCTTTAAATGGGGAATGGTTTTTTTTTGCCCCCTTGTTGCAGTTGGTTTGCCCCAGAATTGCACCTCTTTAGCTTCCTTATTAGGTCCTTAGTTCTAGGTATTGTAGTTTAGCCAGTATGAGTTTTACATCTTATATTATTCATTAATGTAAACTGCTATCCTTGAACCTCAGATCTGCAATACACTAAATAAGAAAACATATTACATATTTATACATGGCCATTTTATATTTATTATGGGTAATAGTTTGTAGAACAATGTTTTTGATAGTTGTATTCTTACTTGATTTGCTTGTGTTCATTATTACTATGTGTCCCATCATCTTAAAGTGGATGTATCCCCTATGCAGAACATCCTCTAAATAGTTAGGTGATACATCCAATAGCATTAAAACATAATTATTTTTTTTAAGCTTCCGTTTGGTTTAAATGTAACTTATAAAAGTTTGGGCTGAAGCCATTTCCGTATAGACTGCAGCCCGACGCTCTGCCTCTGCTCTCCTCCTTCCTCCGATGACGGAGGCTTCCGTCAGTAAGCTGGAGCTCTCTCATTGGCTAGATATCGATCTCTGCCAATGAGACCACTCCAGTTTACTGACAGACGCCTCTGTCATCGGAGGAGAGAGGGAAGCAGAGGCAGAGCTCTGTAACAGCGGAGAACAGCAGTCACCCGGAAGTGGCTGCAGCAGATACTTTTGTAAGTTACATTTTAACCAATCGAAAGCTTAAAAAATAATAATAATAAGGTTTTAATGCTATTGGATGTGTCACCTAACTATTTAGAGGATGTTGTGCATAGGTGATACATCCACTTTAACTGCAAATTTCTAGAATCATACCTCCCAAGTGTCCCTCTTTAGGAGGGACAGTCCCTCTTTTAGGCCCAAATCTCTCTGTCCCTCTTTCCCACCCTGATGTCCCTCTTTTTAGGAGATCAAACTGGCGTTTATATACATGTATCATACTGCTCTACAGCAATAACACTCACATTATTGCTTATTTAAACATCAGTATATGTGATTATAAATTGGTCTGTGTAAATAAAACACTTTGGTCTTGTTATAAATAATTTATTAGGTTACACAAGGAGGTGTCAATAGGTTGTGAAATAGCCAAAAAGTATTGGTAATGCCCCTCCTACCAGCCACACCCCAGCCACACCCCCTAAAACACAAGTGTCCCTCTTTGGCAGTTTGAAATGTTGGGAGGCATGGAATGCATCTTAGATCCAAATAGAGTTTTGCTCCTCTTGATCACCTTGTATATGCAAAAACGTGCAGTTTATACAGATGATATTAGAGGGCTGATAGAAACAGAGTAGCTCCTCCCACTTAGTGTACAGTGTATGATGCTCAGCTCTTCTGATTATTATCTGTATAAAAAGGGACATGGCTGCGTTTAAACCCCAAACATAGCAAAAATACATAAAAATATAATAAAGAGCCATTAATAAGCATAAGATTCTCAATATATACTATTGACTTCCTACACATATGAAATGTGAAGACTGTGTGGGGAAAGTGGACATTTTATAAATGTTATGATTATATTTGGTCTTTATGTATGTTTGTGTATATGATATAATAAAGTTTGCATTTGCTGTTGTTTTAACCCTTTGAGTGCCAGAGGGGCACGCAACGCACATTGCGTACCCCTCTGGCACTCAAAGGGTTAATAAATGTAGCCATATCTCTTTTAGGCTGTATCCAATTGTGAAATTGTAAAATCCAAGGATAAAAGACAAATCCAGAACATTCATAAGCATATTAATGTGTTAAGAAGCCCTTCCTATTTTAATACTGTATTATACAAAGAGAAGTTTACACTTGTCTGCTCTCCATGTCTTGCTATGATTGGACTTCTGGTCCACATATGATGGGGGGAGTGCAGACACCAAGAGAATGCTACTTGTCACACTGCACTATAAAGGAGCATTAACCTTTTTTTTTTAATGAAAAAAACATGTTTTAAAGCTTTTCCTGTTGAGTAAAAGTTGCTTACTGTTGGTAGACTGTCTATTCAAAGTTATTACATCCCAAATCGATTTATTTTTAATGAAACATTTGGCAACATAGCCATCTAGTATCTTCTTATATGACTCAAGCTCTGCTACAGAGTGCATTATATTTGGCCTTCCATAGTAAGTGTTAGAAATACCACCACCTGCTGTCCAGAACAGAAAATTGTAGTTTCATGTTAAAAATAAATAACTTCTTACATAAAAAAATATTTCAACACTGGGAGTTTTCTCATCTTACACAGTAAAAAAAAACAAAACTGCATTTATTTATTTATTTTTATAAAAACATTTTAGTTCACAGTTTCGTTGCTCAAATATATAGGGTTGCCACCTTTTCGTCAAAAAAATACCAGCCATGGCATTCCCTCCATAGACTTAACATTGGACAGAAGCTGGGTGGCAACCTTACTCATATAATGAAAGAGCAATAGAGATTTTTGTTTCTCCATTTTGAACAGCTGCATAATTCAGGGTGCCACAGTTCACAGTCAAAAAGGTATAAAAGTGCAATGTACAGTGTGGTATACTGATACAGATTGTTTGTTAATTTGGCATGCAAACTAGGTGTGGGCAACATGATGCCATCCGGCTATTGCTGTATTAGAAATCCCATAATCTTCTGCCTGCTAAGGGCTGGCAGGGAATGATGGGAATTGTATTCCTGCAGCAGAAGAAGAAAAGGCCTCATATTGCCCAACCCTAATGCAAGCTGTGCTATGCACTTGGCAACGAGCTTCAATGACTGGATTTTGCATCTCCAGTTAACACACCTAGCATTTTGTTCCTCTTAATTTAATAAATCTATTTTCTTCCTTTCTTGCATTGCTTTTCATTTTATCCAATAAGTGTTGGATTACAAATGAACTTATGTAACAGAGACCTGCTCTAACAATAATCTTATTTCTTTGCTTTTATGGTTGAAATGTCACATGCAAAAGCTAAGATCCCATTTGTACATTTTTTTCTAAAAGAACAAATTGTTATGTCTTCTGTGAAATAATGTTTGTTTTTTTTATTTCCATTCTTTTGCAGGACAGAAGACTGACTCACTGGCTTACTCATTTGGGAGAAAAATATGGAATGTGATTTACAGTTGACTGAGCACACTCAAAGGAACTTTATTGACAGTACTTTACAAATCCTCAGTTAGCAGTTTGTTCAATCTCTTGAATACTAACCAGCAATTTCCTGATAGAGCTCATCATTGTTTACATTGCTGTGCCCAACAGAATTTCAAACCTAGATCGTTTTTGTTTTGCTTTTTCTTTTTTTGTCACGAAAAGAAAAACGTCAAAATGGTTCTGGAGCAGTATTTGTGGATGGTAATTGTTGGCTTCATCATAGCTTTCATCTTGGCTTTTTCAGTAGGTGCTAATGACGTGGCCAATTCTTTTGGCACTGCTGTGGGTTCCGGTGTGGTGACCTTACGACAGGCCTGTATATTGGCTTCAATATTTGAAACAACTGGCTCAGTATTACTGGGAGCGAAAGTCGGTGAAACTATTCGAAAGGGCATTATTGATGTAAATCTGTACAACAACACAGTGGACTTGCTGATGGCTGGAGAAGTTAGTGCAATGGTTGGTAAGTGAAATACTTGTTTTAGTTGCTGAATGCATAACAGGTGGATTTTTTTTGTTTTCTCTTGGATTTTTGTGTACCCTAATTGAAAACTGCTAATAGATCTGCCTAGCAAAATAATTAATGTCTCAGTTTTGAAAATTACCCTTAAAGGAAGTTAACTATAAACTAAAAGTTATCCTTCCTTAAGGACATGCTGCCCTCTATCTAGCTTTGAAATACAACTATCTACTATCCTACACTTCCACTGTGACCTCTGATGCAGGGTGTGAACAGTGGCCCACTTCCTTTCTGCTCAGACTCAGTGTTACTGCTTGATATTCACAAGGAAATTTGTCTAGTCATTCCCTATTCCAATAGAGGGCAGTCACCCCAGAAGGAGCTACCATCACCCAACCCTGAAGAAATAGCTCAGGGATTGTTGAGTGGCCGTATTTAATTCTTCTCAGATAGATTGCTGTTGCTATATAAAGGTCAACATGTACTTTAGGAAGTATTGACTTTATATAGCGTGTTTGTGTATCTCTCTCTCTCTCTCTCTCTCTCTCTATATATATATATATATATATATATATATATATATATATATATATATATATATATATATATATATAAAGGGAGACGAATGGGCACTCCGATGCTGGATGAAAATAAACAAAATGCCTTGGTGCTAAGTCCAAAAAATATACAGCATGGTTATGGTGAAATAATCTCCCACCAAGGACTGAAGTAAAGCACTCGAAGGTCTTTCTAGTTTACAAATCAAGGTGTTTATTGTTCGACGTTTCGGCTCAAACAAGAGCCTTTCTCAAGAGATTATTTCACCATAACCATGCTATATATATATATATATATATATATATATATATATATATATATATATATATATATATATATATATGTATATATATATATATATATAGGGCTTATAATTTGAAGTCCTTTGCTACTAGCCAGACCTGAAAAGTTACTCGCCACTGCAAGCCATAGCATACCCACCAGGACTGAATTTCTACTCGCCAGGGTTAAATTTCACTCACCATTGGCTAGTGGCAAGTGGAAATTTTGAGCCCTGTATATCTGTCTATATATATATATATATATATATATAAAGAGAGAGAGAGATCGTATGTATATTATGGAATGCCATATACATTATGGAAGTTAAGTTCTAATTATGGTTTTATTTGTCGATTGATCTATTTATATATTTTAATATTAGCGAGATCTCCAGAGCATTGCTTAGTTTTAAGGTGCTTTCGACTCTCTTGTTGTTGTCATATCATACAAATGGAACCGTTTTTCTTAGGGAGGGGGCTACAGTTTTTGCATCAGGAGATGAGGGGAGGTAATGGCTGTAATTGTTACAACCATTTTAATAGACAATGTGCGTCATTGCTTCTCAGTGCATTGGAGACCTCTCTAGTATTCAAGGGATTTAAATCAGTAGGAATGTGGGGAATTTCTGTTTGTCCCCTAAGATGTTTGCTGCAGAATTGCTCCAGTTGCTCTCAGTTGGTTTGTTCCAAGGAACAGCATGATGGGGAAGGGGGTGTATATCTGGTGTGGAGATGGGACCAACATTGGTGATACAAGAATGTGCATATGTTTTCAGTGGGGCAAAAGTGGTGCATTTCTGAGATACACCAACTGCAGAAATGGGGACTAATAAAAATTCCCATTGATTTAATTATTTTTTTAACTGTTTGAGTGTTAGAGAGGTCTCCAGCATATTGGACAACAATGCTTTGGAGAGCTCTCTTACAAGGGGCAAAAATTACATTTAAAATGGACCTGTCTCCTTGAATTTAAGTTGGCATATTTGAAATCCTCATTCATAACTGCCGTTGTATTATTCAAAAGTCAATGGAAAGAAAACAGACAACATATACATGTGCTGTATTCAACACTCCCTAATAAACCAAGCCCTAGTTCCCCTCTTGGTGTCCATCAACAGTGAAAAAGTTAACTATTTATTTAGTAATTTAAAAGTCATGGAGATATATAAAACAAAATAATGTAGTGTGGAAATGACTTCACCATCTCTATATATTGCAGATGAAAAAATTGTCAGCTTGCCACATGAACAAGATAAGTTACTTTTCTAGTGTTATCCCCTGTCTCGGAAGTAGCTGCACAAGTCTTATTTGCTAGGATCTTGCTAAACAGCTTGAGACCAGAGTTAAGAAGTGAGATGGATCTGTAGCTGGAGCAGCCCTGCTGGTCTTTACCTGTTTTAAGGATTAAGGAAATACAGGCACAGACCATATCAGGCGACTTGGCGCCATTGTGTAAGAAAAAGTTGAAGACCTCAAGGAGATCGGGGGCGAAGAGCTTATGGATGCTCTTGTAGAAAGAATAGGGAAAGCCATCCGGGCCCGGGGTCTTTCCTGATTTAGGTGTCCTAATAGCCTTAAGGAGTTCCTCCTGATAAACTGGAGCATTGAGCATCAACCTATCATCAGGGGAGAGTTTCAGAAGGGGCAGGCCATTGAGGGAAAACACAGATTCTCTTAGTGGCTTTGTCAGGAGAGCAGTCAGAAGAGTATCAGTGTTGTAGAGATCAACAAAGATGGCATCATAAACTTTGGCAAGATCATATATAGAGTGACTAGAGGGCAGCTTCAGTGATAAAATCCGTGATGGTTGGCACTGAAATTTCAATTTTCTAGCCAAAATCTTATGAGGTTTATTGGCCCATTCTTAGAAAAGTTGCCACTGCATATGTTTTGTTACTTCATCTAATTGACGTTTGCAGAGTGAGTTTTGCGCATCACGTAGTTTACAAAAATTGGCCTGAGAAGGATAAATTTTATGCATCTGATCCAAGACAAGCAGCTCATCAGTGATTCAGTCAACCCTCTCATGCCTCTCCTGCTTTAGAGGTGAACAAAACAATGACACATCTTACGATTCCCATAAAGTGGTGGGTAGAGGAACCGACCCCACTTTGAGAGTGAAAAACTGTTCAGTCTGTTCTTCAAGATTTATTAAAAGACCAACTAGAATTTGTGGGTCGAAGACCGGACAGGTCCATCTCCATCCTTAACAGAGCATGATCAGACCAGGTTATGGGGCCAGTCTTTATTAAGATAAAGGCTTTGAGCAACTCAGAAGAAGCAAGGATGAAGTCAATTGTGAAGTAGCTATTTTGAGCTGCCAAAAAAAGGTAAAAGTCCTTAACAGTAGGAAAAAAGATTCACCACACATCCAACAGACCATTCTTTTGCAAAAGGGAGGAGAATTGTCAGGCATGGGGATCTCCCATATTTGAGACAGATGCAGAAGTGAGTGGTGCACGGTCCATAGGAGGATCAAGAACCATGTTAACGTCACCACATATAAGAATTTGAGGGAGTTCATAGAGTCAAGTTTCCAAAAAAAAACTTTTTAAGAAAAGCAATTTGGTTAGTATTAGGAGCATACACTGTTGCTACAGTCAGATCCCCCCCCCCCCCATGGTCCCATACCTGCCATTGGAATCCAGGATTTGCATAGATACTGCAAAAGGAAAGTCGTGCCTGTACAGTATAGTCACCCCACGTTTTTGTGAGGAAAGGAGGCGAGATAAGTGTGGGTATAACCTGTCCCATAATTGAGTGGACTTGAGCCTGGAGAAGTGAGTCTTCTGTACGAAAACAACCTAAGCAAGAGTCGCTCTATACCCTATGACAGCTAGCCTATGTTTTCTCTTGGTGTTCAGGCCTTTTACATTAAGAGAGATGCAAGTCACTGCAGATTTACTAGGAACCGGATCCATGTCAGGGATCAGAATTACTGGGATAGGGGAGGGGGGAGGTACTTGTGGGATAAGAGGGATAATCAAAATTTCTCTCCATTAACAGGGTAGATAGCACCTGGTCCTTGTCTTACTTCCCGCCTCTGGGAAACTCGATGGTTGGACATCCCAAATTTACCAGTAACCTGTATTGGATGACAGAGAAAAGAGGATTTTAGTCTTACCTGTTAAATCCTTTTCTCTTAGTCCATACAGGTTACTGGTATCCCACCCTGTCAAGGGACCATGCTTGGCTGTCCTGTGGCAGACCGTGGGGGTCCTTCGGGGTCATGCTCACAGGAGTCTTCTTTCCCTCCTACTATCTAGTCAATAGTTAGTTTCTCAAATTTTACTGGAGCTGACTGGCTAGCTGCAGCCAAGGAAGGAAGGTAGGCTTTCACCCCCTGCATTCACTTCTAGAATTGTTCCTGCCTACTTAAAGGGGAGAATCGCCTACCCAGAGTTACCAGTAACCTGTATGGACTAAGAGAAAAGTATTTAACAGGTAAGACTAAAATCCTCTTTTTTGTGTGTGTGTGTGTGTGTGTATATATATATATATATATATATATATATATATATATATATATAAAATATGTGTGTGAATTAGGTAGCACCTAATGTGTTAACCCTTTGAATGCCAGAGGGGTACGGAACACAATGTTCCGTACACCTCTGGTACTCAAAGGGTTAAGCCTTTATTTATTTATTTATTTTATCCCATCAAGAATCAATACAGGTAAGATACTTTTCTATATAATCGAACATGTTTTTATCTAAACATCCTCTAGACATTTAATGAATTTATTAAAAGTATTTTAAATGTTCCCCTAATTTTCCTTAGCATGACAGGACCTTGTGAAGCAGTTCAATTCTATGTTTCTATGTTAGGTTAGGAGAGTGTTAAATAATGTAAGGTTATCTTTTTATCCTTCCATTTTGAGGTTTAACTCTTTGGGTGACAGATGTACAGTGCATTGTACCGCAAAGTTTTGGATACTTCTGTGGCACTCAGAGGGTTAACTCCTTAAGGACCAGAGGGGTGAGCAACACATCGCCTTGCAATGCATAGTTTACCCATCTATTACTTAAGGGGTATAGTCCTAAATATTCCAACTCATAAGAATATTTAGAGGCATGAGTCTGCGATAGGTTACTTTTTTTTGTATAAACTATCTATCTTTATTATAAAAAAAATGTCTTTTTTTTTTTTTTTGCAGGGTCTGCTGTTTGGCAGCTGATTGCATCTTTTTTGAAACTTCCCATCTCTGGCACCCATTGCATTGTTGGCTCAACAATTGGTTTTTCCCTGGTTGCAATTGGTACACATGGTGTGCAGTGGATGCAGCTTGTCAAGATTGGTAATTGACATTTCCTTTTATGAGTGAGGGTATGTGGAATATGTTTATAGACATATATTGTCTATATTTCTGTCCAAGTGATAGGTGGATGAGGTGCTTGTTTGAAAATCCAAGTTGTCTTATTTCGGTGCTCTACACATGACAATCATCATGCATGTTTTGGGCATCTTCAACTTAACATATATGTAGTGACGTTCTGAACTATTAAAAGTAAGTTTCTTCCTTATGGGCTCTGATAAATCAGATTGCTTCATGATTCCTCACATTTATAGCTTCCTATTTTGGCATAATTGCAACATTCTGGTTGCTCAATGTTCACAATGGGTAATTTCCACACCTAAATACAAAACTTCGACAGTGACATGTATCCCTTAAGAGGGGAGTAAGACTCCTAATAATAACACCCCCAAAACACTTATCTTACTGTAGACAGACGTTCCTAATGACACCTATGAATGTTTTTCTGTGCCTTTGACCTTCAATAAGTCCTGAATGTCATGTCTATAAAAGCAGACATAACAGCTGCTGTTAATTTTTTCTCCACATCTACAAAGGCAAGGTGCATGAATCTACTTACTCCTTTAAAGGGATAGTAATACTTCGTTTTATCTTTATTTTATTTTGTAGGCATTAAAAAAACATGAAGAACGATATAAGTCTTATCTCTCAAACCTTTATGATTTAAGAGATATTCACAAGCAAAATATCCCCCCCCCACCGTTCAGCCAGTTCAGAAGGGAGGTGCCCAGGTAGACTGCAGAGAGGGACAATCTTCAATTAAGATAAGGGAAAAAGCTGAAAAACTTGTCAAGGGGGGGAAGGGCTTTCATTCTTTTCATGCAAAGAAGATTGTCTCCTGCTGTTATCTGTCTGGTCTTACAACCAGATTCACATCTGAGAAGAGATGGCTTACACTAGGAAAAAGGGGCGGGAGGGGGAAACTTTGCTTGTGAATATCTCTTAAACCATAAAGGTTTGAGAGATAAGACTTATATCATTCTTCATGTTTTTTTAATGCCTACAAAATAAAATAAAGTTAAAACGAAGTATTACTATCCCTTTAAGGACCAGAGGGTGTTAATTGTATTGCACAGCAGTGCATTACACAGCCCCTGGTCCTTAAACATTTAAGATTTCCATGCACATTGGGTGGAGTTTGTGTCCTGTAGTCCTCCTAGCAACTGTCATGTGACATTCAGGCCTGCTTGACGATGTTATCTCTCAGACCAAGGAACAAAAGACATTCATAGGGACCATAAGGATTTTACTGTCTTTAGTAAGGTAAGAGTGGAGTGATTAGATGTTGTTACTTCGGCTTTAAAGGTGAACTATCACCCCAAATAAAGCACCCCCCCCAATAATTAGCCCTATAGTGTTTAGTTGCACATACAGGCGAACCAGACCCATTAAAAATTATGCATTTGTATGAAAACTAATGTCTATCCAAAGCCTCCGTTGGCCTTTTGTTGAAATGCCCTACTATATAAAGCACACTTTCCAGCACTTTCCAAATAGATTCCTTCTGTGATATAAACAGTGTGGCAGTAGGGCTGATCTTCTCATTGTTGTCTAAAATGATACTCTTCATTGTCATACCAATATTGTCCCCATTTATGAGGCAGACATTTGTTTGAATTACACAAACTATTTTGGAGAACTGCTCTAGCCTGTTCATTGTTATTTCATAATCACCCATATACAATGGTCCTTATTATAAATTTGTAAATCTGTTGTTATATTCAATATGGGTTTACAAGACTAAATGGTGACCAGTTAGGCTATTTGTTATTTTTCCATTAAATTCTATATTTCTGTGATGCTATTAAAACTTCAAATCAAGTTTGGTCACAGAAAAGTGAACAGTGTCTGTTTTGTTTCTGGGATATAAGGGCTCATTGCAAATTGTGAGGCTTTCATTCTATGTGGACATATTGTAATTCATACTTCCAACCTCAGTAGTAAATATTTATAGTATTTATATATAGGTCTAACTATAACTGTTTACCAGCAGGACAAGTTGTTACCTACAGGGCCTATTGCCCTTTTGGTGCAGAATCCTACTCCTGACTTGTAGAAATGCCTGCCAGCTACTAAAAATTAACAAAATTAATGCATTGCTTTTGCTAAATGGTTACAACTGAGCTAAGGTACAAAGCAATTTTCTAGTAAATTTAGGTGCAAGTTGGGCTGCTCCTGCTTTACACCTATGAACTAAGGCAATCTGCAGGAAAACAGCATCTCTGCAGACGTGGACATGCCAAGATAAGACTGGAAATGCTGATGTTACATAGGTGTAGAGAATTCAGGCTATGTGTGCGTGTTTCTCTACACCTAGTTCAGTCAGGCACAATGTGAGAGTCAAGGCCCTTGTCATTGCCCTGCCTGAAGCTTTTGTGCCCTTGCACACCCAGACAGACCCCCTCAAGCACGCGCACAAACATCCTTATTAAACCCTCCATTGTCATTGTGAGTTTGCAATGCAATGCAGTGCTTGTTTGCTGTCACTGGAGGAGTTAATGCACATTACAGTATATAAATTCCCCATTCACCAATAAACTATCCCCAAGCCACCTCTCCCCACCCCTCATTCCTAACCTCAGATTAACCCCTCTACCACTGTTTCTGCTTGTATTAGCCATTTGCAACCCAAGTGTTAATGGTTAAAACCTAATGTTTTTTTATTCAATAATGTAAAGGCCTTAAATAAAATTGTGTGGGGGGATAATATTATCCCCATCTCTCCATCCTGATTAAGTGAGAATGGAGAGTGTGTTAAAAATATGGGGACCTAGGACTCCACATTGAGATGTTTGGACGAAGGAAGGGTCCAGAAACCCATATTAATCTATGTGTCTAAGGAAAGGGTCCAGAACACTTCCCTCTACTCTCATCAAGGGGAGAGGAATTAAAACAACTGGGATAATATAAGAACTGGAGCCCACATGTTATTGTTACATATGCACAAGGAAGTAGTCTAGGACTAAATCTTCTACCCTTCCTTATGGGAGAGGAAGTGAAAAAATACATTATTATGGGTATGGCTGAAGCCCCCATATTAATAATAAAAAGTCGAAGGAAGAGGTCCTCAGAATGTGTTTCTCTTTTTATCACATAACTATATACTCGTCTTGGTGTCATGGTTCATATGTGTCCTCATTGATTTGGCCAGAGTAAAATAATAAGGTAAAACCCTAAAAACTGCGCCTCCACCAATGTGACTCCTCCTCCAAGTCAATAAAAGCATGGGAAAGAATCTAAATAGAGATTGCATTTATATATGCCAATTCCTTTTATTTCTTGTACAGTGCCATGGGCATTAGAGGTGAGATGAAATTAGTGGTTTACGTCTTCTTTAACCCTTTCTATTTTAATTACCCTCCCCTTGGGAAGAGTAGAAGAAGGGGTCCCTGAACCCTTACGTGGTCACATAAATTAGTATGGGACACTTGACTCCATATATTGTATTTTTTTTTATCAGTTCCTCTCCCAGTGAGAGAATAGAGGTGGGGGTTCCAGACCCCTTCCCTGGGCATTTGATAAATTAATTTGGCCCCTATATTAATTTCTTTCCTATTGGACTGTGGCTCTGTAAATTAATAGGGTCTACATGGACCTTGTATTAATTTAATTTGTTTGACCGAAAACTAAAAAAAAAATGGGTGATTTTCTTTTTGCCCCTATATTCATTAATTGTCTGAATTAATGCAGTCTCAGGACCCCATTTTATATTTAACACATTCTCCATTATGGCCCACATTTTATTTAAGGACGTTTTGACCTTAAAGAAACAGTAAACCATAAAATCCTAATCTAACTAAAAAATTGGACATGTGCCCCTGTCTACTGCTAATTTGCTCCCTTTATCTTGCAGTCTAGGGAATCCTATGTCTCAAGCCCCTGTAGAACCAGTGCACTTGCTCTGAAATGAAATCCCTATGATTGCATAGTAGAAACACGAGACATAAAAAACTGGGATATAATCATAAAGACAGAAGCAGACAAATGAAAATGTCCACCATCTCAGTGTACCTGCAATGTAATTTATTATAAACTTTACTAAGAATGAAGAATTAAATAGTTGAAGGAAAGTAATTGTAAAATACAACTTGCTTTTTTGCTTTTATATTTAGGATATAATATTCCCGAATGTGCGTGGACAAGTTTTCATACATTCAGAGATAGTGTTGAATGGTGCCATGCTTTTAAAATGGCATGTTACAGTGTTAATAATGTATGAAAGCTGTTCTGATCAGTAGTTTCTTGGGCGCCTGTAATAATGTTTTGGAAGCCTCTGCTATAGTAGATTGAGGGTGCATCCGAAATATTTGTACACTTGTCACAATTCTAAGAATTATGGTGAAGATGCAAGGGTTATGTTTGACATTCTGTTTCACAGGTACAATTGAATATGAATGTGTGATGCTGCTTCAACTGTTTAATGACAGTTTCTTTAGTATGACTTTTTAATTTGCATAAAGTAAAAAGGAATGAAAAATGTTCTTGTGTTTCTAAAGAAGCTACTTTGAATCTCCATTCTAGTTGCCTCTTGGTTCATTTCACCACTGCTGTCTGGTCTGATGTCTGGTGCACTGTTTATGATGATTAAGTATTTCATCTTGAATAAGGTAAAATGCATCATTAACTTTTCAATGATTTTAGAATTGATGTAAACCAGGTATACTGAGGTTTAGTCCCATAGGGCCACATAAAGGCCAGATTTAAAGGAGAATTAACACCTAATAATAAACACCCACTTACATTACTATTGCTGTGCAATGCATTGCACACCCTTCTGTTCCTTAAAAAGGTTAATTAGGATCAGGCACTCTGCCTGCTTCAGTTTGAAAAAACTGCCATCGATTGTCATGTCTGCCTCCAAGGACATGGCATTCCAGACTGGTTGAAGGTATTATCTCTTGAATAAAGGCATAAGGGCAAACACAGAGGCTTTTAGAATTTAGTGGCCATAGTAAGGTAAGTGGTGGGTTATTATTAGGACATATTAGTTCTCCTTTAAGGATGTCCCATATTGAGCACAGGCATGTCTGTCAAAATGAATGAAACATTGACCACTGCTTAAAGGGGAACTATCGCTATTTTCCTATGGCTTTAACATGTGTAATTTTTATTTAATGCAGGCTATGGCAAAATTTACAGTTTTAAAAATGAGCTGGTCATGTCACTTCAGGACAGGCTGGGTGTCAACTCTGCCCACACCCTGTTAATCTAAGTCTGTTCCCCTCCCCAAATAGTGCCTCATTCCAACCTTCTCCAATGACGGATTTCTCCATGTGAGCTGGAGCGGTCTCTTGCCAATGAGACCACTCCAGCTCACATGGAGGAAGCCTCTATCATTGCTGGAAGTTGGAAGGAGGCACTCCTTGGGGGGGGGGGAGTTGCCTAATAATCTTTGTTATAGTTTTAGAAGTGTAATGCAAGAATATCTTTGTGCCTTCCTCTGTTGACTCCTTTCTGATAATCAGTGCACTAATTGCTGATTGCCAGAATGTTCAATAGTTTGTGCATTTCAGGCTTTTAAATGTGGATATTTCTAGTAACGATGGTTCTCAAACTGCAGTCCTAGAGGGCTAAGGTTTTGGAAATATCCCTGCTTTTGCCAGGAGTTAATCATTTGTTCAGTTACTCGTAATGAAACGGTTGTCCACCAGCAATATGTTTAAAGTGTGCACTATCTCGACCCAATAGGAATTCAGTTTGAGAACCCTGTTATATTGTATTTCTGGGGGGACAAATACATTCACAATAAAAAAAATTGCATGCATTGCAGTGGCATTACAATGAATTCTAATAGTTTTACAGTGAAGAATATTTCCACAATCCCAACACTTCAATATGGCTTGTATCAGCGTACAGGAGTAAAATAGACATGGATGTTGTACTAGAACGTTCTCAAAAACTATTTTATATAAAAATATGTTTTGCTGTGACTGTACCGTATGCTAATTTTGTGCATAGTATGCTAATTAGTGTTTGAGGACAGGCTTATCTTTCAGGCTATTAGACATGGCCTCAGTTTGTGGAATTTGCCTAGATTCATTCATAGCCTAGTTTATGGTAATGTTGGGCCTTCACAGAAACTAAAGCAATGAAGTGCCACAAAAAATTAGATATATTTCTCAGAACCAATTTATATTACAAACAAACGGCTAGCAAATCATGCAGCTTTTGATTCTCTAAAATTAACTAAACTTATATTAACTCCTTAAGGACCCATGCCGTGCCAGGACCGTCAAGCCAGTTCCGACACTTAAGGACCGCTCATGGTCCTGGCACGTCAAGGAATTCTGGGATGGCAGTGCAGCTGCACGCTGTTATGCCATCCAAGAATTAATCAAGGGGGTTTTTATGGGGTTAAGGAATTGATGGACAAGGATGCTTTTACTGCTGTTGATTATTAAAAAAACATATAGCAGGCATGTTTGTGATTTATTTACAATTAATTGAACAACTAGAGATTCAATCTAGATCATATTTCTTCACAGTAAACCAAGACAAATTTAATATACTGACATGAAAAACACCAGAGTCTTAAAGTTATTCCTCAAACTTAAGCTTACTTTTGAATTGCAGTGATCTCTGTCTAGATCAGGAGTGGATAACCTGTGACCCACCAAATGTTTCTGGAACACAACTCCCATGAACTTCAGCCAGCTAATGGTTGGCTGCAGGGTGATGTGAGTTGTAACTCGGCAACAGCTGGAGGGCTGCAAGTTACCCACTCCTGATCTATCCAGTCAAACTTTTTTGTTTATATTATATTTAATGTATACAGCTTTCATAAGTATGTATCGGTGATTATCAGGGTTAGTCCTCCATTACACACCATGTTTTCAACACACCCCTGCTTGTGGTAACCAGTGGCTCAGTCATTTTGATTGCACGACCTGTACTTAATTAGGGATATCTTTAAAACTTTGTTGGTGTATCCTGAAGACTGGCGCTGAGGATGACTGGTATATGTGTTCAATTTATCCATAACTATTAATGTGTGATATTTAATGATGTAAAATTGATATTTTTTCTTATATTAATGTTTTTCAGGAGGATCCAGTGCCCAATGGACTACGGGCACTTCCAGTGTTTTATGCTGCTACGATAGGAATTAATGTTTTTTCTATATTATTTACAGGGGCTCCTTGTAAGTAGCAACTGGAAATCTAATGCAGAATATTTTTTTTTATCATAACTGATGGACAACTGTCTTAAAAGTGATGGAACGTAGTGTACAGATGGCACAGCATTCAGTAAACTAATGTGCTGCTGTTGTGGAGCAAAGCAATTGAGCCATAAAATAAAAGTCTTATGGGGAGATTTATAAAAAGTGTTCTTGTTTGTTTTTGTGAACTGATCCTTAAAATGTCCTTATTATGAGTGTTGGCATTTATAAACGTGGTGACAATAAAGAATAGAAACAGGTCATACATGGCCTTAAATATTTGGCTACTTTTTACAGCCTTCCTTACTCCATTTGTAAAAAAAAAAACACACAGCATTGTTATCCTAAGATATCCTTATTATAGTTTTATAACTACCAGAGACAATCTTACAGCCGTATTAATGCTTCTTTTCCATTAAAGTGGAACTATCATACAAATGATATTGGTACCCGATATATTTGTAACCTAGCGATTTGCAAATCCTTACTATCTTTAAAGTCAATATGTCCACGTTATTGCTGATAAACCGCTTTTTTCCAAGGCATCGGGCTGCCCAGAACTTTCAAGGGAAGCACTGTCCGCCTGTTCATTAGGAACTTCCGGTTACCTTAAACTAACCAACTAGTGTCACCACCAATGCTGGCAGTGAATGGGACAGACAGCTCTGTCATTTCCTGTGGAATGTCTGCGCTGTCTGTCCTCTGGTTCCTGCTGAAGAAGTGGTTTATTAGCAATAAAGACAGTAATAATTTGCAAATCGCTAGGTTACAAATATATTGGGTGCCAGTATTATTTGTATGATAGTTCTGCTTTAACTCCACTTTATAAATCTCCTTCATAATAACTTAAATTGAGCTTTTTGCCCCTTATATGCTAGAGAGGATTGCATTTCCATGAGATGTAGACCTCTTTAGCATTCAAGGGGTTAAACCTTTCAGTGCCAGAGGGTTAAGGGCCTCATTTATAGCAATGGTAATTTGAGATGTTTTATTTTTTCTCTGTGGTGAAGTTGATTTGATTCTGAATTGCTCTGCAATGCACTTCAAAACTCTGGCTCTCAGATGATTAAAAGCCCAAGTCATGACTGAGGGATTACCGTTCAGGAATAGAAGTGACAGTGTATAACGGATTGCTTAGAGTTGGGGTCAGGGGTTTATTTATTCACAGAAGTCCTTCATAACCTAACAAAAGCTACAATAATTTATCTAGTTATAAGGTCACTAATGTTTAAAAACAAGTTGTTCTGATAATAAAGAGTAAACATCTCCACTTCTCAGAAGTCTTTTGAAAAATTAGACAGTCTTTTACCTCTTTGTCTCCTTCCACATTGTTTCTCACACAGTAACATTGTTATGAGACTCCAGAAACCAATTTAAATTCCAAGCATGTGTGAGATTGTATCATACTGGATTTAAATGTTAAACCAGAAAATATATTTGTTGATTTACAGGGAATTAAAATCTGCCTATATATTGTTCTTAACATTTTTCTGTAAAACAAATCATTTTTAAGAAATCAGCCTTTATAAAGGGATTGTAATGTTTCACAATAAAAGCAGCTCCAATTAATCGTCATAGTATTTGTGGCATGGAGAGTGCTATTTCAATACTGTCAGAGTTGTAGTTCAAGAGTATTTGAATGATAAAATATCCCCCTCCTGCCCCTTTTACTGATGTAACACTGCTCAGCTCAGAGCAGCAGGGTGGTGTCCTGGTGGATCGCAGAGAGGGACAATCTTCAATTAGCATAAGGGAAAAACCCATAAAGGGGGGCAGGGTGTTCCTTATGGTCACAATAAGAAGATTGTCATTTGTTGTGAGCTGTCTGGTCTCAAGACCAGATTCCACGTTAGAAGGGAGGTGGCTTACACTATGTAAAAGGGGCAGGAGGGGGAAACTTTATCATTCAATTACTCTTGAACTACAACTCTGACAGTATTGAAATAACACTCTCTATGACTCAAGTACTATGAAGATTAATTGGAGCGGCTACTTTTGTGAAACATTACTATCCCTTTAAACAATCTAACTGTAAATGTGAGACATTTTTCACTCACTTTTGAGGCTGTATTTTCAAAAGGGGATAAATAAAAATGCCAAAAATCCCCATTGATTTAAATGGGGTTTTCAAACCCTTGAATGCTAGATAGGTCTCCAGCACATAGCAAAGCCATGTATTGGAGACCTCTAGCATTCTGGGATCAAAAGCTTAATTTAAATCAGTGTGCATTTTTACTACTTCCCAATAGTTCATTTGGTTTGCCCCAGAATTACGCCAGTATTCTTTTGAAAATATAGCCCTTGGTGTTTATAAAAGTGTTTTTTTTTTTTTTCATCTAAAAACATTTTTTTATCACTACCAAATCTTTTTAAAGGGGGTCTATCACCCCTATACAATTAGTCTTAATAGTTAGATTACATAGCGAATATGTGTAAAACTGTATTAATTTCATTTTTTTAAATCACTATTTGGGTGAAATTGAAGGAGTAAATATTGCACTGACCCTGCTTCCGGATAGACTGCAGGCACAGCTCTGTCCCACAGTCTGTCACTCTTCCTCTGCTCCCCTTCCTCTATCCAGCCTCCTCAGATTACGGAGGCTTTCTCCTGTAAGGTGGAGCAGTCTCTGGCCAATGACAGAGCTCCAGCTTACAGGCAGAAAGCCTCCTTCATCGGAGGAGGCTGGCTAGAGGGAGGGGAGCAGAGGAAGAGTCACAGACTGCGGTACAGAGCAGGTAACCGCAGTCTGTCCGTAAGTAGGGAGCAGGGCAGTATTTATTCCTGAAATTTTGCCCAAATAGCAAGTTAAAAAATGAAATGAAAACAGTTATACACATAGTCACTATATAATCTAACTATTAAGACAAACTTGTATGGAGTGATAGATCCCCTTTAAGAATACTCTGTTATATTTTTATTTTGCTTCTCTAGTCATCAGAATTATGTTTAATATTCTTTCTTTTCCTTGATTCTCACAGTGCTAGGAATGGAAACCTTTCCGGTGTGGGCCACTGCACTAGTGTCAATAGGTGTTGCCATTTTATTTGCATTAATTGTGTGGTTCTTTGTATGTCCTTGGATGAGAAAGAAAATTGCAAGTATGTATTTCATTTCATAATTGAATGTAATGTGATGTTATTTCTTTAATGTCTTATAATAGTATTATAATTTTGGACACATACTTGTTTATTTAATTGTATTTCTACTTTGTGTTATGTTGAGCTGAAACAATCCCGGTTCTAGATTTCTCACTTACAATTCTATTGAATTTACTCCATAATCATTATTTATTTATTGTATTTGAAATGAAATAGAGTCTTCAGAAGGTGATACAGTAATTTTACATAATTAAGGAAGAGGAATGGGGAGAGAGTGAACTGGAATTGGTGGCAAAAGAGAGGGAAATATCTGCACCAAATAATGAACATACATATAGAGGAAATGACAGACAGCCAAGGCAGCACAAAATCAATGTGTTACATTATGTGTTTTTTTTTAAGGGAATTCCTGCCAGTTAAATGTGTCCAAATATACTAAAATATTACTATGTTTTGGGGTAGCTTAATTCTAGCATCCACAAGGCTGCTGTACAAATGTGTTAAGCCTCGTAAATATGGGGGTTTATTTGTTTGTCTAGATGAAACTTCATACTGATAAGGAGAATAGTGATTAACGGTTTAATATGCCTAGGAAACAAAAGTTGGCTTGTTAAAAAGTAGATGTATAGATTCAGTAATCAGATTGTCTACAATTATATATTTTTTCCATTTGTAATATGTTTTCAAAATGTTTTAATTTTGGATAATGCCGGAATATATGATCCACTATGCCTGTTTGTCCTTATATTATCCTATGACGAGAATCTATCACCCTTTCACAACTTTGCCTAAATCCTTTTGTTATATATCGTATATAATGAAAAGTGTACCTACTTTCAGGCAGACTGCGGATACCTGATCTGTGCCACAGGCTGCTGCTCCTCCTCTCTCTATCCAGCCTCCTCCGATGACAGAGGATTTCTGTCTGTAAGATGGAGTGCTCTCATTGGCCAGAAATTGATCTCTGCCAATGAGAGCGCTGCATCTTACAGACAGAAAACCTCTGTCATTGGAGATGGCTAGATAGAGGGAGGGGAGCGGAGGCAGAGTGGCAAACTGCGGTCGAGATCAGTTAACCGCAGTCTGCCTAGAAGTAGGTACAGAGCTGTATTTATTCTTTTAATTTCGCCAAAAAAAGTATACACTTTTCAATATATATGATATGTAACAAAGCGATTTAGGCAAAGTTGTAAAGGGGCGATAGATCCCTGTTACAATTAGAGGTCTAGAATTTCAGAATAAAGATAAAGACATACTGCAGTGAAATTAGAACTACAGTTTTTTAAACATGCAATAATTAAACAGGTTATGAGATAAACATCCTGCCAGAGTTCACATACGTATGAAAGACATACCAACTCCGGGATATAAAAAGAGAACTTTCTGCCAGAGTTCACAGGAATATGAGAGACATACCAACTCTGGGATATAAAAAGAGAACTTAAAAGATACTTAGCTACGGGGAGCTGCACATCAGTGTGGGAGAGCCGTCCACACTAAACTCCGTAGTATCGTTACACAGGTGAACAGCCACACAGACCTGACATCCCAAATGGCTAAACAGCAACACACAGGTTTGGATGAGGTACAATCTTTACCTCTCAGACTTGAGACCAGGTACACACTCCCTAAGTCTCCAAAATGGCTCTGAGCTCTGTTGTGTTGAGTAAAGGGTGAAATACAGACTACGCCCTTCTAGGATACAAGGGATGTCTAACACAACGCATGCGTATGTGCTTGGTTCTATAACACTGAATATTGGAGATGACACTGTCTCTCATAAACACTACGTAAGCTAGCATCGCCTGCCCCTCTGCTGTTGCCAGACAAAACTGCAGAGAATTAACCCACAACTAACCAGGAGATCACCAAAAAAAAAAAACAACAACATCCCTTACAATCCCCTTTAAACAGAAATTCCAAATAATAAAGGCCCTGTGTTTTTGTTAAACAATTCTACAGCTTTTTGCACTGTTTTCAAGAACAGCTGTAGATAGCAAGTTCTGAACTGTATATATGATAATTTGCACATTATTTTACAATGTGCTATATGATTGGTGTCCAATACAGACTTTTCTTAAACTGCCTTACTTATACTATGTAAAATATGATCTGCAATATTTTAATTTTATTTTTTTTCATGGGCAATGAACATGCATCAGTCTTAAACTGTCCAGTTATAGTAAGTATTCTTTCTGAACTGATGTTTGTACAGGTCGATTAAAGAAAGAAGGGGCATTATCACGCATATCTGAGGAAAGCCTTGATAAAATCCAAGATGAAGAGACTCCTGTCTTTAAAGAACTTCCCGGGGCAAAGGGAAATGATGAAAGTGTGGTACCTCTGACAAGCTCTTCCACTGATGCTGCTATTGGATCCGATTCTGTTGCAAATGGAAGCACTCGAATACCATACGGTATGACTCCTTTCTTTTTCTACTAGTAACTACATGCATTTATGTTGATGGGAGAGAAAAAAAGCACAGTTTCTGCTGTTCAATTTGTAGTATATTACTGCTGCCATCAAATAGATCCATGGCATTTTAGACTTTCATGTCATTAAAAATATTAAAATATGTCCTGGCATTTTATATTGAGGTGTTTAGAGTTATAGGCATAATTGCTAATTTTGCAAACACTTAACATTTAAAAAGGTTCAGCAGCATTTAATGAACTGAACAGTCAGTAAGTACAAAGACAGTAAGATTTCTTCTGTGTGAATTTGATACGTGCATATATCTTGCTTTTCTAAAATTGTTAAAGGGGAACTACCAGCTCTTCAAGAATTTTACTTCAATAAATCCCCATGTGCATTGTTCTGGGGCTGACAGCAGGACGGATCGCGTACATCCTGCCATAATGACGTCTTCGCCTGCGCTGTGAGTCCCAGTTGGGTCTAGGAGGCATTCCTAGGAGCCGTCCGGCTCCGGAAGGAACTGACAGCGCAGGCACGAGGACGTCATTATGGCAAGATGTCCGCGATCCATCCTGCTGTCAGCTCCAGAACAATGCACATTTCTTTGGAATAAGGTAATAATTCTGGCGACTAGCGCTACGAAGCTGCTAGTCGCCAGATGGGGATTTATTGAAGTTAAATTCTTGAAGGTGGTAGCTCCCCTTTAAACTTTTTTCTTTTATAAAACTGCTTTTTTGTTTTGTTTTCAATATCTCCCCCCAAAAAAGCTTGCTGCAAGACATGGATAATCAATTGCTGCACTTCCAACTGCTGGGACCTCAATTCCCATCATCGCCAGTCAGCCAGAAGTTGGTTGAGGATGATGGGAGCTGTAGTCCCCATCATCTTGAGGTCCAACAAATGACTATCCTTGATGTAAGGGATTTTTTTTTCCTAGATGAAAAGAAACAAAGTGATTTTTATTTTAAAATGAATTTAGGTCATAGAGCTACTCTGTCTGTATTATTTCTGCTTAAATATCAGGGAGAGGGGGGTCAGTTTTTAGATCTGAAATGTGTGAAAAACAAACAAAGAATTAGATGTGAAAGTATTTTACCAGGGAGAATACATTAAGATTGTATCTCATTTTCAAGTATGCCCTGGGTACGCTTCCTCAGAAGGGTGAAAGGCTGAGTTGACCTTGCCAGGACTAGAACCTGCGACCCAGAGGTTTAAACAGATTCTACAGCTGATGCATTAACCAACTGAGCTATCTCAATCATGCTGCACATTTTTGCACCAGTTAGCATCAATAAGCAGGCCACTAATGATTCAGAAACACACATGGGAGCTCTCTCTGGATTTGCACTGGGGACTCCTGTTTTCAGACTTAAATGATAAGTCTCCAGGGACGGTTTGATTTTCTGGCATAGTGAGTTCACTTTTAAACTGAACCTCTTCCCCCAGTCCATTCATTATCAGTCCAACACACACCTTCCCTTCTCCAAAGTCCTCTCATTATAATTAAGCATCAGCCACAATACAATGTGGAATGCATTTTATATATAATCCCGCACCGGTCATTCTTAGTACTATAATACCACATGTCACAATGGTTCACAAAAACAATGCAGGATGTATCTTATGGATGTATCTTGTTAGTGTTGCACAGTTATAAGGCAAAATAGGTGCACTTCTGTGTGTTTTCTTTTCTATATTGCCATTGTGTGTTGTGAGGGTTGGAGCTGTTGAGATCTGTGATGGATCTGGGACTATCTGGGTCTATAAAATAATCATAGAAAGTGTATTTTGCAGAGGAGTGTGTAAGCTAAGCATTATCAAGGCCAACTATTATGTGGGTCCTATTCAATACCTATTTTATTTCATCATTTGTCTTCAGTGCAACAGAGGTGCCCCTGTTTTTGGCTTCTGTTGCCTGTACACATGAAGTTCAACAATCCAAATATCTGCTTATTTTTGTTTACGCATTTGCATTTTGCTTATTTTTAGGAAGAGCTGCATCAATGACTAACGGGTCTATTAGGTCTCCAATTTCCAATGGTACATTTAATTTTGACGGTCATAGCATGAAAAGTGATGCTCATGTATATCACACAGTCCACAAAGACTCTGGCTTGTACAAGGACCTGCTTCACAAAATACATCTTGACAGAATAACTGATGACCGTCCCAGTCATGAAAACAACTACAGGGTACTGAGGCGCAACAACAGCTACACATGTTATACAGCTGCTATTTGTGGCATGCCGGTACATTCTACCTTCAAAGCATTAGACACAGCCACACCAGAGGACAGTGAAAAGCTGGTTGGTGACACAGTATCTTACTCCAAAAAACGTATACGCTATGACAGCTACTCCAGCTACTGCAATGCAGTTGCTGAAGCAGAAATTGAAGCGGAAGAAGGCGGAGTAGAGATGAAGCTTGCAACAGAGTTGGCTGATCCTATTCCACCTCAAGATGATTCACTGGAAGAAGACAAAGAGGAGAAGGACAAGTCACAAGTTCACCTTCTCTTTCACTTTCTCCAGATATTGACAGCATGCTTTGGATCCTTTGCTCATGGAGGCAATGATGTTAGGTAATGGATTTTCATATATTCCGCTAACTCATTAATATGTTAATTTATATTGTACAGGTGGAACTATCACTATGAATTTCATAAAATATGAATAATACTATACTTAGTGGTAAAGTACCATAGTATTTAAGGCATGGTTACTGAAAGATGGTTTGAATCTGTTCAATATTTGTTAGTATTTACTGAAACAAAAACAGTTCGATTTATGGTTTAAGCTCCTAGCCTATGTTTATGTGCAGAGCCTTCAAAACAGTGATTTTATTTATGTATTTAAAAACTATTAACTAATTTTTACACATCGTCTCCCATTTGGGAGGGTACAGGAGAAGGGGTCATTCAGCAAATTTAGGATTAATATGTGGCTCTGGAACCCATATTATTTTTGTTTTGTTTTATCTACACTTCCTTTCCAGGAGGGAGTGTCAAGGATGGGGTGGTCATTTTATTGGCATTTGGACCCCATATCAGTTATTTAAAAAGCACTACATCTCATGGTGAAAACAGCAGAGAAAAGGGGACCTGTTACCCCTTCCTTGGGACTTGAATGAATTAATATGGGCACTCCAGATTAATTTTAAATGATTAATATGGAGTATATGTACCTTATATTAATTGATTTTGTTTTAAAATACAAAAAAGAATAGATAAATATACCCCATATTTTTACTTTAATTAATTTATTCAGGGAGGAAGCAAAAAAACATAATATGGGGTTTCAGAATCACATCGTTTTTTTCATACTCTCCCTCTTGATCTAATCAGGATGGAGAGATGTGGGATAATGCATTCCACCCACAATTTTTTAAGGGCATTTGCCCTTAAATAAATTAAATCTTTCTTTTTAACAGACTTTTCTTTTTTTTTTTTTATAAAATTTTCAGTATAATAAACCGGTATTGTTCATTATTTGCACAAGATAACAGACACTAGCCAGCTTGCACCAATGTGCCAGGTATATGAATCAACTAAACACTTGTGTCACTATAAGATACCCTAAGTAGAGGCTGTCAAAAGAGATCAAAAAAGAAACCCAATAATAGAGGCGCTAAATAGAAAGAAAAAAATAATATATATTAGTGACAAAAGCAAAATACTAAAAATTGCAGTTCTATATAGGCTATTAAAAACAAATACAAAAAATGGGAAGTGACAATACAAGTTGCCAAGTAATATGGAGGTTACCCTAACCACACAACAAATACCCAGGACAGTATAGCCTAGAGCTGATGGGGTGCCAAAAGTAATTGGTGCCTCAACTACACAACAAATATCCAAGGGAGTATTGCTTAAAACTGATGGTGGTGCCAAAAGTAATAATAAAGTACTCCGCTACTTGAGTACCCAGGATGAGAATGACACAAAAATGTATATAAAGTGCACATCAGCTCTAGACCAGACTGTCTTGGATATTTGTTGTGTAGTTGGGGTACATCTGTATTACTTGGGAACTTCTATTGTCTTTTCTCGTTTTTGCATTTTTAATAGCCTATACTGAGCTGTATTTTGCTTTGTCACTAATAAGATATATATAACAAAATATATTTTTTCTTTCTCTCTGAGTTCCTCAATTATTGGGTTTCTTTTTTGGTCTTTTTTTGACAGCCGCTACTTAGGGTGCCTTATAGTTACATGAGTATTTAGTATAGCTATTTACCCTGAGCTGCACTGCAATGTTTTAGTGATTTATATTTTTTCTTTTTTTTATAGCGGCGCGAGTCCACTCTGTCTTGAGTATATTTATTAGGCATATGAATCAAAACATGTCATATTATTGTTGAATCACATCTCTCACCAGGACAGATCAATAAAAATACACTGGTAAAATGACATATGTGAAGTACACGTGTGTCTCTGATGCTGCCATATCAGCAAGGTTACACATCAACCAACAATCAATCATTCAACATACAAACAAACAACAAGCAATCGGTGTCTTGGGTGTTAATGGTCGGGACTCCCCAGAAACATCCTTTGCAATGTGTTTCACACCCCTCTGGTGTACAGATGGTTAAGTAAGCCTTCTATGACACTGAGTACATCTGAGTATAGTATACTGAAGATGAGGGAAGCTTAAAACCGTTTAGGTGCCAGAGGTGTACGCAATGCATTGCTTTGCACTGCATTGCGTACCACTCTGACACTCAGATGGTTAATATAGTGAAGCCTAGCTTTGGTCCCTGGCGATAATTAGCAGGGGCAAGTAGGAGTGAGGCATAGAAAGCAATAACTAGATCCTCAATTTGCCAACTTCAGGCAGGTGAATTTATTTCTGTGAGCTCTGACAGCATCGCCAGCTGTCGGGGATTAGTGAATGAGGTGTGTAGCCACATTAACATATCTGCCTGTCCTCAGGAATACAAAAGTGGTTCATTAAGGCAGATTTAATTATGTAAATGTGCCATTTAGGAATAATATGGGAAATACAGCTTAGTACATATCACAAGCTGCATTTGGGTGCAATTCGCCCCAGTATTGCGACACTAAACCCTTATTGAATTTACAGGAGCAGTAAACTTTTTTATGAAAAATATATATAGTAGGGCTTTTCCTGCTGAGTAAAATAAGGGTACTTACACTTCTGAGAGATGCATATTTCCAGAGTTACTAGAGTTTAAAGCAGTGTTTTTTTTGGTGTTGTTTTTTTTTTTTTTTTCGTTAACAGTGCCCTCTAGTGGTCAATCTCCAATTAATTATTCTGTTACATTCTGTTTGAGAGGAAAGTTGATGACAAACGGATTTCCATAGAATAGGATAGAAGTTGCTGAGATGTGCTGTCAGGACCTTCAGGAAGTAAATGCTCTCTCACCCACTTCCTGATTATTTGTACTTTTGAATAAAGCAACTGACAGCAGTGGGAGTGCCCTTGCTTTACTCAGCAAGAAAAACTCTGTAACATATAGGTTTCCATTTAAAAAAATTCCAGATCCTTTAAGTGCTTCTCTTCTCCATTGTTGCTGATCTTATCACTTTCTGTGGAGAGCCACATAAAATGACTCAAGCAAAGGTGGAAAATGTTAAGGCAAACTAAATGTGCATAGGGAACAAATATAAATTCCCATTTATTTAAATAGGGCATTTAACACCTTGAATGCTAGATACGTCTACAGATACGTCTACAGTACATTGCTTTTTCAATGCATTGGGGACCTCTAATGGTTAAAAGATTAAAAGCCTTGTTTAAATCCATAGGAATTCTTATTTGTTCAATACAATGTGTTGGTGTTCCTTACAATTGTTCTGCCTTTGTCTTTGTTCAAATAGTTAAGCATCTCCCTCTTTTAAGCTGTGGTTAGAATGTAGATCTTAACAGAAATGTGTGTGGACTGGAGGAATCCATATTTGAACTGCATCTATCTCCTTGTGAGGGGTAATTGCTTGTAGTGTCTGCTTATATTGTCACCATTCTCTATGAAAACTTTTTCCAACTTCAAGTATGCACACACAAGTACATTTAGCATGGATCCCCACAACCTCTCTAGTAACTACATTTGAATATATCACACAATAAAACTACTGCTCAGTGGATAACTAGATAACAGAAGCAGTTTTCTAGATTGGAGTCCTTCACACAACAACCGTGTATATCTGTTTCTTTTTGTAGTGAAACTGTTGTTGTCTATATCTGGATAGTGGCATCTCACTATTTCAAATGTTTATATGGTTCCAAAGAACCATCACACGTGGCTTTTCATTCAGGCTACTATCCATTCCACAATGGACCAGGGTTGAGTAATCTGAGGTCCTCCAGCTGTTGAAGACATCAACTTCCATCGTCCCGACTAGTTGTTGGCTGGTTAGGATGATGAGAATTGTAGTCTTCAACAGCTGGATGGCTTCAGGTTGCCCATCCCTGCAACAGACAATACGTTTAAATCAAAGAAAAACTACAAGTGTTGGTAACAAATGTAACTGCAATTGTAAAAAAGTTTCCTGTTAACACTCTTCTCTTAAAGGGCAACTAACATGCAGATAGGGCTGTGTTATGAGTTCAGTCGAATCCACAGGAGATATGAACGAGGGTAAAAAAAGTGACCCCTGCAGCTGTTCGTGATAGAAACTGAAATGTAAAACTTCAAGTCTCACAGTTCAGATCACGCGTCCTCAATCACAGCTCCCATAGACCTATCTCTAGCAGCCCTTGGGTCTGAGTGCGCAGCTATGCGTTTTTCAGCTGTAAACTTCCTGATTGTGTCCAGCCTCCTGCTAACTGAGGTTGTTTTCTGAGGTTATTACAGGAGAAAACATAGTGACACATGCTAGTTTTCCCTTTTAAAGCGGAGCATTCATCAGATTAATATACAGCCTTAAATCATAATTACATTAGCGATATGCATAGCCATAGTTGTCTTTTCATGAATAATTGTTGCATTAAAGAAAAATAGAACCTTTTATTCAGACCGGCACCGGCAGGGATCTTGCACTAGGCACTCTCTCTGTCAGTCCCTTCTGGTGCCTTAAGGAACAAAGGCATTCAATTCGCCAATCACTGCACTGTTCCCCTCTGCCTGCCTGAATGAAAGGTTCTATTTTTCGTTAATGCAGCAATTATTCTTGAAAAGACAATTATGGCTATGCATATAGCTAATGTAATTATAATCTAAGGCTTTCTATTAATCTGATGAAAGTTCCGCTTTAAGCAGGCTCCTTTGGCCCTCTTTGTGAGTTATAGCCACACACCCATATTATCTAAACAAATGTTTTTCCTTCAACTCCTTTAAGACTAGAGGGATGCGAAACATGTTGTAAAGAAATGTGTTAATGCCCCTCTAATCCTCAAGGGTTTAAAATGCATTGTGGTGGAACCACTGGAAACGTAAAGCAAGCAAACATAGGTTTGTTCAGTAATAGGTCCTATGTGTTTTTAATTTCCCAGCAATGCCATTGGACCACTGGTTGCTTTGTGGCTGATTTACCAGCATGGTGGAGTATTGCAAGAAGCTTCTACCCCAGTGTGGCTGCTGCTGTATGGAGGAGTGGGCATCTGTGCTGGTCTCTGGGTGTGGGGTCGGCGAGTAATCCAGACAATGGGTAAAGACCTTACCCCTATTACACCATCCAGGTAAATAAACAGTGTATATAGTCTTAAGAGGCATCTACCATTAAAGGGATTGTTATGTTGTAAAAAAAAATAACCCGCCGAGTCTTCTTTATAATGTAAGAAACCCATTGCACTATTTCAAACCACTTACCTGTTTGTAGTTCAAAAGTTATGAAGTGTAGAAGGATCCCCTGCCTGCCCCTTCTGGCCGCCTCCCACTGGATCTCCAGTGGTGTTGTGCAACCCGATGGACGCAGCGAGGGACAAACTTCAGTAAGTATAAGGAAAGAGGGTAGGATTTTCCTTTGCATACTGAAGTTTGTGCCTCCCCGCATCTGTCCGGACCAGAGAGAGCTGCTGAGTGAAGTAGCCAGAAGGGGCAGGCGGGGGAGCCTTCTCCACTTCATATGTTTTGAACTACAAACAAAACTGGATTTCTTATATTATAAAGAACACCGAAGGGCTTTTTTTTTTTTTTTTTTCTCTTCAACATTACAATCCCTTTAAGTGTTTTAATTCATTTAATTAATTGTATTTGTCTTTAAACACAGCCTTGACCCTTTGAGTGCAGGATATATGTGCAGTTCCTTAATCTGCAATCTGGCACCCAATGGGTTAAATAGCATGGAATAGACTTCGGTAACTGACAGATTGCATTAATTATATGATTTGCGCAGTCTGATTTTCTTTAACACAAACGTGTGGGCTGTTTGCATGAAGATAAGGAAAAGCAATTCTGGAGAAAATTAACTGCAATATAGGTGACAAGAATATATCCCAGATTTATTTTGAGTTAAATGAGGATTTAACCCCTTGAATGCCATCAAGAACTTCACAATGCATTGGAGACCTCTCTAGTATTCAAGGCTTTAAAAGCCTCATTGAAATCAAATGGAATTGTCATTTGTTCCATTTGGTTAGGTTGGTTTACCCCAGATTTGCTTTTCTTTAGCTCTCTGAGCAAACAGTCCTTTAGACATTCTCATAGAATGGTGGGACCAATAGAAAACAAGGGGAGCAGTTTTGCAACAAACCAGCTGCACCACAAGGAATAAGTAAAAACATACTCAAAATTCACTTTTAACTCCTTGGGGCTTATACACTAATGTGTGATAAAGAGATGAGTTCTGTTGGAGATCTTAGTGCATGGGCTCCATAGAATAACATAGAAACTGGAGAAGTGATTTAACTAGAGAAGTCATTTCCATGTTACATTCTCTTTATCACATCTTAGTGGATAGCCCCCTTTGAATGCTAGAGAGGTCAACTGTTTGTTATGCGTTGTAGAGCTCTCTATAGTTCAAGGAGTTTAAAGTGTTAGTAATGTCCACAAAGCACAGAGGAGCTTGAGCAGAGCCACAATCTTGTTATTTACCACGAATCCCTTCATTGGAATGGTCTAAAAATGGGTGCCTGGTTTTCAAGCCTTGTTGAGGCAATATTGCATTTCTATCAAGTATTAAAAATCATGCAGCAAAAAGGACAAATAGGAATTTCAATTGACTAAAATTAGGCTTTTAAAGTGTTAGTAATGTCCACATAAAAGTTTTTTGCATTTAGAAGACCTTAAAAAAGCAGAGCTAAATGCAAAAAAACGTATCTCTCAAACCGCTATGGTTTAAGAGATACAGGCGTTTAAAGTTTGATCTCTCCTACTGACAGCTGTAAACCTGTCAACAGGAGATCCGTGTCGGTCGACACGGAGGAGCTTGAGTAGAGCCGCAATCTCGTTATTTACCACGAATCCCTTCATTGGAATGGTCTAAAACGTGTGCCTGGTTTTCAAACACTCGTTTTAGACCATTCCAATGAAGGGATTTGTGGTAAATAACGAGATCGCGGCTCTGCTCAAGTGCCTCCTGCTGACAGCTAACTTTAAACGCCTGTATCTCTTAAACCATAGCGGTTTGAGAGATACAGTTTTTTGCATTTAGCTCCGTTTTTTAAGCTCTTCTAAATGCAAAAAAACTTTTTTGTGGACATTACTAACACTTTAAAAGCCTAATTTTAGTCAGTTGATATTCCTATTTGTCCATTTTGCTGCATGATTTTTAATACTTGATAGAAATGCAATATTGCCTCAACATGGTGGAGAGCCACAAAAGCAGCAAAAATAGATTGCAGGTTATTTAGTGAACCACATATTTTGTGTAAAAATCTTCCTACAGTTGCATTAATGTTGAAACTCTGTTGCAATGAAATATTAAGGGGCAGTGCATCCTACAACAAATCTGAGAAAAGTACAATACCATGTTCAGGAAATAAAATACAACAGAAACGAGGACAATAATAAATCCTCAGATTTCAAGTTTGGAGTCACTTAGAAATGTCCATGTTTTTTGAAAGGAAAGCAAATCTTGTCCGTTAAAATAACATCAAATGGGTCAGAAATAGAGTGTAGACATTGTTAATGTTGTAAATATCTATTGTAGCTGGAAATGGCTGATTATTAAAGGGGATCTATCACCCCAGTACAAATATTTGTTAAACGTTAGACTACCTAGCCATTAGGTCGAATTCTTTTATATATATATTTTTTAATTGTCTGTTGCCGAAAATGAATGTTTAAAGACTGCACTTCCGTATAGACTGCAGATACAGCTCTATACCCGCAGCCTGTAAATCTGCCTCCGTTCCCCTCCCTCTAGCCAGCCTCCTCCGATGAAGGAGGCTTCTGTCTGTAAGCTGGAGCGGTCTCATTGGCTAGATATCGATATCTAGCCAATGAGACTGCTCCGGCTTACAGACAGACGCCTCCGTCATCGGAGGAGGCTGGCTAGAGGGAGGGGAACGGAGGCAGATTTACAGGCTGCGGGTATAGAGCTGTATCTGCAGTCTATACGGAAGTGCAGTCTTTAAACATGAATTTTCGTCAACAGACAATTAAAAATAAAAATTAAAGAATTCCACCTAATGGATAGGTAATCTAATGTTCAATAAACATTTGTACTGGGGTGATAGATTCCCTTTAATGAGATATCTACATTTGCTGCAAATGGAGGATTCTTCGACGAAAGCAAAGTTTGAAGGGCACAATTATTATTTAAAATAAAAATAATTATTTCTAACCTTGTCAACGTATTGTCTGTATTTACTATTCATTTTGCAACTTATTTGATTTAAGTTTTCATTGAAAACAAGGTAATTTCTGAAGTGACCCCAAACATATATATATATAATATAAGAACAGTTTAGGGGGCTTTTTGTGTTGACATCACAATGGAAAGAGATTTTGTTCTCGGTCTAGTCCGCTGTCATGGTGTCAGCTGCCCTCTTCACTGATAGCCATCATTCAGTGGGCTAGTCTTTGATTATCAGTTGTATGTTTAAAAGAAGAGAGAGTAAGGAGGAGGGCAAAACCAGCTGCATTTACCTGTCTCTTACAAATTAAGTTTAAGGGTGAAAACAAAAATGTCAGGGATAAACTGTGTTTATGAAGAAAAGTGATATTTTTCAAACCAGGAGGCACTGCCCCTTTTACAGCTTTTGGAATTAAATTGTGAAGAAACGGTTGGTTATTTATGGGTTATGTAACAGAAATTGCAAGACCAATCAAGAAATGTTTTCAATTTGTTACACACTTTGATTCCTTATAAAACACAATCTAATTTGGCCGAATTTATTTAAAAAATGTATAGCACTGTGGTGGTCAGTAAAATAAAGAACTTTGTAGACAGGCAGAATTTTTAGTAACCATCTGGGAATTTTAGGAGCCAGTGAGTGAGTGCACGCAGGCAGATATAAATACTCCAAAATGTTAGGAGCCAACAATTACATTTTAAGGCCCATCGATTCTTAATAAACAAATGCATTTCTCTTAATGATTCCATGTTTTTCAGATTTGTAAAAAAAAAAAAAAAAAGCCCATCCTCTGTTTCTTTTAAAACATTGATGGGATAGTAACAATCATTGTCAATATAAACACACTCACATATACAAGTATACATTCATACACACACACGTCATACACATACCTGTACACATTCACACATACCTGTATATACACTAAAAAATATAATTTTGTAGAGCTTTTCTGCAGAGTAGCTCTAGGGTTCTCCCACTGCTGGCAGATGCTTAATTCAGAAGATATCATAGCCCAAATTTAATTTTTCAGAGGAGAGGTGCTGCACTTTTTTAGTGGTCATAACATGTCATGGTGGCGCTGATACTCTTGCTGTACATGGAGATATTGAGGGTGATGTAATAAAAAATGAGGCCCATTGCATCTCTGACAAAAGAGGCTGATGTACTAAGACCAAATGGATCAATACTGGAACAAGCCAACAGTACCAAATTAGACAAAAATTCCCATTGCTTTAAATGCAGGTTGTAATGGTCTCAACATATTGCTTCACAGACACAATGGGCCTTATGCGAAGCAATTCTGGGGTAACCGACTACACCCCAGGTTACAAATAAAAATTACATTCAATTATATGTATAACTCATGGAATGCCAAAGAGGTCTCTAATGGGAATTCGGGGATTTTTTTTCTCCCCCTTGGCTCAGTTGACTTTCCCCATAATTTTTCCAGTTTGCTGTCCCAATGTCAACATAGATCACAAAAGCAAAACACTACTATAACATGGGAAGGCCTTAAAGTGCTTCACTGATCCACATGAAAAATATATTTTTTGTTTCATAACTTTTGAGTTCCACACCTTCTAGCAATGGGAATACCCTTGTTTTATTCAGGTGAAAAAACCCCAATATATAATCACATAGCATTGTCTTAGGTACATGAGTCAAGGCAAGACTGTACAGCTCTGCAGGATGAGGTGTTAACCCTTTGGTGCTAGAGATGTCTCTAACACATTCTCAAACAATCATATCTTTAGCATCCCAATTATTAAATGGCCCTCGTCACCAAACAATGTGAACAGTACTGAGATAGGGCAATACATTACCAATGCAGAGGTTTACAGTTTATGTTTGTAAAGTTTCTTTCATAAAGCACAATGTCACTGCCTATGTCTGTCAGTGAAGCTGCCATTTATAAGGATTTTCCGGTAAGTATCACACTGCTGAGCAGGGTGACATAGAAACAAAATGTGACTGTCAAGTGTTTTCTTATGCTCCCTGCAGTGGATTCACTATTGAGTTGGCTTCGGCGTTCACAGTTGTAGTAGCTTCCAATATTGGACTCCCTATCAGTACCACACACTGCAAGGTATGCCTTTGCCATGAGATTGCAGCTGGGGTTGTCCGGACTATCAATTTTCTTTGTGATTCAGATCAATATCTAGTGGCTTAAGAGCAACTAGCAGAAAATACTGTGTAGCTTTAAAAATACTGACCTCAGAATTAATGTTACATTAACTGATGGCTATATTTTGTGAAACCACTATTAATAATCCTTAGTTGGATTTTTCAAGTTAAGTAACGGTGCTACGAACCTCTATAAAAAACAGTTTATATAAAATGCTTATTTTAAACGCATAGTAATACATGGAAATATGTTTGCTTTAAACAGGAGCAAACTATTTTAGAGACTGTAGGAGTCCTGCCACTCTCTCCAAAATGGTCTGGTTTCATATAAATCTGTGTTTAAAAAGTCTCTCCTCTGGCCCTTTTCAGTTATATCAGTTCATTCATTCTTTCAAAAGGAACTGACTCTGGTCATTTCAGTCAGCTTTGCCCACAAAGTTCTAGTGCTGTGGTAACACTAATTGGCATGTAGACTAAGAGAGATGCTCCCCTGATCTAAACACTTTTTCCGAGTCCTGACACTAATTACGGCAAAGGTTTTTGCTGTGAAATGTGCATATAAGGGAAATCTGTTCTTCAGTTTGAACACCAAGTACCATGACCGTAGCTACCGGCATGGAAGGTGGCTGGTTGTAGGACCAGAGTTAGCTTCTTAATGGAGGAACTGATGTAACTGAAAGGGACAGGGAGATTGCTATGCATTGTACCCCACTCTTATCCCTCAAAGGAGATAAACAAAACTGGTTTAGGGAGTGTGACTAAAATCCATGACTAAAACAGTTTACCGTAGTTTAAGGCAAACTAATTTCTAAGTATTACTAGCTCTTTAACCCTTTCAGGGTCAGTGGGGTGTCCAAGCATTGCAAAGTGTTGCTTAAAGACCATTTTCTCTGTCGTCCAATACAGGTTACTGGTAACTTTGGGTAAGCGATCCGCCCCTTTAAGTAGGCAGGAACAATTCTAGAATTGATTGCAGGGAGTGGAGCCTACCCTCCCCCCTTGGCTGCAGCTAGCCAAGCAGCTCCAGAAAGATTTGTTCCTTGGTGAAGACACAGGCAAAAGAACAGTTCTGCTTTAGTTCTAGAAATGTTTTATTTTTCTGTTAGAAATGGAATACCACCATTAGGCAGATTACCATAACTGACAATGCCCTTAGATGTGGCTAGCTCAGTATCCAGGTGCTTTTTGTGGACCTTAAGCCCTGGGGGAAAAATCTTGGGTTCAAGTTCCTTCGTCAGGAGTTGCCCACCGAGGCTTCTTTTTGATACATGGTAATCTGAAGACAGAAGATCTGCAGGAAAGGTGAGCAACCCTTTGAGTGCTGCAGGTCCACATGTCCCACAGTGCCCCTCCAAACAGGGTTTTTTTCCTTGGGAGTTCTTATTGCGCACTCCTGCACTCATTGGGTCTATCTGTATGTTTGTTTGATGTTTTGGATCAGGTTTATGTGGTAACTTAACCCTTTAGCTGCTGGTTTGCATCTTTTGGAGGTGGTTATTGTCACTTTCCCTACTGGGTTCAGTGTTTTTTGGATCTTCTAACTTGTTCTAGTGATGTCTCATGTAATTTTATTTCACAGTTTTCACTTTGACAAAATTTGAGTTCTCGCACGCTTTACCGCATAGACGCCATTGCTCCATTCACTCCTATGGGACTGTACAGTTTGGGACATATCTCTGCAACCACTCAAGGTAGCGACTTCAGACAGAGCTCATTTTAATTGTCTGACCTTGCTCTATCATCAGGTTACCATTGCAAGTGTGTTGGGGGCTCAGGGGACTTCGCGGCACTGTTGGGGTACTTACTCTGGGAAAACTAAATTTCCCATGAAAGCTTGCTTCGCGCACTCGTTTCTGATTGGCTCCCGCCGCAGTAGCCATTTTGTGCCTTTTCTAGAACGAGTATCCTACGCAGGGCTTGGACTCTCCTTCTCTCCTCTGCAGATTAACTCTTCACTTGCCAGATAAGTGTATTTTGGTGATTTCTGGGGTGAAATTTTAATCATTCATGGCAGACCCCCTCTTCAGTCAGATCTTCCTTGCCTAAACCGCAGGGGGTACCTGACATATCAGATTCCTCTGAGGAGGAACTGTTCGTGGATTCAGACGTTGAGGAATGTTCTGCTGTGGGTTCCTCTCAGTTTTTTGGGACCCCTTTGAGGCTGATCCTGAGCCCCCTCGGCTGAGGGCCTGATCAGGGCTGTCTTGACTACCCTAAACATTCCCTTAGTTCAGGAGGTTTCTTCAGATCCTTTTGATGTGTTTCAGGAGCCTAAAAAACCCCTTACTTGTTTTCCACCTAACCCCACTCTTGACCGCCTTGTGTCTGATGATTGGAAATCTCCGGACAGGAAACCTTCTGTTTCCAAGAAATTTGCCAAACTTCACCCCTTCTCTGAGGCAGCGCTTGCTCAGTGGGTTCATCCCCACAAAGTGGATGCTCCTATCTCCAGGCTATCTAAGTCTACTGCCTTGCCAGTTTGTGATGCGTCCACTCTGAAAGACTGGACTGATAAGAAACTTGACGTTTCCTGGCTTAAGTCCATTTTTGCCACTACTGGGACTACCATGCGTCCGGTGTTCGCTGTGGCATGGGTTAACCGGGCCGTTGCATCTGGACTGAACAGCTCATCCTGGCTGTCCGTCAGGGTGCTCCTACTTCGGATACGTTGCTCCTTCTTGCCAACATTTCTGACACACAGCACTATGTTTCTGCTGCCTTATTTGATGCCATCCGTTTGGCGGCTAGGGTTTCCACCATGTCTGTGGTTGCCAGACAGGCTCTTTGGCTCAAGATCTGGTCTGCTGACACTGCTTCCAAGAAAGCCTTGCTCTCCTTGCCTTTTCAAGGCACATCATTGTTTGGGCCAGATCTTAAAGATCTGATTAGTGAGGCCACATGGGGTAAAAGTACCCTTCTGCCTTTGGTCCCCAGGAAGAAAACACCTCTCAAGCATAATTGTTTTTTTCGTTCCTTCCAGACTGAGACACGTCCAGCAAACCAGGAGGTTCCCTCAGCTCCACGTGCCTCCTCCAAGCCCAAACAGCAATGGAAGCCCAAGGTCTCCTCCAAGCCCAAGGCTTCCAAGCCTTCTTCAGCATGACTCAAAGAATCCAGGGCCCCAGTCTGCTGTGGGTGTCCGTTTGTGTCACTGCCACAGCTTCTGAGAGGATTCAGTGGTGGACCTGTGGGTTTTACAGGTAGTGACGGAAGGTTACAGGATCCCCTTTCATCTCTCTTCCTCCCTTTCACTTTTTCCCTTCTCAAACACCTCAGGGTGCAGAGAAACTACGTCTGTTCAACGGCGCTATTCAGGCTCTTCTGGACAAGGATGTTCTAGAGCCGGTTCCAGTTCAGGACAGAGGTATAGGTTTTTACTCAAACCTCTTTGTGTTCTCCAAGAAGGACGGTGGTTGTCATCCCATTTTGGATTTGAAAGATCTCAATTCCTTTGTGATCAGGACTCATTATCACCAGGAGTTCCTAAGGACAGTGATTGCTGCTATGTCCCTGGGGGAATTCCTTGCTTCTCGGATCTTCAGGACGCATATCTACATATCGCCATTCATCCAGTGAGCCGGCAGTATCTCAGATTTGACTGCAACAGAGGGCACTTTCAGTTTTCTGCTCTTCCCTTTGGACTGACTACAGCTTCTCAAGTCTTCACCGTGTCCTGGGAACTTTTTTTATCCGTCTTCCACCGGGATGGCATCAGAGTTACTCCATACATGGACGACCTGCTTCTGAAAGCCCCCTCTGCGGAACTTCTTCATCAGCAGGTTCAGGACTGCATTCATGCTCTCACCCATCACGGGTGGATCATCAACGTGGACAAGTTGGATTTTGTCCCATCCCAGAGTCTGGTGTTCCTGGGCCTTCTCGTCGACACTCAGCAGAGCATGGTGTTTTTCACAGAGGAAGTGGCTCATCAGATCGCCCAAAGAGTATCTGCTGTTCTGGCTCTCGATCCAGTTCCAGCCAAGAAGCTGTGCTCTCTAGTGGGGAAATTCATGTCTACCATAGAAGCGGTCCCATTTGCCATGGCTCACACCAGGGAACTCCAGAAGTTCGTGATCCAGGCGTGCAGGGGTCAGTCGGACCTTCTGAAGATGTCAGTGTCACTTCCTCTTCATGTGGAACTGAGTTTGTCCTGGTGGCTCAACCTCTCCAATCTGCTGAAGGGCAAGTCCTTCCTAGTATGTTTCTGGACCACGGTGATGACAGATGCCAGCCTCTCTGGATGGGGAGTGGTCCCGGGTCACCTGAGTGCACAAGGTCGGTGGTCTCCAGAGGAATCTCTCCTTCCCATCAACGTGTTGGAGCTTCAGGCGATATTCCATGCCCTTCATCTTTGGACTCCCCAGCTGTAAGAATGCCCAGTCCGAGTACATTCCGACAAAGCCACGGCCCTGGCCTACATCAACGGGCAGGGCGGAACAAGAAGTTTCACTTCTTGGTTAGAGGTCAAGGCTATTTTGTCCTGGGCAGAGGAACACATTCCTGCCATATCCGCAGTACACATTCCTGGTGTAGACAACGTCATGGCAGACTTCCTCATTCGACACACGGTGGGCAGTGGAGAGTGGGAACTGCACCCAGAGGTGTCCTCCCTCATTGTTCAGAAGTGGGGTCTTCCTTGCATCGACCTGATGGCCACAAGACTCAACCAGAAGATCCCGAGGTTCTTCTCTTGCTGGAGGGATCCTCTAGCTCTAGCGGTGGATGCCATGTACATTCCTTGGTTATTTCCTCTGGCTTACATCTTTCCTCCCTTTCCCATGTTGCACAGGGTGTTACGGAAAGGCTTGGTTTCCGGAGCTTCTGGATCTGTCAGTGGTGGAGGCATTCTGGCTCCCTTACCGTCCGGATCTTCTTCTAAAGGGTTACCTTTGGAAGGAGGATGTTCATCGTCTGGCTTTGATGGCTTGGAAATTTAATCCTCAATACTGAAGAAGGGTTTTTCTTCTAGTGTGGTGGCTACTATGCTTAGTGCCCGAAAACCGGTTTCTTCTAAGGCCTACCATAATGTTTGGTCGACCTTCCTGTCTTGGTGTGCTGATAGGGACCTCTCTTAGGATTTTGATCTGCTTATGGTCCTGGCCTTCTTGCAGGACGGTGTGGATAAGGGCCTCAGCTTGAGTTCCCTTAAGGTTCAGACTTCTGCTCTCTCTGTTTTCTTTCAGAGGCGCATTGCTATTCTTCCTGATGTCAAGGTTTTCTTCCAGGGTGTTGCTCATACTCGTCCTGTCTTTAAGACTCCTGCTCCTCAGTGGGACCTTAATTTGGTCTTGGACGTCCTTCAGCGCCGTTCCTTTGAGTCCTTGGCTACTATTCCTTTACGCCTGTTGACGTGGAAAATGGCCTTCTTCCTGGCGATCATGTCTGTTCGCCATGTTGCAGAGTTACATGCTCTGTCTTGTAAACCACCCTTTTTGGTGTTTCACAAAGACAAGGCGGTGCTTCGCTCTTCTCAGGAGTTTCTCCCGAAGGTGGTCTCTGAGTTCCACATTAATCAGGAGATTGTGGTGCCTTCTTTCTGTCCTGACCCTACCTCTGACAAGTTTTATGTACATTAGACAATCCGATGTGCTGTTCATCATTCCTGAGGGCCCCAGGGCAGGAAGACCTGCATCCAAAGTGACTATTGTGTCATGGTCAAGTCCACTATTGGTAAGGCTTACGTGCTGAGGAAGAAACCTGTTCCCATTCTACCAGATCTAATGGGGCTTCTTGGGCTTACAAGAATCAGGCCTCCCCTGATCAGTTGTGCAAGGCTGCTACTTGGTCATCTGTGCACACCTTTTCGAAGCACTACCATGTTGATATGCTGGCATCAGCTGACGCCTGCTTTGAGAGGAAGATCCTGGAGGCAGTCTTGCCTGTATAGGATCTTCTTCGGTTCTTGATGCTTCCTCCACTTTCGAGCCCTGTTGGCTCTAGTTCTGTGTGCTGTGTAACAGTTCTTGGGGTGTTGTTACCCCTTTTCAGTGTCCGTTGACACTTCAGTTGTTTTGTTGGGCTATTTCTGATCTGCTCTGGTGACTTTGGGGGCCTTGTACCTAGTCCTTGCCTTACTTCCCGCCTCTGTGAAACTCAATGGTTGTACATCCCAAAGTTACCAGTAACCTGTATTGGACGACAGAGAAAGGAGGATTTTAGTCATACCTGTTAAATCCTTTTCTCTTAGTCCATACAGGTTACTGGTCTCCCACCTTGTCAAGGGACCATGCTTGGCTCTTCTGTGGCAGATTGTGGAGGTCCTTCAGGATCATGCTCACAGGAGTCTTCTTTCCCTTCCACTATCTAGTCAATAGTTAGTGTCTCAAATCTTACTGGAGCTGATTGGCTAGCTGTCGCCAAGGAGGGAAGGTAGGCTTCACCCCCTGCAATCAATTCTAGAATTGTTCCTGCCTACTTAAAGGGGTGTATCGCCTACCCAAAGTTACCAGTAACCTGTATGGACTAAGAGAAAAGGATTTAACAGGTAAAACTAAAATCCTCTTTTATAGTTGGCCATTTTTGTTTTGGCCCAGTTTGGCCAAAGAAGTCCTAAAATAAGCATTTGTCTCAGAGAGCATTCTCGAATTTAACGCTACTCATGCCACTGCATTGATCTGAAGCAAATGACCTAAAAAAAGCTGCACCTTCTACATCAGCCGTTTATCTCTCTCATTGCATGAATAGCGCATGGTTTTCCTAAGTGTAACTTCACCTGTCAACCTCTCTCTTTATTTTATTTTTGTTTCACAGTGGATTTTGCATTGAAGTAATGTGTGCGTTAAGTGTACTAGTAGCCTCTAATGTTGGTATACCCATAAGTTCCACTCATTGCAAGGTATTGAGGTTTGCAGTGGTAATCTAGAGAGAAAAAATCAAATCACATGTGCTGCAGACTGGAAATTCAGATTTAAGATGATTGCAATTGCCTTCAATACATTTTATTTAAATTTTACATAAAGCACAGGTATCAAAAAACATCTGTTGACTTCAGACCCATCTCATATTTGAGCCACTTTTTTTGCTCTTTTCTTCACTTTTAGGGCCCAGTGCACAAATGAGGAATTCTGATGCAAACCAGTTGTATTATAGGAGCTATTAAAAACTGGGTTTTTGAAGGGATGTTAATGGTTGTTTTTATGCTGTTGTTTGGCATTTAACTGTAAAATATTAAACAGAGTGAATAATGTCAGTCACTTTTTTAATACACAATAGTCTGACTTACTTAGAATTTAGCATTTAATTTCCCCACCACCATCCTTTTCTCAAAGGGACCAAACTTTGAGATTGAGAGGTTTCTATTAAAACCCGATTCCTTCCAATTGTCCCTGATCTCTAGGGACACTCTCTAGTTTGGCTGTTTGTCCCCGAATGCTTCTATCCCTGTTTTTTGTCCCTGGTTTTAAAATTGAATTTCAGACCCATATTTTATATGCTTGTCATTACAAAATCAGTGGTTTATGAGCTTTTTCACATGGCACTCTTGCTTATTTATATTATTTCATGTGGAAATTACGTGTTGATAATTTCTTTTCTTGCTGTTCAAATGCTAAGACTTTTGTGCAAATGTTTCTCCTTGTGACACCACGTACTGTAACTAACCATGGGTAAGAGTGTCCTATTTGAAATCTTGACAGTTGTGCAACCCCGCCTGGTTAGTCACAGTGCAGGGTGTCAGTAGTGGTCCATAGTACCATGCAGTGAAAAACAAGGCATTTGAACAACCAGAATAAATATGACCAACATTTGTCTCTGTTTGAGTAGTTTTAATATGTCTTGTGCACCGACTTAGTTTTAATCATGCTCATTGTGTACTCACAAAGAGACAAATGTCTCCTTGTGAGTGAACCTCCTGGTGAATTACCGTGACAACTGGAGACAGGCTGACATTAAGGAAATGGGTGTTAAATACTATATATAACGCAACCCTTGATCATCAAAGAGTGTGACTGACACATCACTCACTACAGTGCAACGAAAGACAAAACATTTTAACCACCGCTATCCATTTATTTTAACCATTGTTATTCCTTTGTTCATCAGTGTCCTCTCTTGTATTTGGGAGATTAAAAGCCTATTGATGGCAAATTTAGAGAATTTGTTATCACACCACTTTTCTTTTGTGCACAAGGCCCTAATAAGTTGAAACTTTTTTTCTGAACTATGTTGTTTGGAGTCTTCCTTGGGAAAGCTACAAGGCTTTCTGTTTCTGGTTTCTAACGTTTGGCTATGCCAAATGCACAATTTAACCATTTGAGTGCCAGGGGGTACACAACAAATTGTTTTGCAATGCATTGCATACCCCTCTGGCATATAAATTGATAATTCAAATGTGAAACTAAGATTTGGGGACATTGTTTACCCTTTTCCCCCACGAGTGCTACAGGAGTGTGCAGTAAATTTAAAGAATAATTTGTTCCTCACCCATCTGCCACTCGAAGGGTTAAAATTAAGACCTACAGCAGTGAGCACCATTCATTTTGTTTTTGCTCACTAAAACATAACTCATCAGTAAAATAAGTATTTGAAGGCAAAAGGCACATGTTTAGTTTAGAGCAAACTATTGATTCTTCCAAATCTTTCTAACAATCTGTAATCTCCTAACTGCTTCATTTCCTTTCCATGACTAATAACTGATTAAAAAAAAGTTCAGTATGTTTTTCATATAGCTCAAATATGGCCCTGCTTTATAAAGAAAACAAGGGAGGGGGCTTATGCACTAAAGTCTAACTTCACTAGTGTGATAAACTCTCCAATTTCTAGTTTATTAAACCTATGCACTTACATTATTCCAGCTTGAGCAATGTTAGTGCATAGGATTCACAGAGTATAGGAATTTGTCAGAGTGGAGACATTATTTTCTCTTTATCATATTTTAGTGCATCTCCCCAAAGGGTATTTGTAGGTTAAACCAACTGCATCTTAAGGGACAAATAAAAATTCCATTGATTTCAATTGGGTTTTTGCCCTGTGAATGTTAGATTAGTCCCCAAAGATTTAAATTCGTTACTTTAATCAATGGGAATGTTTATTTGTCCCCAGTGATATATTTTTTTTGGCTCCAGAATTGCTCCAGTCCATAAAGTTTTTACAGTGACTGTGTATGTAATAAAGTTCATGTACATCATAATCATTAGTGCATTATTTATAGTATTTTCATTTTAGTTTTATAAAAGTGATTCCTATCCACACTCAATAGTATTTTAACAGTACAAATAACTGATCCCTTTCACTCATTGTTTAAAAAGATAATCTCATAAGCAAAAATAATCTTAGATTTACTAAACTAGTGTTAAGTTTACCACAAGTGCAATGCTGACTTACTTTTTTCTCTTTTTAAAAAAAAAACCTCCACTACACTGAAGGTTGGATCGGTCGTGGCCGTGGGCTGGATTCGATCACGGAAAGCAGTCGACTGGCGTTTATTCCGCAACATCTTTCTGGCCTGGTTTGTTACAGTTCCTGTAGCCGGACTGTTCAGTGCAGGAATCATGGCGATCTTTCAATATGGCATACTGCCTTATGTCTGATCGCTCAGCCTCTGACTACTACTAAAGCAAAATCCTAAAGCGTACTGAATATCGCCCTATGCTACAGCAATATTTCATGCTGCCTATCTGGTGGCCTGATGGGGGTTTGGGTTGGGGATAAACAAGCCCTTATACTTGGCAAAGCATCACCTTGGTGTAACTACTTTATCTGCTGTATATAATAGATGTCAAATTGGTGACATGCTGCGATGTGGCTTATTACTTATATTTAAATATATATATGTGTATTGTAGGTAACACTACCAGAATATTATCATTTGGGATGAGAGTAATTGCCTAGACTTTTATATTTAGATAAAAGCTGTACATAATGTATTATTTTTGTGAGTTATTTTTTTTCTTACAAATGGTTTAGATTAGAAAAAGCCCAAATCTGCTTGACATTCTGCAATTGATAAGCGAGGTACAGAGAGTATACTTCATAAAATTTTGTAAAGCTGTATTGAGGTTTGAGATGTCTATATCGGGTAGGTAATATTTGGCTCTCCAGCTGTTGGGAGCTACAACATTTATCATCCCCAGCCAGTTGTTGGCTGGTTGGGGATGGTCAGAGATTTAGTCTCCTGCAGTCGGAGAGCCAAAAGTTGCCTACCGCTGGTCTGTATGCTACAAATTATTATACTGGAGCAAACATATTTGCTTTTATGATAAAATTCACGGCATATAACTAGGTTTTGTATGTATTATACTGTAATTTCTAGTTGTAAATATGTATAAGCATATTTTTATTGGTGCACTTCCCATCATCATTTTGGTTAAGAAAGTATAGGAAGTACCAAAGACAGTGTGGGGTTTGCTTGCCAGTATTTTATATTCTCAGCTTGAAGAGTCTAATCATACCTGTGTGTCAAAGCTTTATTAATCAGAGAGTGTTAAACCAACCTCATAACGCTGTAATGAAGCAAAATTAGAATGTGTGGAACAGCACATATTAAAGCACATAAACATTTGTGTTCATTCTGCAGTTGATATGTTTAAATAATAATTAATTCTTAGCATCTACTGCTTTCTTTTTTTTAAAGTGTGTGTTTTTCATTACTTTATGTAATCACTGGAAAGCTAATTCTTTATTATCTATTTGGGAGGGAAAAATTATGTAACTTGCTTGAAGTTTAGGCAGCGTTTTTTTTAATTTGAAGTAAATTAAGCTTATTCAGTAATATCTTTAACCAGACCAACATATAATAGCAAATATACTTTGAAATAAATGGCTCTTAATCAGCTTGACAGGACTTTCCAGTATGTGTCGTTCATCCAGTCAGCTGCATCTGTTAACTTTTTTGCATTTGAACTTTGCTATAGTCTGTTGCTGAACTGTGATGTTTTAATATCTTGGGAATGTTTACATTGTATTAAAAAACAATGGGGGAGATGTGCTAAGATGTAATAAAGAGGATATGATGTCTCCAGTGATATCACTTCTCCAATCCCTATGTTATTTCAAGAATTCTTGAGTGGGAGAGATCTTATTAGTGCACTAGTATCAAAGCCCGCATACATGGGCTAAAGTGCACCCAGTGGCCCTGGCTGCTGCCCCAGAGCAGAGACAGGTGGTGAGCCGCCCGGAGCTCCCTGCTCCGGATCAGCGCGTTTGGTGAATCTCTCGCCGAACGCGCTGGTCCTTAACGGGGAGCTCCAGACGGCTCACAGCAAAGCTCCCTGGGTGCGAAACCACACATGCACAGTAGAGACTGCTGGAACAGCAGTCTCTACTGCGCATGTGCGGTTACGCTCACAGGGAACGACGCATTCTATCACTTTATATTATAGCATAGGCTTTATCATCTCCACATTATCACTTCTTTATCGCCCCTTAGTGCATACCCCCCCATGAGTGGGCCGCTCTTTTTATGGCTATTGTTGTGAAGATGTATGAACAAAATGCAGAATGTATATAGATGCACCCGTATACTGTATGAAGGGCTCCTTCTTTCTGTTAAACAAATTAAGAGCCACTTACTCTTTGACCCCCTCGATTAATTGATTCACAAGGTGTTGCATACCCTTCTGTGCCTCAAAGGTGGAAGTTGTATTCTGTGGTCTTCACACTACAGAAGCATCAAACCTAATTTAACATCTTCTAACCATTGTACTGTGAACTTTTTTCTTCACTGTATTTCATGCCAAAATTAATTAGGTATTGAAAGATCTGCGTACAGCATATTAAATCTATATATAATTGAAACATTAGTCCAGTGACTTCTCAGCATTTCATTAATGTAATTTATGGAGGTATCTCTTCTAATTAGAATATATTTTCATAGTTCTGTAGGTGCAACCAATATCCATGTTTGGCTTCTCCTGCCATTATAGAAGAAATACAGTTAGATTCTCCATAAATGGAGCAAGTGGAATAATTCTGGAGCAAACCAGCTGAATCATATGGGAAAAAATGCATATTCCCAAATTTATCTTTCTCTAACCCTCAGTGCCATAGATTTACACAATGCATTGATTTGCAGTGCATTAGAGACCTCATTGCTCTCTTTGGTGCAGTTGGTTTACCCTTGTGTTACTCCAGTTTTTTAACATAAGGCATTCAGATGTGAAAAACAAATTAAGAAAATGGGAAGGAAAATATTGCATTTGTGAAATAACATCTCTATTGCCTTTTATTTTTAGGATAAAAAAGTAGATTATAACAAATGTATATATTTTTTTCTTTTTTTATTATTTGGAAGGTAAACAGGAATAACAGCAAAAGGACAGAATAAAGCTACAGGGGAAAGCCAAGTTAACATTATCAGAAAAACATGTACTGAACGTATGTGGGGAAGCGACAGATGCCCAGTAGATTTAACTTTTCAGAAAGGTGGCCATATTTGAAAGACGTGCTATTTGTCACATCTTTCAATTGCTTGGGGATGAACATTTTGGAAAGTTATGTGTGTTGCTATATGCTACATAATATAGGATTGTAATATGGTTATAATAATATACCAGTGAGCTGATATACACTAATTGGGTAACGATCAATAGTCATCTCTAAGTTCTAAAACAAATACCAGAATTATTTTTATATTCCTCTTTATACATTTTTTTTTCTCTAGACACAAAATACTAGAATTAGAAATCCCCAGTGCAATAAATAAAGTCTCTATAATTGTAACATTTTTAACTTTGAACTACAATAAGCCAGCTCAGAATAAGACTTTCATTGAACTCTTAGTAAACTATCTATGTAGGAAGTTTTACAAGATTTATATCCAGCTATGCTGACATTTTCACAACTTGCACTTTTTATACATATCCCTCTTAGCATCTGCAACTTATCAAGTGTGGTGTATATCATTTTGGATTTAAATGACAGGTGACAAATAAGTAAGTGGAATCCTTGTAGCATGCTATAATGATTAGCTGAGCATACTGTAAATGCTCTGTGTAACAGGTACCGGCTCTAAGAAAAACAGCAGTTATACTAATGCTGCCTTGATGGTGTTCCTTTGGGCTGTCTTCCATTATGAAGTTGATCTCTACAAATTGATGTTAATGTTGAAATGCTGCTATTTTTATTTTTTCCATTAAAAAACTTCCCTTGGTACATCATATTTGTGTTTTTTTTTTCTTCTTGTTCATTCATGTATGCTTATTTTACTTTCTGGAAAGGTTTGATCTTTCAAGTCGCCCAAAATAAACGTTTATCTTCAATGGTTTGCTTTACCATTAAAGGGATAGTAATACTTGAAAATAAGTTTATTTTATATTGTAGCCCTTAAAAAAAACTTGAAAAATTATATAAGTCTTATCTCCCAAACCTTTATGGTTTGGGAGATATTCAGAAGTAAAGTTTCCCCTGGAGTGGCGTCATTGCTCCACCCATCAGATTTGGAATCCGGTCCCGTGACCGGCTGTGCCTCTCCAGAAGTGCTGAGATCACCATCTTTAAAAAGAATTTCTTGATTGGAATGGTCTACAAAGTGTGCTTTCAAGCCAGGCACACTTTGCAGATGGTTCCAATTAAGTAGTTCTTTTCAAAGATCGTGATCTCGGTACTGCTAAAGAGCTGCCGGTTGCTCTGTGGACCGAATTCCAAATCTGTCCACTAGATGGCAGACTTGGCTGAAAACAGCCAGGAAAAGAGCAATTTACTATATTTTACATGTGAATATCTCACAAACTTATATAATTTTTCATGTTTTTTTAAGGGCTACAATTTAAAATACAATTATTTTCAAGTATTACTATCCCTTTAATGTGGCCCAATGTGTTATAGTTTATTAACTAAAACTATGAGGCTGTTTATTCATAATGTTGTTTGTGATTACATTTTGTAAAATGGAACTCACTATTGATTCGTTCAGTAATTTTTATTCTGCTGTGTGCACCAGCTTAGGGTGCCCCACTTTTTCCCATGAAGATTTTGAGAAGCATTTTAAAGCTGTGTCTGTAATGTACATTTATGGAAATTATTATTGATAATATGCTCTTTGTTATTTTGTTTGTGAGACAAAAGAATAACTATACATGTTTGTGCTGTTCCCTTTGTTAAGCCCTTGAGAAATTTGAGGTGCTTTGAATGAAAAAAAAGATTAAGAACCACTGGAGTAATTGAAGCTGTAACTATAAGAACGGTCTTCATCTGATAAACAAATCCCTTCTAGTCTTATTAGATCCTAATGCACAGTTTTTGCACAAGTTTTACAAACTGTGTAACATTTGTTAAAAATCACAGTTAGATATATAATAATTAAAAAGGTTGTACACAACATTTAAATTCTCCTGGAAATATATAATTACACATCATTTACTTTTTATACACTATTCTGTACTTGAATTTAATGTAGTCACTAAATGTTACATAAGATTTATGAGTGTAGGGTCCTTGCTGTCCTTAACCTATTTTTATTCTTTGCATTCCCATTACAGCTGGTCATGTAGTTATATTTTGAGCTGTGTATAGTTGACCTTTGTGAGTTCAAATGTACCATAATGCAAAGGATATCCTATGTGTACTGTGATCTTATCAGGGATTACCAGGAAATATTAAACAGTATGTTGCTTCTTTAATACAAAAACATTAAATACAAAGCCCTCAAAAATATAACAGAATATCAACATTGAGTAACTCGGCAGGCAAATGGCAAATGAGATTCAATATAGACAAGTGTAAAGTTATGCATTTTGGGTATAATAATATAAATGCAACATATAGTTTAAATGGTGTTTCTCTGGGGAAATCTACAAATGAAAAGGATTTGGGAGTAATGGTAGACAATAGACTTAGCAGTAGCATGCAGTGCCAGCTGGCAGCTGCAGAGGCCAATAAGATACTGGCATGTATTAAAAGGGGTATTGACTCAAGGGAGGAAGATGTTATTATGCCTCTTTACAGGTCCATGGTAAGACCCCACCTAGAATATGCTGTTCAATTCTGGGCGCCCTTTCTGAAAAAGGACATAATGGAACTAGAGAAAGTGCAGAGGAGGGCTACAAAACTAGTAAGGCGAATGGAAAGTTTTAGTTATGAAGAAAGGCTAGAAAAGTTAAACTTGTATACACTAGAGGGGATATGATAACACTATATAAATATGTTCAGGGCCCATACAAAGGGTTCTCCAAAGACCTGTTCATTAACAGAACAGTACATAGGACAAGGTGCCACCCGCTTAGACTTGAGGAAAGGAGATTTAATCTACAACAGCGGAAGGGTTTCTTTACTGTAAGGACAATAAAGATATGGAATTCACTGCCTGAGGGGGTGGTGCTATCAAATACATTAGACGCCTTTAAAAGGGGCCTGGATACTTATTTAAAAGAGCATAACATAGAGGGCTATGTACGTTAGTATTGGGATTAATATTTACTTAGGGCTTGTTGATCCAAGGAGAAATCTGATTGCCATTTGGAATCAGGAGGGAATTCTCCCCCCTCCCCATTCAAGGCAGAATTTGAAATTGCTATATTGAGGGTGGTTTTTTTTTGCCTTCTTTTGGATCAACAATGGTAAACAGGAATAGGAAAAGGGTTGAACTAGATGGACACAAGTCTTTTTTTCAACCTACATTACATGATTGAAACCTTTAAATATGTTAAAGGACTGAACAAGGTTCAGGAGGGAAGTGTGATTAATAAGAATCTGAATACAAGAACAAGGGGGCACAATCTGAGGCTAGCTGGAGGAAAAATCAAGAAAAACATTAGAAAATATTATTTCACTGAAAGAGTAGTAGAAACTTGGAACAAACTTCCAGCAGAGGTGGTTGATAAATCCACAGTAACACAGTTTAAACATGCCTGGGATAAACATGTATCTATCCTAAGATAACAATAAAGGAATACTAAAGGGCAGACTAGATGGACCAGGTGGTCTTTTTCTGCCGTCAATCTTCTATGTTTCTATGTTTCTACATTACTATGTTACTATGTATTACTGTGAAAAGTCATGAATAATTGGATAATATGTAATACCTGCAATCTTTATTCCAAGATGAGACAAAATAACCCTAGCAGAATAAAATGTAAAAAGTGGTAAGTGTAGTTTATATCTTGTTTGATGTATGCAAACAAATAATAGATACATATTTCAGCGAATTAAAATCAATGGTTCTAATCTCAGAGCAGTTATCTATATTCAAGTGTTTATCAGATTTTTAACAAGCCAGTCTGTAGCCTTTTAAGACTTTTTTTTACCAAAGACAAATTGTTGCATAGAGTAAATAGTGTTTAAATGGATATGAACCCTTTTCATATTATGATAAGAACTTAATATTTAAAATCTGCCGATATTCTCTTTTTTCATAGAAGATAAATATAGCAAAAAAAGTTCATTCAGTCCACAGTTAGGATCTCACTGAAGTGCATGAAATACAGGTTTGATTCTTCCAACTTGACACTCTATTTAAATCTATCCCCCAGCTTTTATGGTTTTGAATGAGAACTTAACTTTGCCTTTAGCAAACATTTTTTGTCAATGATTTCCCATATTATTTTTTCAGAATTATTATTGATTTTGCGTAACTGGGTACTTGTTTCTAGGACTTGGTATGTGATAAAGACCTTGTCACATTTTTATTTCACATACCTTTGGTTGTTTGCTTAGATGTTTTGATATTATGTTTATTCAGTATTGTATTTCCTAGGTTTATAATGTCTTTACCCATTTAGTTCAATAATTTACCAATGGTTAAGTTTCTTTTAACATTTTTTAATTCATCAAATCTCATATGAAGACCTGCAATGCCATGTATTGATGAAAGCTGATACTACACGTAGTTTGATTGTTTTTCACATTAAGCCATCTACTGCCACAAATTAAATTGTTTTTTAATTTATTTATTAACATTAATAATATATTTGGTTGTACTTATTCAATTTACCAGCACACAGTACTCATCAGGGCCCTTCTCCCAGCCAAGTTTGGTGAGAATCCATAGGCTTTGTTTTAAGCATTTTGGTACTCAGAAAAATAGAAAAACTTGTGGTGTTTTAAAAAACTGTGAATCGGACATGGAATCCAAAATTTCATCTGATTTTCGCTGCTGCCATCAAAAGTTGCTGCAATCAAAAACGATGGCCAAAATAAAAATCTTACATAAAATACCTTAGTTTAAACTTAACTTTAGAAGTCCTATCAGGTTTCTAGAATATATTAGAAAGGAATGATATAAGAAGTAACTTTAATGCAATATGTTATCAAATATCTGTAGTTGTGTCGAGAGTCTCTGACATTACTTGAATTAGAATGTTCTCTAAAGATCTGCTTCCTTAGCTATTTTTTGGGGGGCTTGTTTTTTTAGCTAGAGACCTGCTACAAATAACTTGACCACCACATGATTAACATAGAACATATACAGAGACAGGGCTATTTACATATTTTCTTCAGCCATTACACTGAACTACTTATTTAGTAGAGAAAGCAAACTCTCTAACACGTATCCGACGCAATAAGCACATAATTACTATTACTCTGTATCTTTCTACTCCTGAGTAAGCACAGACTTTTGACTCATTTAAAATAAATACCATACATAAATTAAATAAACATTTATTACTTTGAATTCCCTTTGTAACGGTACACTTAGGATAAAGAATCACACAACACAGGTACAGGTGAATTTAACCAGTTTATTAAGATCAATATACAGGAGCAAAACACTTCCCCAACCTTCTCAGGAACAGGCGTGAGGACAGTGCGCAGTCCACTACCCAGGAGCTGACACTGAGTTACAACCTGTGACCGCGGTTCGCCAAAGCAGCAAAGGCAGTAGAATCTTGCCTATGATTCACAGAGCGAGTGTGCAGAAACCTAGCGAGCTAGGGATCAGACAACAGGAGCGGGACCGGGGTCACAGACAGGTAATAGCCTCGGAGGTATAGCTAGTCAAGGATGCACGGAGCGAGACTGCTTAGAGCAGAGTGAGAGCCAGCTAAAGCTGGATGAGAGAGTGGAGAGTCAGACAGTATCGGGGTCAAGCACAGAGCGGGTAGTCAGACAGAGCCACGGGTCAAAACTGGATCAGGTAGTCAGCCAGAGCCACAGAACTCACGGAGCGGGTAGTCAGCCAGAATCAGGGTCAGACCAGAACGGGTAGTTAGACAAAGCCTAGGTCATACACAGAGCAGGTAGTCAGACAGAGCCACAGGTCAATACCAGAGCGGTTAGTCAGACAAAGCCAAGGATCGAATCAGAGAATCAACGGAAGCCAAGCAAGGGTCAAACGAGAGCACACACTAAGCCCAGTATTCAGGCCGTATATAAGGCCAAAGGAGAAGGCGGGACACAATTGGCCAATTAGTGCCGAAGGCTAAAAAACAGCGAGCGCAACGTTAATGATGCGTGCCCGTGACAGGCGGCAGAGGCCGGCAACAACGCTGCCCGCTCACCAGAGGGAACAGGACAGGCACCCATACCAGGCAGAAAATAATCACAGGTACCGTGATACCATTTTCATAAAGAAACACTCACAAACAAACATGGGGTAGTTTAATACTATGACTATACAACTCTTATTTAAGTGTTAAAATATTTCATACTATGTAAATATTTAAAACCACTTTAAAGGAGCATTCACACCTCATAATAACTCCCCTTTTAAAGGAATAGTAACCCTTTATTTTTACTTTATTTATAATGCAAGCATATGTATAGTAAGATTGCCTATACTTTTTATGTATTTTTTTTCAGTTTCACATATTTCTTTACATTTTTATGTCTGTGATAATAAGTATGCTGGATCTGCTGAGAACTTTCGGTCAGGGAACATAAAATCAGGGCTAGTGATAAAATGTAAAAAATAAACTGTGTACAAAAACATAGAAACATGGAATATGACAACAGATAAGAACCATTTCGGCCCATCTAGTCTGCTCATTTTCCCACAGTAAAACCTCAAACCTTTTTTGGTCCTTGGTCTTTTCTTAAGTTAAGGACAGCCTTATGCCTATCCCATGCATGCTTAAATTCTGTCACTATATTAACTTCTACCACTTCTGCTGGTAGGCTATTCCACTTATCTACTACCCTCTCAGTGAAATAAAACTTTCTTACATTACATCTAAACCTGTGTCCCTCTATTTTTAGACTATGGCTATTTTTATTCCTTTGAAATATACTTCCATCCTGCACTTTGTTGAATCCCTTCATGTATTTGAATGTTTCAATCATATCCCCTCTCTCTCTTCTCTCCTCCAGGCTATACATGTTCAGATCCTTTAGTCTATCCTGATATTTCTTTTCCTGTAAACCAGTCACCATTTTAGTAGCCCTTCTCTGAATTTTCTCTAGAGTATCTATATCCTTCTGGAGATGGGGTCTCCAGTACTGTACACAAAATAGCATACACAGCAATCAGTGCTGCAGAGAGGCTGTTATATTGTATTATATCCTGCTTTGTGGACTGTCAACCAGAAAACTCCCTGGAATCTAAGATCCAGGGAGATTTTTGTCAGGGACATAAATGTGTAAAGTAAAAGTTGGAGATAAGAAAAAAAAAAGAATAAATAATACAGGCTATTTGACTGTACATATTAGGTACTTCACGTCTGCTTATCAATTTCTATTGCTTCATTACGTCTACATTCTCCAATGATTTGTTCACATGAGCTGTTTTATTACCTGCACTCTTTATGTCCATCCACCAAGAAACACCCCACCCACCTCTTCACAGATATAAATGCTCCTCTCACCTGCTTTTTCCTCTTATGTCCAATATGAAACACAGGTCCCATGGGGTTGAGTCCCTTCTCCTGGAGGGCAGGGCACATCACAATAGATAGAGTCTTTGAGATTGAGACTCCTTCCTTCAGCTCAAACCCCGACCTACCAACTCATAGTTTTTCTTAAGTTTTAATTATTTAGATATGGTTCTGTATAATCCCCCATAAGGCAGGTTACCATCACTGGACTTCACTGGTTTTGTATTGCCCAGTTCACAGGTGCTCTGTGGACCTAGTCTACTCTGTGGAGGGAATATTGCTTCCAAATTTTCTCTCATGATTGATCTTTTGAGACTCTGTCCTCTCCTATGGTGGTAACATGAAGAAAGAAGACTGGTAAGTAACCCTTTGAGTGCCTTGATCCACTTTATGTCCAAATCTGTGTTGCCTCTAGCACTCACTGTGGGTATCTTTATTATTCTCTAAGAGGGCTTTAGAGGATGGCTGCTTTTTCTACATTGTTTTGTTGGATTAACCCTTTCTGTGCTGTTTGGAGCTATTAGGTGCTTGAGAGCTTTGGGGGGGGGGCTTATTTTCACTCCCCCCACTACTTAGATCCTTGTTTTTTTTACTCTCTCTGGGTTGGGTCTTTTACAAACTTTTTATTTATAGATCGATTTTAGTGAGGTGGCCATTTTTGCACCTTTGTCTAATATGGGGGAACCTTCATTGGGACATATCTCTGCAACTGTTTGGGCTACAATGGTCCACTTTCTGAGTATCAGGGGGCCTGCAGCAAACCACAAATGGAGTTGTATAGCTAGAGAAGACTACAGTACCCAAAATGCCCGTTTCGCAGTCTTTCTTCCAACTGGCTGACAATTTTCTGCTGGCCATCTTCTCTCTTGCTTATCCTACTCAGAGAATGAATCTCCTTCAGATTAACCCTTTGATTCCCAGATACGTTTATTTCTGGGTATTAGGGTTATTCTATTATTCTTGGGACATTATCTAGCTTTTTAGGAAGTATGTCAGACTATAAGGGGCATGGGGATAAATTTAAGGCAAAGGATTACCTATGCTTCTGAGGAGATATTTGATGCTGCCAGATTTTCTGCAAAGGTCACCACCTTTTCTGTTGCTGTGTGACAGACCCTGTGGCTTAAAATTTGGTTTGCAGACCAATCTTCTAAGAAGTCACAGTTTCGTGCCTGAGCTAAAATAGATGACCAGTGACGCTACACCTTGTTGCCTCAGATGTCCACCAAGTGTTCCTTTCTGGCCAGGAAGGTTTGTATTTCACTGTCGTCCAATACAGGTTACTGGTACAATGGAAGGCGATCTGCCCCTTTAAGTAGGCAGGAACATTCATCAAAATGTATGCAGGGGGTGGAGCCTCCCCTCCCTCTTAAGCTGCCTTCAGCCAGAACCAGCCAGATTGATTTGTTCCTGCGTGCTGTGCACACCAGGTGGAGAACATCTCTCAATCAACTTTAGTTTTTTTATTGTTTTCTTCAAATATGGAATACCACCATTAGGCAGGTGACCATGGCTGACAATTGCCCTCCCCAAAGTGGCTAGTGCAGCTTCCAGGGATTTTCTGGTGGACCTTATGCCCTGAAGAGGGAACAACTTGAGTCAAGTAGCTTCCCTGCTGGGGAATTTTCCTCTGGTTAATTCCCTTTTAACATGGTTACCTGAAGACAGAAGTCCTGCAGAAAGGTGAGCCACCTTTTGAGTGCTGAAGGTCCACTTGTCCCACAGTGTCCCTTCTTTGGGCTTGTATTTGGGAGTTCTCATTATGCACTCCAGCACTCATAGGGTGTTTTTCTTCATATTGCCTGTATTTATGCAATGTCTGTGTGTATTCCCTGGGTTTTGAGCAGTTTATGGGGGTTTTAACCTTTTCCCTGCTATTTCTCTCATTGGGATATTGTTTTATCATGTTTTACATGTGTTTTGTGTGTGTTTGGTAACTTTTTTCTGTCAGGGTAAATTTATTAAAAGTTAATGTTCCGCGCCTTTAAGCGTGCTTTTCCCGCATAGACGCCATTGCTCCTTTACTCTCTATGGGTTTACACAGTGTGGGACGTATCTCTGGAACCGCTTGTCCCAGAGACTTCAGAGTGGGCTCATTTTGTTGGTCTTCCCTTGCTCTATCATCCGGTTGCATGATTCGGTGTGTTGGGGGTCTGGGGGGGCTTCGGGCATTGTTTTGGGGTACTTCTGAGAAAAACTACGTTTCCCATGAGCGCTGGTTTCGCGCCCGTTTTCTGATTGGCTACCGTCGCGGCAGCCATTTTGTGAGTTATTCTCAGCGAGTATACTACGCAGGTACCGAGCCTTCTCTCTCTCCTTCGCAGATTGACCCTTCGCTTGCCAGATAAGTTTAATTTTAGACATTTCTGGGGTGAATTTTTAATCTTTCACACTTCAATTGAGTGATTCTTGTCAGTGGAGTATATCTGATGCTGTGAGCATGTCTACTCCACTGGAGTCAGGGGCTAGACCCAAGACTAAGGAGGCTGGGGTGTCAGTTTCCCCCATTGCGTTTTGCTCCTCTTGTCACTCTGGGCTGCCTAGAAAATTTTCTGGTCATTTATGCCCAAAATGTGCAGAAAGCCATGACAGCAACCCTGGGCTTTCCAGTCACGCTATTGAGCCAACTTGGGTGAAAGAGTTCAAGGCTGCCACTAGGGATCTCAGATCCACTCTTCAACTCTTTCCCTCTCAGGTTCAGGGGGCTCTTCAGGTTTGGCAGACCCCCTCCACAGTCAGGACCTCCCTGCCCAAGCCACAGGGGGCTCCTGATATGTCTGATTCTTCTAAGGAAGAACTTTTACAGGATTCTGATGCTGAGGAAGGCACTGTTATTGAATCTACCAGGTCTATTGGTGACCCTTTTGAATGTGACCCTGAACTCTCTGCTGAGGGTTTGATCAGAGCTGTGCTAACCACGCTCAACCTTCCTTTGACTCAGGAATCTACTCATGATCCAACTGACGTTTTTCAAAAACCGTCTAAAGCTGTTGTATGTTTTCCTACTAATCCTACTCTTGCTCGTTCAGTCTCTGATGCATGGAGGAATCCTGATAAATCCTCTTCTGTGTCCAAAAAGGTTTCTAAACTTTACCCTTTTCCTGAGGCTGAACTGGCTAAATGGGTTCATCCTCCTAAAGTGGATGCTCCAGTTTCTAGGTTATCTAAATCTACTGCCTTAGCTGTATCTGATGCTTCTGCCCTGCAGGATTGTACGGACAAAAAAGTTAGAAACTTGTCTTAAATCTATTTTTGCCTCTATTGGCACTGCCATGCGTCCAACCTTTGCAGTGGCATGGGTTAACCGGGCTATTGCGGCCTGGACTGAACAGCTTACTGAGGCGGTTCACCAGGATGCAGCAGTGTCTGAACAGCTACAGCTTCTTGCTAATATATCAGAAGCTCAAAATTATGTTTCTGACGCTGCTTTTGATGCTGTGCGCATGATGGCGTGGGCCTCCACTTCCTCTGTGGTGGCTAGACGTGCTCTTTGGCTGAAAATTTGGTCTGCTGACACCGCTTCTAAGAAAGCCTTGCTTTCATTACCCTTCCAAGGGACCACACTGTTTGGATCTGAACTTAAGGAGATGATTAGTGAGGCTACTGGTGGTAAAAGTACTCTTCTACCATCAGTCTTTAAAAAGAAGTTTCCAGCCAAACGCAATCGGTCCTTTCGTTCCTTCCAAACTGAGACACGCTCTGCGTCCCAGGCGGGTCCGTCCTCTGCGCGCTCCTCCTCCAAGCCCAAACAGTTCTGGAAGCCCAAAGTTGCCTCCAAGGCCAAGACTTCCAAGACTGCTTCGGCATGACTCACCGAACCCGGGTCCGCATCCGGCTGTAGGTGGACGTCTCCACATCTTTTGACGGATTTGGGAGGAGTCAGTGAGGGACCCTTGGGTTATTCAGGTGGTATCAGAGGGATACAGGATCCCTTGCTCTTCCCTTCCTCCTTTTCGGTTCCATTTTACTCGTCCTTCTCAGGAGCCTACAAAAAGACGTCTGTTCGACGACGCTATTCAGGATCTTTTGGACAAAGAGGTCCTGGAATTGGTCCCCTCAGGGGACACAGGTTCAGGATTTTATTCCAACCTGTTCATTGTGGCCAAAAAGGACGGGGGTGCTCAACCTATTTTGGACCTCAAGGATCTCAATTCCTTTGTTGTGAGTTCCCACTATCGTCAAGAACCTCTGCGTTCTGTGATAGCCGCAATGTCTCCAGGGGAGTTCCTTGCCTCCCTGGACCTTCAAGATGCATATCTTCACATCCCTATTCACCCAGAGAGCAGACGGCATCTCAGGTTTGCCTGTCACAAAGGCCACTTTCAGTTTTCAGCTCTTCCCTTTGGACTGACTTCAGCTCCTCTGGTTTTTCAGAGAGTATTGGGAGCTTTGATAGCTGTGCTTCATCGAGATGGTGTCAGGGTGACTCCCTACATGGACGATCTGCTCCTGAAAGCTTCATCTGCGGAGATCCTTCACCAGCAGGTTCAGTTGTGCATCCAGACACTCAATCGCCACGGCTGGATTGTGAATCTGGACAAGTCAGACTTGTTCCCATCTCAACAGATCCTCTTCTTGGGTCTCCTGTTCGACACTCAGCAGTGCATGGTGTTTTTACCGGAGGAAGTGGCTCATCAGATTGCTCTCCGTGTATCCAAGATCCTGGAGCTCGAAAGGGTTCCAGTGCCGAAGTTGACTTCTCTGGTGGGGAAATTCATTTCCACGATAGAGGCAGTGCCATTTGCTATGGCACACACCAGGGAACTTCAGAGGTTTGTGATTCAGACGTGCAGGAATCATCCAGATCATCATCATCATCTGTCAGTCTCTCTGCCTCCTCATGTCGAGCTGAGCTTGGAATGGTGGTTGGACCTGTCTCATCTCCTGAAAGGGAGGTCCTTTCAGGTTCCCTATTGGACCACAGTCACGACGGATGCCAGCCTCCGGGGATGGGGGGCAGTGTTGGGTCGTTTCAGTGCTCAGGGGAAATGGGGACTGGAATAATCTCTCCTCTCCATCAATGTTCTGGAACTTCATGCCATCTTTCTTGCCCAGAGACACTGGGAATCTCAGCTGGAGGGTTGTCCAGTCAGAGTGGAGTCCGACAACACCACCGCAGTGGCCTACATCAACAGACAAGGCGGCACAAGAAGTCTCACCGCTTGGTTAGAGGTCAAGGCCATCTTATCTTGGGCAGAAGCTCATGTTCCCGTCATTTCAGCAGTACACATTCCAGGCATAGACAATGTCATGGCAGACTTTCTAAGTCGTCATACAGTCGACAGCGGAGAGTGGGCACTTCATCCAGAGGTGTTTCACCTTCTAACCCAGATGTGGGGGGTACCTGTAGTGGATCTGATGGCTACCAGACACAACAGGAAGGTGCCAGTGTTTTGCTTTCGGTGGAGGGACCCTCTTGCTCTAGCAGTGGACGCTTTGTCAATCCCTTTGGAGTTCTCCCTAGCGTACATCTTCTCTCCTCTCCCTCTGTTGATCAGAGTCATCCAGAAGCTGAAGATGGAGCGTTATCCTGTCATCCTAATCACCCTGAATTGGCCTCGTCAGTCCTGGTATCCGGAACTGCTAGCCATGTCAGTGGCGGATCCCTTCCCGCTTCCTGCCCGTCCAGATCTACTTCTTCAAGGATATCTGTGGAAGGAGGATGTTCAGCATCTCCATTTGATGGCTTGGAGGTTGAATCCTCAATTTTGAAGAAGAAAGGGTTTTCCTCTTCAGTGGTGTCTACGATGCTTAGAGCTCGCAAGCCTGTGTCTTCCAAGATCTATCATCGCATATGGTCAACTTTTGTTGCATGGTGTGCTGATAAGGATCTATCACTTGATTTCCATCTTCCCACGGTCCTTGCCTTTTTGCAGGATGGGGTTGAAAAAGGACTCAGCCTGAGTTCTCTCAAAGTTCAGACTTCTGCTCTGTCTGTATTTTTCCAGGAACGCATTGCTATTCTTCCTGATGTTAAAGGGATAGTAATACTTAAAATGTAAAAAAAAATATGTTGTAGGGTTTATCCCCCTGAGTAAAACAAGAGTACTCCCACTGCTGAAAGATGTTTCATTCAAAAGTTATTAATTTTCAAAGTTGAATTTTTTAGGTGCAATATCACAGTGGCCTGAAATTGTACAGTGGCACTGTTGCTACATGATCCTATGGACAGCTCTGGTCAATTGACCATAAATCTCCATAGGATGGTGTAGCAACAGCGCCACTGTACAATTTCAGGCCACTGTGATATTGCACCTAAAAAATTCAACTTTCAAAATTAATAACTTTTGAATGAAACATCTTTCAGCAGTGGGAGTACTATTGATTTACTCAGGGGGATAAACCCTACAACATATTTTTTTTTACATTTTAAGTATTACTATCCCTTTAAAGTTTTCTTACAAGGTGTGGCTCATGTTCGGCCTGCCTTCAAGAGTCCAGCTCCCCAGTGGGACCTCAATTTGGTGCTGGGGGTTCTCCAGAGACCCCCATTTGAATCCTTGGCTTCTATTCCTTTACGTCTCTTGACCTGGAAAATGGCCTTTCTCTTGGCTATTGTCTCAGTTCGCCGGGTAGCAGAGTTACAAGCTCTGTCTTGTAAACCTCATTACTTGGTATTCCACAAGGATAAGGCTGTGCTCCGCACTTCCAAGGAGTTTTTACCCAAGGTTGTTTCAGAGTTTCACATCAATCAGGAGATTGTGGTGCCCTCTTTCTGTCCTAACCCTTCCTCTGACAAGGAGAGGGATCTCCATTTGTTGGATGTTGTGCGTTGTCTTAAATTTTATGTTCATCGCACTGAGTCTATCAGGAAGTCTGACGCCTTGTTCGTCATTCCTGAGGGGCCTAGGGCAGGGAGACCGGCATCCAAGGTAACTATTGCCTCTTGGATAAAATCTACCATTCGTGAAGCCTACAAGCTGCGGGATAAGCACGTTCCCTTCAGGGTTACTGCTCATTCCACCAGATCAATTGGGGCCTCTTGGGCCTATAAGAATCAGGCGTCTGCTGATCAACTGTGCTGGGAGGCTACTTGGTCCTCTGTGCACACATTCTCGAAGCACTATCGTGTAGATGTACTGGCCTCGGCTGATGCCAGCTTTGGGAGGAAGGTCCTGGAGGCAGTCTTGCCTGTTTAGGATCTTCTGCTTCTGTGGTTCTTAGTGCTTCTTTGCTGTTGAGCCCTGTTGGCTCTAGTTCAGTGTGCTGTGATAGTTCGGGGGTTCGTTTTTACCCCTGGTTGGTGTCCGTTGACACTTCTGTTTTTGGGCTCTATGATTAATTGATTCATAGCAGTTCTGGTGACTTTTGGGCCTTGCGCTTGGTCCTTGCCTTACTTCCCACCTCTGGGAAAGCTCAATGTTTGTACATCCCATTGTACCAGTAACCTGTATTGGACGACAGTGAAAATAGGATTTTAGTCTTACCTGTTAAATCCTTTTCACTTAGTCCATACAGGTTACTGGTCTCCCACCCTGTCTAGGGACCATGCTTGGCTCTCCTGTGGCATTCAGTGGGAGACCTTCGGGGCATGCTCACAGGCTCCACCCCCTGCATACATTTTGATGAATGTTCCTGCCTACTTAAAGGGGCGGATCGCCTCCCATTGTACCAGTAACCTGTATGGACTAAGTGAAAAGGATTTAACAGGTAAGACTAAAATCCTATTTTTTCATCTCCCCAGCCAAATGGTGGCGAAGAGGGGACAAAGTTCACAAAACTCTCAAGCACTCTAAATGACAGATAAGCCTGGCAGCCCAAGAGATCAGCTTCAAGGACTAAGTCTCACAAATCCACCTCATGTGACTAGAAGAATCATGGTTCTTTCTTGCTTGTAGGGGCCGTCTCCTTCTTTTTCAAGATGCCAGGGCATCTTCCATGACGGGTCAGTGAGTTTTGAGGGTAATATGGGAGGGCTACCACCAGGGCTGGCCCAAGACATTGAGTTGCCTGGGTCCAAGGATGAAATACTGCCCCCCCCCCCGCACACCAAAACCACACCCACCAAAACACGCCACATCCATAATTATATTAACCCCTCTCCTGCCCCTAAAATATTTCAGTTCATTCTTAACCCTCTGGATGCTGATTTGGATAGGAGGCTTCCCTAGTATCCTTGAAGGAATATGTTGCACATCCCATTTAATACTTAATGAGTTCATAAATATTGTGCCACTGTTTTGCCTCCTCAATTGCTCCATGCTTTATTTGTACATATGTATCAAAGATGTTTATTTAGAAACGCAAGCTGGCACAATTCTAAGGAAAACCAACTGCATAATAAGGGGTTGCTAAAAAAAAATTCAACCAAATTCCCAGCAATATAAAATGTGGCTTTTAACTCCTTGAGTGCTAGAGGGGTCACCAACACATTGTGATAAAACACTCTGGCAAATTTTCTAGCATTTGAGTGGTTAAAAGAGACACATTTAAATTAAGTGGGGTTTTTGATTGCACCATAATTGCTCCAGTTTGCCTTAATGCCTTTATACATAGGGTCCAGTGTCTCTCCCCCACCAGCCACCTGGATGGGGATGATAGGAGTTGTAGTTTTGAACAGCTGGCAAATCAAAGCTTACTTACCCTAGTTTAAATGAATGTAAACTACATTGGTACTGACATGGTCTCCTGTAGGATGCCATAGCAAAAGTAATACACAAAGAGCCCCAAGAAACAGATCAGGAGTCACAAACCCCCTGGTCCCAACACTCCACCACCCTCCATCTCTCCTCTTCCAGCTGTCACTGGCACCTCCAGCCACACATCTCTCTCTGCAGGGGACCTCATAAAAAGACAGAGTGTCAATCTTGAGAAAGGACCCCGGCCAGGGCTGCCCCTAGCACTGCCAAACACACAGTGAGAATTAGATCATACACAAGTGGTTACTCTCCTCCTCCGTCTTTTCTGGCTGGACAGGTAGGTTTCACGTGAAGTACCAACCAACTTGCACCACCTTATCAGTGATACAACAGAGAAGCCACTGGTGTCCATATTGCTCTTCTCAAAACAGGCTCAGCCCACTAGTTACTGGCTGTGCCTGCAAAATACTGGCAGGGTGGCAACCAGTCACAGCAGATATAAATAAATGATAAAAAATATATAAATCTCAGCTCCTCTGTTTCGGTGCCTCTCCTCTGAGGCGCCCTAAGGTGGCTGCCTAAGCAGCCTTATGCTAGAGCTGGTCCTGACTCTCACATCCTGTTACTGAAGCAGCCGGAGCCACTGAGTGAGCGTAGGGCTGTCCGTTCAGCAGTCGCTGACAGTGCCACTGACTGGTGATGTACACAAACACAGCACGGCCCACTAAATAACATGCCTTGGGACGGCAAACTGCCTCTCCTGTCAGAGTGCCGCCTGGGTCTATGGACCCACTGGGACCCATGTAAGGGCTGGCCCTGGATACCACATAGATCTGAAATCCCTTCCTCCATATCGGTTCTACTTGTCAAAGGTTCGAAATGATCCAGAAAAGGGAAGACTGTTCCAAGAGGCCATGGACTCCCTACTAGGAAAAACAAGTGCTGGTGCCAGTCCCAGCTCCCAAGTGCTCTTCGGGTATCTATTCCAACCTGTTGATGTTTCCCAAGAAGGATGGTGGCTGCTGCCCCATTCTGTACCTCAAATGCCTCAACAAGTATGTGGTTGCTATTCTCTTCAAGATGGAATCTTTGCATTTTGTCATTGCGGCAACATGCATGAGGAGAGTACTCGGCCTCCCTGGATCTTTAGGACACATATTTACTTCCCAATACACCCGGACTGTCAACACTATCTGTGTTTTGCTTTCAGTTCCAGTCATTACTAGTTCACGGTTCTGACTTTTGGCCTGACTTCGGCAACAAAAATTTTCACGAATATCATGGTGGCCCTGTGTCACGGTTTAAGACTCTCAGACACAGAGTTAGGTAAAAACACAACTTTATTGAAAAGTTTAAAGAAAACCCTATTGGGTAGCGTACACATATAGCGATTTACATTGTAGCATAAGTAGTGGTACAAAGAATGAGACACAGACTCTACAGGCCTTGCCAATACCGGGTAAGGCAACCTTAGGTGGCACAAGATGGAAAAGGTTCTACCGGCCTTACCAATATACCGGGCAAGGCAGCCTGGAGACTGATACAATGAATAGTGTAGGCTCTACCGGCCCTGCCAATATACCAGGCAAGGCAGCCTGGAGACTGGTACACAAATAGTATAGGCTCTACCAGCCTTGCCAATATACCGGGCAAGGCAGCCTGGAGACTGGTACAATGAAAAGTATTAGGCTCTACCAGCCCTGCCAACATACCGGGCAGGGCAGCCGTGAGACTGAGACAGCAAGGGCTGAGGCTTTACCGGCCTTGCCAATACCGGGTAAGGCAACCCAAAGTTAGTATAAAGAGGAATAGGTTCTACCGGCCTTACCAATATACCAGGCAAGGCAGCCTTGACTGCAGGACAGGATGGCAGCAGCTATGGCCTCGGTGACCAGCTAGGTGGATAGACCAGTCACATAGGATGATGGACTGCGACCCACAGGATAGTCAGCCAGTAGTGCAGGAGCAAACCAGTATATGTGCAGCGGAGACACAGTCTAATACAAGGAGCGAACCAGTACCCGCGTACTGGAGTAAACAACCAATCTACCGGTGCTGTCTAGGACTGAACAGCAACCGGTTATACATGGAGTGAACCAGTACCCGCGTACTGGAGTGACAGGAGGACCACCGGAGCTGTCTAGGACTGAACAGCAGCCGGTTATACATGGAGCAAACCAGTACCCACATACTGGAGTAACACAACCAGCACCGGTGCAATAGGTGACAATGAGCAGCCGGTATATACGTGAAGCGAACCAGTAACCGTGTACTGGAGTAACCCAGATCTCTACCGGTAAGACAGCATCCGGTTAATGTGGAGCGAACCAGTACCCACGTACTGGAGAAACCGAGATCTCTACCGGTGCACAGCAGCCGGTTGTCTGAGGAGCAAACCAGTACCCGCGTACTGGAGTAACCAAGATCACTACCGGTGTAACAGCAGCCGGTTGGCAGTGGAGTGAACCAGTACCCGCGTACTGGAATAACCAATATCTCTACTGGTGTGACAGCAGCCAGTTGTATGAGGAGCGAACGAGTACCCGCGTACTGGAAATAACCAAGATCTCTACCGGTGCAACAGCAGCTGGTTAATGTGGAGCGAACCAGTACCTGCGTACTGGAGAGAGGAACAAGTGAATGAAAATGTCACCAGGGTGACTAGAGGAGACAGACACACTGCAGGCGATCCAGGAGCAGGAACCCAGCCAAGGATGGACAGGAAACATATCTACGGGCAGTCAACTGGATCAGGAACGGCAGCAGGAAACAGCAGCAGGGACAGCAACCCCAACTGGATCAGGAACGGATGCAGGAACCAGGGAAACTGGTGAGCAGGAACTCAGGCGATCACAGACGAGCAGGAACAGAGAAATGGCCCAGGAAGCTCAGGAACTCAGTGCAGATGCAAGCAGCATAGAGACAACACGAAAGGACAACTAAAGGGCGCCCAAGCTCAGTCTATATAGGCAATGCAGGGTGGGCTGAATGCAGACAGCCAGTGGAGAGCCCCCTTCAGGTAACTGACAAAGAAAGGCAGCAATCACAGGCACCGTGATACCCTGGCTGCTTTCATTCACTCACTGGCCATCTTTCTGTCACTATATTTGGAAGATTTCCTCATCAAGACTCTTTCAGTGAATCTCTCAGCTCACCATGTCCAAGACTGCACCCACATTCTAATTCACCATGGCTGGTTCCTGAACTGGTTTTCCTGGGCATGAGGTTTGACCTCTGTCGAGGGACGATCTTCTTTCAGGAGGAGAAGATTAAGTTTCTATTCCAGGATGTGTCTCAAGCTCTGGAGTGGTCTTCGGCCCTGATCAAGGACTTCATGAGGGTGTTAGGTTGTCTGGTGTCAGCCCTGGATGCTGTTCAGTACTACAGAGGGACTGTCACAGTCACTAGAGCAAATAATTACACGAAACAGTACAAGGGAATTTAAACCAGTTTATTGAGTAAAATAATAATAATAGTGAACACTTCCTCAATCAATGGGGTGACAAATGTGAAGACAATGTCTAGTCCACTACCCAGGAGCTGACACTGAACCACCACAGGTCTGTATATACTGAGTCTCAGAACAAAATTGCTCTGACCACAGATAGGAATCAGAATGCCAAGACTAGCACATGAGCGTACCCGGACAGTCCTACGGGAAGGAATGCCAGATAGAGGACTTGGGTAGCCCAAATATGAGTAATACCCAGCGGATGCACAGAGCGTAGTATAACCAGCAAATACCGGGGCAGTATACTGATAGCACTACTCGAGGCAGCAGAGTAAGTGCTTGGATAGAGGCAGCCAGATAGGAGTGCACCGAGCTGAGACAAAGCAGCAAGACTAAGCTGCAGTCTACTGACCTGAAGGCAACCTGCAAAGCTACCAGCTTGGTAGCTCAGCTGCATGGTAATGGAGCGCGCCCTTAGATCAGCCCAGTGATAGTCAGACAGGAGTGAGGGACAACACAGAGTGTCAGTCAAACAAGCCACAATCAGGAGCCGGATCGGGTAGTCAGCCACAGCTAGGGTCAGCACGGAGTGGGTAGTCGGACAAGCCAGTGTCAACAGCCGGATCGGGTAGTCAGCCACAGCTGGGGTCGGGCAGGAGTGGATATTCGGACAAGCCAGAGTCATACACGGATCAGGAAGTTAGACACAGCCAAGGTCACAACCGGAGCGAGTAGTCAGACAAGCCAAGGATCGAACACCAGGAGACAGTAAGCCAAGCAAGGGTCAGAGGAACAACTGAATGTGCACAGAAACCCCATGAAAGGGCGACTAAGCCCAGTTTGCGCCCAGCATATAAGGCCGTTGTCCGAAGAGGAGCCTGATCGGCCAACTAACAGGAAGCTACAAAATAGGGAGCGTGACATCAGAGACGCGTGCCCGCAGTCAGATCAGGCAAGCAGCATGTAGCATACTCGGGTTACTGAACTGACACACAGGCAAGTAATCACGACACAGTGGTAGGGACATTCTCAGATTCTGATCAAGGAATCCAGAGCATCTCCTGCAGCAGATGACTGCCTCTTAGGAGGCCAGAGAGGATCCACGGTGGTGGCTATATTTGTCAATCTTGGAACAGGGGAGGCCCTTTGTGATCCTGGAGTGGTCTGTGGTCACCACGGATAGCCATATTGAGTTTAAGATGGTGGTGGGCCATCCATTAAGACATTGCCATGAGACACGGAGGGACTTCAGACTGCACAGCCAGAGTGTGGTCAGGGAAAGAGCAGTCAATTTTGTGTCATCCGCATACAGATTGCAATTGAAGCCACACACTGGTCATGCTGTTATATTTGACTCTACTGTACCTTGATATTCCTCCCCCCATATCCAAGCTGTCACCAAAAACCTGTAAAATATTGACTTAATACGGCCCTTCCTCTGTGTGTTAACTTTAAAAACTCTCATTTAGGACCACATTCTCCCGAGACTACATTATTGCAACAGTGTACTCTCTGGTCTTCTTGCCTTTCATCTTTCTTCACTTCAGTCAGTTCTCAGTTCATGTGCAAAAGTAACTACCCTTGCTCCCACAAATCTTCCTTCTCATCTGCTTCTGAAATCCCTCTCTTGGCTACCTATAAAGTCTCATATTTCTTACAAAATGTTTCTCTTCTCCTTTAAGTTGATTTATTCTTCAGCAGCCTCTTACATTTCTGCTTTTATCTCCTGCTACACCCCTTCCCATGATCTGTGTTCTTCTCAAGGGTTCTTTCGGTCCTTTCCTTACACAATTCGAGCCATCTCTCAGGTGCAACCATTTAATTGGCTGCCCCTCAACTTTGAAATGCCCTCCCTATCACCATTTGCCAATCATCCTTAATCATCTCAGTAACAATATTCTCCTTGTGCACACTGACAGTCACATCAGAATAATTCTGCACATGCTTTACTGAAGACTTGTACTTGCACTTATGATCCTCCTACTACTGTCTCTGTATGTTGTCAGAATTACTAATTAGATTGTAAGCTCCTCCCAATGTATAATTCCCTTTGCTGCACTTTTTCCCCTAATTAGAGATGTACCGATACCAATTTTTTAAGTATGGGTACCAATACTTTTTTCAAGTACTCACCAATACCAATTACCGATACTTTTTTTTGCGGTCATTTGCCAGTTTTCCAAGTACCTAAAGCATATTATATATATATATAATATGCTTTAGGTACTTGGAAAACTGGCAAATGACCGCAAAAAAAAGTATCGGTAATTGGTATGAGTACTTGAAATATATATACACACACACATACATACACACACACAACCTCTTGACTTTTGATTTTCCCCTTTTGCCTCTTTCTCCCCCTCTTGATTCCCACCTTTTGCTTCATTCTCCCCCTCTTGAGCTCCCTCCTTTTGCCTTGGCTTTTTCTCTCTCTTTTGATCCCTCTTTCCCCCCCTCCTTGACTCTTGATCCCACCCTTTTGCCTCTCTCTCTCTCCTGATCCCCCCTCCTTTTGCCTCTTCTTGGGCCCCTCCTTTTGTCTCCTGATCCTTCCTCCTTTTGCCTTTTTTTTTCTCCCTTAGTCCCTTTTGTCTCTTTTTCTCCCTCTTGACCCTCCCCTCTGCCTCTTTCACAACCCGCTCTTCATGCCACATCTTGCCTCTGTTGATCTCTCTTTACCTGCCTTACCCTCCTCTGCTGGGTGCTGTTCTGTTGCGAGCCCCGGCAGAGGTCAGCGTCGGAGCGTTGCCATGGTAACCCACAGCAACGCTCCGACACTGCAGGAAGGAGAGAGGCGACCGGGGAGCACTGCAGCATCGACCCTGACACAGGGTATCGGTGCTGGCATCGGCCACATTTGCACGAGTACAAGTACTCGCACAAATGCCAGTATCGGCACGATACCAGTATCGGTATTGGTGCAACCCTAATTCTAATAATGCAATGATCACTCTTTAGCCTGATGCTCTTAAACCTGTCCTGTATTTTTGTATTGTAGTATTACTATTTCTGTAAAGCATTATGTACATGTATGGTGTTACATAAATAAAGATACATAAATGCATACATACATGTACTTGCAGATCATGTAAAGTCAAAATAAAGCGTTATTAATCCTTTAACTTACTATGGCCAGAAAATCCCAATGGCACCTAGGAATTTTACTCTTTTTCCTTGGTTCAAGAGATAACAACTAATAGGTCTTGAATATTATGTCCAAGGAGGCAGATATGATAGTTGTTTATAGAACCACATGACCTCAGACTATGCTTACTAGACATAATAATCTTAACCCTGCAAGCATCTGGGGTGTGTGAAGTCCATTTCTTTGGATGCATTGCACAGCCTTCTGGTCCTTAAATAGTTGATTAGGTTCATGCATTCTGTCTGCTTTAGTTTGAAAATAATTGCTAGCAACTGTCATGTCTACCTGTATGGACATGATATCTAGGATTGATTTAAGATGTCATCTCTTGACCAAAACCACAAGGACAACATTCATAGTGACCATTAGGATTTTCTAGCCATGCTAAGGTAATTGGGAAGTTATTATTTGGATGTGTTAGTTTTCCTTTTAGTAGCATTCCAGATATGGAAACTGAAGAGGGGTGCTGAAATTTTCCCATCTCTGTGTAGATTGAATAGTCTCCCATCCTGACACTCAACAGTTTCCCTTTCTTTGATTCTAAAGAGGACATGTACTGATGGGAAGTCCACTCAAAAGGATCCGTTGCTGTTCTGTCTTCATGTTGGTGGTAGCTTCCATAGTGACAGGATTTACATCATTTCTCGCTGTTAGTTTACTTCACCCTTTAGCTGAGATTGATATGTTCTGGTAGCCTCAGAAGAGCAAGGTGTCATCAGTACAGGTGAGTTTAACCCATTAAGGCAGAGCTTTCCAAACTGTGTGTCACGACACGTTATTGTGATGGCTGCAGTGTGTAGGTGTGTCACAAGAACGTAACGAGAAACCTCTGAGTCTATGCGAACTTGCATGCATTTTTATGCAGCAAAGGTGCCGATTACTATGGTGCACTAGTATACTCCCCTTCTGTTGTATCCGTGTATGCACTCCACAGTCAAGAGATCATATAGGTACTGCCCATGCACAGTATGCATAATCAGGTCAAAACAGCAGAAGTGATGTGGCCGCACCTGAAGTGACATGTTCGAGAAATTCCACTGGTCCAGTTTTTTGATAGAACACTGTCTCGACCGTTGCTCGATCACCGCTCGACAAAATTTGTTCAATGTGAAAAGCTACTCATGGCCAATCAACGAAAATCCATCTAGTCTGCACTATCTGTGTGTGGGATTGTTCTCTCATTTTATCACTGTGGGAGCAGAGTGCTGGTGCTGTTATTTTCTTTAGGTAATATTCCATTCATCTCATCAGCTTCATACATCTCGTTAAAATGGTAAGAAGTAGGTATTGGTGTTATTCAAATTTTTTAAATTCTTGCACATACTTACATATTTTTACTCATAAATGACAACAATATTGGAAAAGTATGTTATCTTACAAACCATATATTTTTAAAAATATAAATGAAAGGTTTTCATGAGATATGTTGTGTCCTCATACATTTCGTTCTTACAATTTATGTATGTGTCCGTATCTCTTGTAAGGGGTTAGTTTAACCTCCGATTTGCTAATAAAAATTAATTACTGTGTCACGAAATGATGCATGTCTAAAAAGTGTGTCACCAACAGGAAAAATTTGGAAAGCTCTGCATTAAGGTGCTCCTTAAGGGTTTAAAGAGCCCTTGGGAGAAATTTGTTTTTTTAAAAGTGCATTTACAAAGTTACACATTTACACATAAAAACAAGAATACAGTTATAAACTAGAATTTATATGCAGTTGGAAGTGTTTTTTAAATACAAAGAAGTAGATATTTGTAGGGATTTTAACCTGGAAGAATAATTTTTTCTCGGTTAGCTTATTCCAGGTTTGTGGAGCTCTGTCAGAAAAAGCAGATTGACTTCCTTCTTGTAATGTGGAAATATAAGTAAGTAAACTGCTGACAGACTGACAGGAGGTTATAAGAGTTGTGAGGAGCTGGCGTGAACATACTTCTCAGGTAGTATGGTAGCTTTCCAGAGATGCTTTAAAGTGGTATAAACGCTCCAATTTTTTTTTCTGAAGTGCCATTAAAAATTGTATTCATAATGAGATGATTATGATTTTAAAATAAGAATCAGTAACTCCTTTAGCAGTTTGTCAGAAATCTAAAATATTTAATATTGTCTGTCGTCCAATATGACATACAGGTACCATGGGAGGTGACAGCTCCTTCCTGTAGACTGGAACATTTCTAGAAAGAAGATGTGGGTGGAGCCTCCCCTCCTTCTTATCAGGCTATCTTACTACCCCGTCCCAGTTAGACTTGTTCCACAACCTGAATGGAGGCTGAGAACGTTTCTGCTTAGTTTTCAGAATTGTATTATTTTCTGTGTTAGATATGGGGTATCACAATTCCCCCTTTAGGTGGATTACCATTCCTGGCTTCCCCTGGAGGATTGTCTAGTCGACCCTTGCAGCCCTGTGGAGAGAATCATGCAACCCATGTTTCTCTTTCCTGACTGGGTCTCTCTGAGCCTCTTTCAGATGGTAATCTGAAGAAAGAAGTCAAGTTAAATGATGAGTAACCCTTTGAGTGCCATGGTCCACTTGTCCCAGTGTCCCCCCTCCATACAGTCTTACTGAGTCTGGTACTCTTGCACTCATGTTGGGTATCTTATATGGTTTGATCCCAGGGATCTTGGAGCTTGGATGGCTGCATTTATGTATTTAACCCATTCCCTTCTAGTTTTCTCCAGGTTATGGGGCTTAATTGGACTTTTCTTTCAAGAACTGTTTGTTTTTATTTATCCCTACATGTTCCTTGGGAGTTTGGGTAAGTTTATTCACTTTCGGTAAACTTGTAATGTTTGAGTTCTGCGCCTTTAAGGCACGATTACCTTTGTTTGCACTTGCTCCATTGACTTCTATGGGACAAACTGTTTGGAACGTATCTCTGCAACCACTTGTCATACTGAGTTGAGAGAGGGCTCATTCTTTTTGTCTTCTCATGCCCTACAATCCGGTTCACATCCCCAGTGTCTTGGGGGCCTGTCACGGGCACCCAGGAATGCTCAGAACTCAGTACGGTAATATAACGCAAAATATTTATTAGAATCAATCACAGCACTAAATAAGTGGTACAACAAGCAAAGGGTTACTAGCTGGCGACACTACTACCAGAAATAGTAGGCCTCTCACTAGACCACAATGTGAGAGACTGGGCCAAAGGCCCTGTTAGTCTCAGCAGGATACAGGAATGCCAACTCTTGATCCGTCAACTGGAACAGGAGACCACTGTGAACACTGGCTCAACAATCTTGATCCGATGAACAGGAACACAAGGACTGCTGGACTGGAGAACTGACCCACGCCTGCAATCAGTCAAACCAGTAACACCACACCTTTGCAGCAACCCGGTGACCCATGCATGCAGTCACCGCTAAGAGACCCTGTGACTCTGCCTGCAGTCACTATATCGGACCCCTGTGACTCACTCCTGCAGTCACATATAAAGACCCTGTGGCTCACGCCTGCAGCCACCACACAAGACCCTGTGACTCACGCCTGCAGTCTCTACACCAGACCCTGTGACTCTGCCTTCAGTCACTATATCGAGACCCTGTGACTCACGCCTGCAGTCACCAATCCGACCCTCTGTCCACAACAGTGGTCTGTCTTAAGCCAATAGCACAAATTGATCATGGTAAGGGATACTCGTGATTACTGGGTCATACACAGAGAGGGTTCTCGTACTTATCTGGGTCATACACAGAAAGGGTTCTCTTACTTAGCTGGGTCATACACAGTGCGGGTTTTCATAAATAGCCAGGTCATACACAGAGTGGGTTTTCGTAGATAGCCAGGTCACACACAGAGCCCAAGTACTTCACCTAATAACAACAACGCAAGGGCGACTGAGTCAGGACTCAGTCTGCCTTTTAAACCCCTCCACAGGAAGTAGGAGGAGCAGCTCAGAGGGAGGAAGTAGGTAGGAGGAGACTACAGGAAACAAACAGATAAAACAGAGGCCTGCTGCTAGAAGCCTCGCGCCTGTAGATGCTGCAGCAAACAAGGTAAGCTGTAAACTGTAACAGTACCTCCCCCTCAAAGGCCCCTCCTCCGTGGAACCAGCCAGGGTTTGTCAGGGAGCTTCACATGGAATCTGCTTACCAAAACAGGAGCATGAACATCATCAGCTGAAATCAAGGAACGCTCCTCTGGACCATATCCCTTCCAATGGATCAAATACTGTAAGCGCCCTCGATCCAACCGGGAGTCCATAATGTTTTGTACTTCAAATTCCTCGTGAGCTGCAACTCTCACAGGAGTAGGCTGAACAGGAACAGTCGTGTACCTGTTGCAGACCAAGGGCTTAAGCAGAGACACATAGAACACATTGTGAATTCGCATACTGCCTGGCAACTCCAAATGTAAGCAACTGGATTAATCTTACGTAATACACGGAACGGCCCAATGAATCTAGGAGCCAGCTTGCCACATGGAACTTTCAGGTGCAGATTACGGGAAGACAGCCACACTCTGTCTCCTACTTGATAGTGGGGAGCCGGCAACCTTCTACGATCCGCCTGCTGTTTTTGCCGCAACATGGACCCACGTAAGGTTTGCTGCACCTTTACCCAGGAAGACCAGAGCGCTCGTAAATGCAAATCCAGAGCCGGCATGGACTGCGCTTGAAAATTCTCGGGCAACACTGAAAGTTGGAACCCATAATTAATCAAAAATGGGGAACTCCTAGTTGAGGAGTTTACTGCACAGTTTCGAGCAAACTCTGCCCATGGCAACAACTCGGCCCAATTGTCATGATGGTCAGAAATGTTGCATCGGCGAAACTGCTCTAAGGCTTGATTGGCTCGCTCTGCCGCTCCATTAGATTGCGGGTGATAAGAGGAGGAGAACGCCAATTGAATACCCATTTGAGCACAAAACCGAGCCACAAACTGACTTCCTCTATCACACACTATAACCTTCGGGATACCATGTAAACAGAAGACTTCTCTGGCAAAGATCACTGCCAATTCCCTGGCGGAAGGTAATCCCTTAAGTGGCACAAAATGAGCCATCTTCGAAAACTTGACCACTATCATCAAAATCACTGTACATCCCATGGAGCGTGGAAGTTCAACCATGAAATCAATTGATAAATGTGACCAGGGGCATTCCCCATTGGCCACTGGTTAAAGCAGACCCACAGGCAGCTGTCTGGGAGATTTGTTTTGAGCACACGTGGTGCAAGCTGCCAAAAAAGCAGCACAATCGGCACTTAAACTTGGCCACCAGAAAACTCGTGACAAAGACCAAATCAACTGGTCTCGACCAATATGCCCAGCAATTTTTGAGGCATGATAAGTCTCAAGCAACTGAATACGAAATTGCGCTGGCACAAAGCAACGACCCTCAGGTCTCTCAACTGGGGCGGCAGCCTGAGCAGCCAAAATCTCCTCACCCAAAGGAGAAGTAATGTAAGTACGGATCGTAGCCAAAATACGGTCAGCAGGAATGACCGGAGAGGGTGGATCCTCCTCCGTCAAGGGAGAGCAAAACTGTCAAGATAATGTGTCAGCCCGAATGTTTTTAGATCCAGGAAGGTACGAAACCACAAAGTTAAAACGAGACAGGAATAGTGCCAATCAAGCCTGTCTTGCGGATAAGCTCTTAGCTTCTGACAGATAAATCAAATTTTTATGATCTGTCAAAATCAGAATGGGAGTTTTTGTCTCCACTCCTTTAAGGCCAACACAATTGCCAATAACTCTCTGCCACTAGTCTGGTACAGTCTCTCTGCTTCAGACAACTTCCTCGAGAAATACCCATATGGGCGAAGGGCTTCTCCTGGAGCAGAGTGCTGTGACAACAAGGCGCCCATGCCTATCTCTGAGGCATCCACCTCCAGTGTAAACTGTAAGGAGGGGTCAGAATTAACCAAAATTGGGGTAGTAGCAAAAGCCTTCTTTAAGTTCTCGAATGCATCAATCGCTTCTTGAGACCACTCAGTGGTTTTAGCCCCTTTGCAAGTCATTTCCGTAAGGGGTTTAACAATGGAAGAAAAATTTTTGATACATTTTCGATAATAATTGGCGAATCCCAGGAACCTCTGGATTGCCTTAAGGCCCATAGGATGAGGCCAATTAAGAACTGCCGACAACTTCAAAGGATCCATGGCTAATCCAGAGGCAGAGATTATATAACCCAAGAACATCACTTGCAGCTTGTGAAACTCGCATTTCTCCAAGCTTATTCTCCCGTAGCAGACTTAACACCCTTGAAACATCTGCTTGATGCGTCTCCAGAGTTGGGGAATGTATGAGGATATCGTCCAGATATACCACCACACAACTCTGCAGGAACTCTCTCAGAACATCATTAATCAGTTCCTGGAAGACAGCTGGAGCATTACACAAGCGAAAAGGCATCACCAGATACTCATAATGCCCACTTCGAGTATTGAACACTGTCTTCCACTCATGTCCCTCATTAATGCGTACCAAATTGTACGCCGCCCTTAGATCCAACTTAGTAAAGATCTTAGATCCCTTCACTCGATCAAAAAGCTCAGTGATCAACGGAATGGGATAAGCGTTTTTCACCAGCAATTTGTTTAAGCCACAGAAATCAATACAAGCATGCAACTCCCCGCCCTTCTTCTTAAAAAAAAAAAAATCCAGCACCAGCAGGAGATGTGGATTTCCGGATAATGCCTCTGGCCAATGCATCGGACACATACTTTTCCATAGCCTTATTCTCCTACACAGACAATGGATACACATGATCCTTAGGAGGCGTTGAGCCAGGCAGTAACTCTAGGGCACAATCATAGGGTCCGTGGGGAGGCAATGCCTCAGCCTGATTTTCGCTGAACACATCAATAAAGGAAGAGTATTCCTCCGGAAGAAGAGACTTCGAGGCAACGGTAGCTCTCACAGGACAAGATAGACAAGACTTGTTACAGGACTGAGACCATGATAGGACCTCGCACGTTTGCCAGTCCATCCTAGGATTGTGCTTTTGCACCCATGGGAAACCCAAAACAAGACCATTATGTGGAGAATTAATCACCTGAAACTTTAATGTCTCTGTATGCAGGGCTCCCACTCTTATGGTTATCAACGTAGTCTCATGCGTGATGTGAGAGGGCTGCAAAGGTCTACCATCAATGGCCTCCACTGCCAATGGTGACTCCAACAAGGATGATGGAATATTATTACTGGCTACAAATTCTGCATCAATAAAGCACCCAGCGGCCCCTTTATCTAAAGGGGCAGAAACCGAAACAGACTTATTAGCCCAGTAGATACAGGCCTTCAACATGGGTTTACTCAAAATATTTTCCCGGGACAAGGAAATCTTGCCAATCATCTGGCCTCTGCCAGCTCGTGCACCAGACTGTCTCTCTGGCCTTACTGGACAGGCGCGCAACAGATGTCCAGATCTCCCACAATACAAACAGAGGCCTTCCCTCCTCCTAAAGGCCATCTCCTCTCGAGACAATCGGGTAACCCCCAACAGGGCAGGCTCACCACTCTCAGAACCTAGATCAGGAGGCATGGGAGGCCGAATCTGAGTGTGTCTCAGGCCAGCACCCCTCGCTTGGCCACCAAGCCCAGATAGCAGAGGCACTCAAAGCAAGCCACTGCCAAGCCTAAGTCTGGCAAGTCTGCATCGGCATGACTCACAGAATCCTGGTCCGCAGCTGCCTGTGGGTGGATGTCTGTGTCATTTTGCAAAAGCCTGGGCAGCGTCAGTTGCAGATCAGTGGGTTCTGAAGATGGTCATGGAAGGATGCAGAATTCCCTTCAAATCCCTTACTCCTTACAGATTCTTCCAATCCAGAACCCCTCTGGGCATGGAAAAGCTGTGTCTTTTCAACAAGGTGGTTCAGGCTCTCTTGGACAAGGGAGTCCTGAGTCCAGTTCCTCCTCCAGAGAGCAGTTTAGGTTTTTATTCAAAAGTATTTGTGGTGGCCAGTCATCCTATCTTGGACCTCAAGGATCTCAATTCTTTTGTGGAGACTGCACACTACAAGATGGAGTCCTTGAGGTCTGTCATCAAATCTATGTGTCCAGGAGAATGCTTAGCCTCTCTGGATCTTCAGGATGCTTACTTGCATGTCACGATTCATCAGGAAAGTCAGAAGTGCCTCCATTTCACCTGCGAATTGAGGCAATTCCAGTTCACTGCTCTGCCCTTTGGGCTTACCTCTGCTTCTTGGGTGTTTGCCAGGGTCTTAGGAGTATTAGTCACATACCTGCACACCCAGGGGATTCAAGTGACCCCTAAACAGATGACCTTCTGCTAAAAGCTTCGTCCAGGAAACTCCTGGACCAGCACGTCCAAGACTGTGCTTAGATTCTCTTCCACCATGAGTTGATCCTAAATCTAGAGATATCTGCTCCAGTCCCATCTCAGGTCCTGGCCTTCCACAGACTCAGTTTCGATACCTGCCAAGGGAAGGTTTTCTGATGGAGGATTCCATCCAGCAAATCATGCATCTGGTATCTGGAGCACTAGAGTGGTCCTCAGCTCTGGTCCACAAGTTCTTGACCCTTACGGCAGCATGGTGTCCACTGTGGAGACGGTTCCTTACTCCATGGCTCACATCAGGGAGCTCCAGAGATTCACTATCCGCGCTTTGCATGGGAATCTGTACCTCATGGATTTTAAGAGTGTCTCCCTCCAGAGGTCAAGCAGGACCTGCTCTATTGGCTGGCCAGGTCCACGCTGGAGAAGGGGAAACCCTTTGTAATTCAGAACTTGACCTTAGTGACTATGGAAGCCAGCCTCAGAGGCTGGGGAGCAGTTCTGGGTCACCTGGGGATTCAGGGCAGATGGACTGCAGAGGAGACTCTGCAGTTCATTAATGTTCTGGAACTCTGGGCGATTCGTCATGCTCTGGTGTACTGATCCTCTCCACTGAGGGGATGTCCAGTCTGCGTCCAGTCAGACAACTCTATATCAGTGTGTCACGGTACCCAGGTAACTCAGGAGTCAGAACATATAAGTAAAACCACCTATATTCAAGGCACAGAATAAGGTAAGACAACAGACAATGGGAACTGGCAGTAGGCCAGCAGATAAGCTAGCACTACTATCAGGAATAGTAGGCCGCCTACGATAGACCACACCACTCGAGACTAGGCCGAAGCCACTGAAAGTCTTCGCAGGAACTTGGACTGGAACAGGAACAGGATCAGCCACTGGAACTCAAACTGGAATTGGAACACTCCGACCAGGAATATGCAAGGAAATACTTACTCTCGCCTGCAGTCAGTCTAGCTGGAAGGATAGCTGACTTACGCCTGCAGTCAACAAGCTAGAAGCTGCTCACTGACTCACTCCTGCAGTCAGTATAACTGGTTGTCTATCAGAGCCCCAGGTCTGTGCCAGATGGATGTCCACTGAAAGAGGCAACACAAAGGACAAGCCGGACAGAGCCACAGGACAGGGTCAACATGGAGCGGATTGTCAGACACAGCCACAGGACAGCACCAGATTGGTTAGTCAGACAAACCTAGTCATACACGTAGCGTTTAGTCAGCCAGAGCCACAGGTCTGCACCAGATTGGTTGTCGGATAAGCCTAATGTCAACACGGAGCGGATTGTCAGACAGAGCCACAGGACAGCACCAGATTGGTTAGTCAGACAAACCTAGTCATACACGAAGTGTTTAGTCAGCCAAAGCTGCAGGTCTGCACCAGATTGGTTGTCGGACAAGCCTAGGGTCATACACGGAGCGGGTAGTCAGACAGAGCCACAGGTCAGCACCAGATCGGTTAGTCAGACAAGCCAGGTAATACACAGAGCCCAAACAACTATAACTGCCCTGGAACACCACAAAAGGGCAGCTGATGTGTTGTCCAAGCAGTTTAAATACTTATTTTTTCACCTCTGAGAGGTGGAGTAATAAGGGTATTGTCTCTTTAAGAAAGCCGGGTCACGACGTCACTGAGGGAATCCCTGTGATGCGCGCCTGCACTCTGCTTGCCAGAAGAGGACCTCAACGTAGCAGGAGCCGCACGGACCCAGACCCAGAAACCGGCTGCCAGAGCAGCAGTAGGAGACCGACAGCTGCTCGGTACTCAGCGGCCGGTTCTCCAAGGTAAGCATCATGCTTACACAGTGGCACACTTCAACAAGCCAGGAGGCACAAGAATTGTTTCCTCTTGGTCTAAGGTCAAGTCTATTTTGACCTGGGCAGAAGATCATGTTCAAGCCATTTCTTCCGTGCTCCACCCAGATGTTTTCAACCTGTTGGTGCAGCAGTAGGGTCTTCTTCAGATAGACCTGATGGCCACCAGGCACAACACAAAGGTTTAGCTGTTTTGCTCCCGTTGGAGGGATCCTCTGGCGTTTGCGGTGGATGCTCTGGCAATTATGCCTAGCTTACATATTCCCTCCAATCACTCTCATTTCCAGGGTGCTGTGGAAAATTTGGATGGACGGTCCAACGGTCATCATGATTGCCCCGTACTGGACTAGGAGGACTTAGTTCCCCAAACTAGTGTCCCTCTCCATTTGGGATCTGTTTCCACTGCCTCTCAAACCTGATCTCCTCCTTCAGGGTTACTTGTGGGAGGAGGATGTGGAGCACATGGCTTTGACGGCATGGTTGTCAAAGCCTCCATATTAAGAAGGAAAGGTTTTTATCCTGAGATGGTCTCTACTATGATCCAGGCTAGGAAACCAGTCTCTTCCAAGGCTTACCATCTGGTTTATTTTTCAGTCTTGTTGCGTGGACAGGGACCTGTCCTCACAGTAGTTTGATCTTCCAGTGATCCTGTCATTTTTACAGGATGGCATGAACAAAGGGCTCAGTCTTAGCTCTTTAAAGGTCTAGACTTCAGTTAAATCTGTCTTTTTCAAGAGACACATTGCCATCTTTCCGGATGTCAAGGCCTTCTTTCAGGATGTCGCTCATGGCTTCCTGGAATATAAGGCTCCCATTCTTCAATGGGGCCTTAATCTGGTTTTGGGAGTCTTGCAGTGGCATCCCTTTGACTCCTTGGCTACCATTCCTCTGCTCCTTCTGATGTGGTAAATGGCTTTTCTTCTGGTCGTGGTCTCTGTCTGCAGAGTTGCTGAATTGCAGGCATTGTCCTGAAAACAACCTTTCCTGGTGTTTCACAAGGATAAGACTATTCTTCATACCTCACAGGAATTTCTTCCTAAGGTGGTCTCAGAGTTCCATATCAATTGGGAGATTGTTGTGCCTTCCTTTTGTCCTGACCCCAAATCTGACAGGGAGAGGTATCGCCACTTGTTGGATGTGGTACTCTACCTTAAGTTCTATGTGCACTATACTGAGTCTGTATGTAAAACTGATGCCTTATTTGTCATCCCTGAAGATCCTAGGGCAGGTATGGCTGTGTCAAAGGTCACTATTGCATCTTGGATTAAGTCAATCATTCCCAGGGCTTATGAGCTCAGAAAGAAACCTGTTCCTTTCCGCATTACAGCGCACTCCACCAGGTCTGTTGGGGCTTCCCTGGCCTACAAGAATCAGGCCTCTGCTGAAAAGCTGTGCAAGGCGGCCACGTGGTCTTCTGTGCACACCTTTGCCAAACACTATCGTGTTGATGTATTGGGTTTGTCTGAAGCCAGCTTTGGCAGGAACGTACTGGAGGCATTTCTGCCTGTTTAGGGCCTTTATATTCCTGTGCCTTACCCTTCTTTAAAGGGATAGTAATACTTTGTTTTAACTTTATTTTATTTTGTAGGCATTAAAAAAACATGAAGAACGATATAAGTCTTATCTCTCAAACCTTTATGGTTTAAGAGATATTCACAAGCAAAGTTTCCCCTCCCCGCCCCTTTTACCTAGTGTAAGCCATCTCTTCTCAGATGTGAATCTGGTTGTAAGACCAGACAGATAACAGCAGGGGACAATCTTCTTTATATGAAAACAATGAAAGCCATGCCCCCCTTGACAAGCTTTTCAGGTTTTTCCTTTATCTTAATTGAAGATAGTCCCTCTGTGCAATCTACCTGGGCACCTCCCTTCTGCTTTGGCTGAGCAGTGTTACATCAGTAAAAGGGGCGGGAGGGGGACACTTTGTCATTTAATTACTCCTGAACTACAACTCTGACAGAACTGAAATAACACTCTCCAAAGTCCAAATACTATGATGATTAATTAGAGCTGTTTTTATTATGAAACATTACTATCCCTTTAACTGTTTGAGCCCATTTGGCGTTTGTTATTGTGTGCTGTAATTATTATTCAGTGTCCATTGACAGTTAGTTATGTTTGGACTGTTCCTTGTCATGGACAGTCCTTGGGAACTCTGGTATCATGGGGACTGGCACTTAGTCCTTTCCTTCTCTTCCCACCCTGAGAACTTAATGTTGGTACATCCCTATGGTACCTTTATGTCATATTGGACGACAGAGAAAAGAGGATTTGAGTCTTACCTGTTAAATCTTTTTTCTCTTAGTCCATATGACATACAGGTCTCCCACCTAGTGAAAGGGACCATGCTTGATCTCACTTAGCTGGAAGTGGGAGTCCGCTTGGGTCTGTTGCTAACAGGAGTTTTCCTTTCTTCTTTCTTGCTATCCTACTTATTAGGCTTGTCTCAAGTCTAACTGGGGCAGGGCTAATTGGATAGCCTGATAAGGAGGAGGGGAGGTTCCACCCACATCTTCTTTCTAGAAATGTTCCAGCCTACGGGGAGGAGCTGTCACTTTCCATGGTACCTGTATGTCATAATGGACTAAGAGAGAAGGATTTAACAGGCAAGACTAAAATCCTCTCTGAAAGAACATCTCAGTTTCTATATATATATATTTTTTTTTTTTCCTTTTTTTTTTCAGTTATGTTTAATGAAAATGAAACTCTGGACAATCCAGCAACTATCTGAAATGTTTGGCTAATGCTACAGAGGTCTCCAGCACCTTTGTTTTCTGATTTGCCCCAGAATTTCTCAGTAATTCTAGCTCAATAAGGTGTATACTTTATTAGTAAGTGGGAGTGCAAGTATAGCTGAACATAACAATCTGGGAGCACACATTTAATATGCCAAAAGAGCCAAACCATATCAGTCTTACATGTGGTGCCTTGGATCACTAAAGGTATATCTACAGCCCAAGCAACAAAAGAGTTGGTCCTAAAAAAGCAGGCAGCACTCAATTAAATAGTATTCATGAATAATAAATGAATAACCAAAATAATTATGTACAAAATAATTTATAAATATAACAAAATAATATAAACACAATAAAGTACATCAAGCAATCTCCCTTGCCCGAAATGTTTCCTACCTTCAATCCCCTGTATAAAAGTAAGCAAGAGCATTAGTAAGCCAATTAATATAATCAATTAGAGGCAAGTATATGTAGACACATGCATAATAAGAATGTTCTACATGAATAGCCTACTTAAACTAGCTTTTAGAGAAAGATAGATGCCCACCAGATTTCTGCATGAAGCACCTAGGTAAAGCATCCAGTTAAACAAATAGAATTACTTTCAAAGGGCTAACTCACCCCTGCTAATTGGACAGGAAGTCTCCCAAAGTCATAAATTTGTCTGTCCTTCCTACCAGATAATGATAATATTTTGTCTGAAGGGACTATATGTGTCTTTCCAGCCCTGCAGATGATGGCATCTCTCCTACCCACCCTCGGTGTTCTCCATCTGCTAGGCCTTTGCCTATGGAAATCAAGCACTTGAAGGCAAGAATATGTCCTGTCTTATTTCTTAAGCTGTTTTCATGGTCAGCGTGAAGATTTTCTCCTGCAACCAAGGAGGAGACCTGGATCTATAGAGCAGGAAGAGCATCGGGCAGTCTCTTTAGATACATCCCTTGCAGGATCCAGAGTTTTTGAGGACTCCCTTGACTCTATGGAGGTCAGTGCAGAGTTTGATGATTTGTCAGGGTTTGATTCCTCCTTGGTTGATCCTGTGGTCAGGGCTGTGTGGCTTGCCTTTACCTTTCTGAATCTTTGAGCAGAGCTTCGTCTGACCATATGTTCTTCCTTAGAAAAAAGGGTCCAACCTTTACAATATATTAGGTAATCTGGGTTGTTGTCTGGGCTGAACGGAAGAAATCAGAGAGTTCAACCATGTACTCGGGTTTCAAAGATGTATCTCTTTGCAGAGAAACATTGTCAGTTTTGGGACTTAACACCCAAGGTAGATGCTTCTGTGTTTCAGCTGGCACCTTGCCCTTGGATGATGCGGCCTCCTTTAGGGATCCATTATGCAGAAAAATGGAGAACAATCTGAAGCACCTTTTTTATTCCTGTTAGAGGTGTGTACACGACTGCAGTGGCCTTCACTTCCATTTCTAGAGTTATGAAGATCTGGATGGGAAAACGAGGAACAGCTGATTATCCAGGAAGAAAGAAGATTAGCTATTGCGGATGCTCTTTAAGAATTGAAATTGGCTACTGAATTTTTAATAGACTCTTCATTGTATCTCATACATCTTCAAGCCTGAGTTACATCACTGACCGTTTCTGCAAGAAGAGACCATTGGCATAGGCCATTTTCTGTGGACAGTATCTCCAATACAACCTTTGTTGCCTACAATTCTTTTGTTGTATGTTGTTCGGGATCAGCTATACAATATTAGCAAGAAGGCTTCAGGGAAGAAAAGTGTTTGTCTTCCTCGTGACAGGAAACAATGAAAAGTAAACATTCCCAACATATCTGCCCTAAGCAGGGGCAAAGGATAGGCAAGCTGAAGGGCTCCATTCCTACCGACCATAAAAAGCTTCTGCAAGATCTCAGTTATGGAAAACAGGTCAATCAGAGGCATTCATGGGCTCCAAGTTTTCTTCTTCTGGTCCCAGCAAAGCAAAGGGAAGGTTTTGACTGCTTGTTGGTCCAAACTGCTGGAACTGGCAAAAGTCTGAACTTGATTCTGGATGCTTAAGCCAGTGTTACCTCAGACAAGCCCATCATTCAGCTGAACACACAAGGATGCTCCCTGGAATTCAAGTCTCTTCTACTAAGAAAAACTTGCAAGGCATCTAGTCTATAAAAAGACAGTGTCTGGAAAGTAGCTCTTCATTGATTTTTTACAGGAGATACTATCAGAGACAAGTACAGCTCAGGGATTGGATGTGCTCCCTAGACCTCTCTGGCACTCAAATGGTTAAACAATACACTGATGTAAAGGTTAGGTAGATGGAGAATGCCAGCAGAATACATAAATCCTGTGATAATTCAAATAGGTGGTCCAAAAAAAGTTAACTCGTGCCCAAAAAATAATGAAATTAATATGGCCCCATTGTCTACTCTGCCATTGTAGGAGAAAGGGCAAGTGAGCAGATAAAGATAAATGGAGGAGTAAAACTGTTCTCTTAGCTTTTAGATTTTTATTTTAATTTTTTACGTCAATATGGGTCTGTATAATCCCCCATTAGACGGGCTCCCATTTACTGGCTTCCAAGATTCTTGTGTAGCACTTTGGTCATAAGAGAAAATAATGTTTTATGGGGTGGTATTGATATCAATAATGGTGCTGCTGTGCCTCCTCTAGCTTCTAGCTTGGATAATAGAAAGAAAAGAAGGTGCTTTCTTTCTCAAATATTAATTGTTTACTGTGGCAGGTGGACCAACAATAGCAGAAGGAGCGATCATGAGTGTTCTAAGGCAGCCCAATCAGGACAAAAAGGAAATATTCTATATGTGAACTAATAATAGAATTGTTAACCTCAACAAGGGAATTAAAAAATATATTTTTAGCACTCATTTTGTGAGAGATTTATTTTGAGGTGGTATAAAATGGGCCAGTTAAATATAACCCTTAGGCAATGTATGCAATGTAGGTCATATTTCACTTTATTTACATTGTGCTTGCAATTCTTTATTTAGTATTTTGTGCACAGGGAAATACAGTATAGCAGAAAATAGCATGAACATACAGATAAGGAATCTGCCAAGCCCTTTTCATATTAGTGCTTATTGATCTTTCAGGTCTTTGTTAACTGATCCTCTGTGATATTGATATTATAAGTTCTCTCAAGAAAACATTTTTTTTCACCTTGATAAAGTCTCCTGAAAATACATACACTTTTCTTTCATTGAAGAATGTCCAGCTTGTTGCAGGATACATTTTTTAGAATGGTGTAGGTAAATGTCAAGAATGTCAATGTATCCATTGTTGGTTGGGCGTGATTTTCGCACTTGCACATAAACTATGTTGTTAACTGTTTGAGGGCCAGAGGGGGTATGCAGTGCATTGCAGAGCAATGCATTGCATACCTCTCTGCCATTCAAAGGATTACACTTTTGAGCATTGTGCCTTCACCTATCAGTCATCATCCCATAGATTACCTCACATCCACTCACTAATAAAGCCAATTAAGGGCTCGATCCAAATGTTGGCGTTAAAACCAACGTGAAGAAAAAAACTGCCTTCGCTCCTTAAGCAAGACCAGGTAACGTGAGATTCAAATCTTCCTTACCCAGAAAGCCTAAGGAGCGATAACCAACAAAATACACGTTAACCTTAAACCTGCGTCGCATAGAAAATCTTACCTAAAAACACACCATAAAAATGTTACCTAGCACCACAGCCAATCACAGCACTGCAAAGTATCAAGTTCAGTCAGAAAATCCAAAACCCACGTCTCCAGTTCTGAATAGCTTTCTCTGTGCTTCCCTACCCAGCCACTAGGGGAACACAGAGAAGGCTTTCAGCACCATGGACAGCTTTGAATGCCATAGGGATGTGCACTGCTCACCCCTGTGGCATTCAAAGGGTTAAAATCAATAAAACTAGTACACCAAGCACTACACAATGCCCCCTTCCACATCCCCCCCTTAGTATGTCCCATATATTGCATATATGGGACATACTAACCCCATCCACATCCACCTCATGGACTTCCATGTAGTGGACAAATCTGCCTTTTATTCCACAATTAACCCTTTGAGTACCAGAGAGGTAGGAAAGCATTGCTTAGCATGTTTCCTACCCCTCTGGTACCCAAAGGGTTAATAGGCAACGTATGGACTACATACCTTGCCTATATATATATGTGTGTGTTTGTGTGTGTTTTAAACTTTTTTTTAATTAAAATAGTATTATTAGACAGTTTAACTTAGATCTCATTTATTGTTAACCCCCTACCTCCTGTGTCCCATTGCTATTAGTACTTTTGCTCCACTCTTCTTCAAACTGAGAGTGGAGCAAAAGTACTAAAAGCAAAGGGACACAGTAAGTATGGCATCATTAATGGTTGAGATCTAAGTTAACCCTTTGGGTGCCAGAGTGGTTCGCAACGCATTGCAAAGCAATGCGTTGAGTACCACTCTGGCACTCAAAGGGTTAACATACAACTGAGGGAGCAGCCTGCACTGTGAATGCAGGGCTTCCCTCAGTTTTAATTATATATTCGTTAATTTTTAATAATGTATTTATTGTTCATATATTTTTCTTAGTTGAATTATTTATTTATTTCCTTGCTGCGGGCGGCTGTGAAGCCCGCAGCATAATACACCGTTGTGCAGAGAGGCATTGGCGACAGCGGGAGGAGGGGACAGAGACATTGGAGGAAGCGGGTGGTAGGCTTGTACTTGCTGCCCGCTTCCTCTAATACCTCTCCTCTAGCGGTGGCATTGTGCCAGGCTGCCTGATCGCCTTGTGCAATTCGTCCCTACAACGCCTTGTGCAAAGGGACGAATTGCACAAGGCGATCAGGCAGCCTGGCACAATGCCACCGCTAGAGGAGAGGTATTGGAGGAAGCGGGCAGCAAGTACAAGCCTACCACCCGCTTCCTCCAATGTCTCTGTCCCCTCCTCCCGCTGTCGCCAATGCCTCTCTGCACAACGGTGTATTATGCTGCGGGCTTCACAGCCGCCCGCAGCAAGGAAATAAATAAATAATTCAACTAAGAAAAATATATGAACAATAAATACATTATTAAAAATTAACGAATATATAATTAAAACTGAGGGAAGCCCTGCATTCACAGTGCAGGCTGCTCCCTCAGTTGTATGTTAACCCTTTGAGTGCCAGAGTGGTACTCAACGCATTGCTTTGCAATGCGTTGCGAACCACTCTGGCACCCAAAGGGTTAACTTAGATCTCAACCATTAATGATGCCATACTTACTGTGTCCCTTTGCTTTTAGTACTTTTGCTCCACTCTCAGTTTGAAGAAGAGTGGAGCAAAAGTACTAATAGCAATGGGACACAGGAGGTAGGGGGTTAACAATAAATGAGATCTAAGTTAAACTGTCTAATAATACTATTTTAATTAAAAAAAAGTTTAAAACACACACAAACACACACATATATATATAGGCAAGGTATGTAGTCCATACGTTGCCTATTAACCCTTTGGGTACCAGAGGGGTAGGAAACATGCTAAGCAATGCTTTCCTACCTCTCTGGTACTCAAAGGGTTAATTGTGGAATAAAAGGCAGATTTGTCCACTACATGGAAGTCCATGAGGTGGATGTGGATGGGGTTAGTATGTCCCATATATGCAATATATGGGACATACTAAGGGGGGATGTGGAAGGGGGCATTGTGTAGTGCTTGGTGTACTAGTTTTATTGATTTTAACCCTTTGAATGCCACAGGGGTGAGCAGTGCACATCCCTATGGCATTCAAAGCTGTCCATGGTGCTGAAAGCCTTCTCTGTGTTCCCCTAGTGGCTGGGTAGGGAAAAGCACAGAGAATGCTGTTCAGAACTGGAGACGTTGGTTTTCTACTCTTACTTGTGGACTGTACTCCAAAAAAAATAGGCGTTAGATTTCTGGAGAGAAATGTTGCAATTTAACGCGAGTTAGCCCTAACTCCAACATTTGAATAGCTTTTGGCGTCGTTTGTACATTATCCTCTATGGGTGAGATCTTGCTGTTCTGGCGACAGGCGATGTCTGTTTCAGAACTGGTGTCGCTTGTTTCTAGTAGAACATTTGCATTGCTCAATTGACGTTAAAACCAGCGTCTCCAGTTTTTTCTGGCGACGCCAACATTTGGATCGAGCCCTAAGTCTGCTAAAATCACAGTTTTCATCAAAACCACTGGATAAGGATTATGGGAGTTGTAGTGCTATTAAACTATAAGATGTTTCAGCAGGTTTACCCTTTCCTCACCTGCCTATCCTATAGCTTTGTGTGTATAACGTTGTCTGCATTGTGTTATACATACAGCATTTTTACTGTCTCTGTATATATTGTGTCTATCACTATTGTCGGTTCTGTATATATATGTGTGTGTGTGTGTGTGTGTGTGTTGTAACAAAGTGTATGGGAGGATTGTAGAGGGAAGGTATTTAGGGCCCAGAATCCTACATAGCCTCTACCCCTCTACTGTTCCCAGGGGAGGGCTGGCAACATAAGGCCCAGGGGGCAAATACATTTAAGTGGCCCATATCTACTATCGTACAATCCCATTGTCCCAGCCCACCCCTGCTTCCTTAATTTTAAAATTGTCCTTAATGCTGTGAATTAAAGCAAGTGATACCACAGAGCTTACTGTTGAAATGGGGCTACATTAGTGATTCTACAGTGCTTACAATTTAACCCTGTGAGTGCCAGAGTGGTACACAACATGTTGGTTTTTCAATGTGTTGTGTACCCCTCTGGCACTCAAAGGGTTAAGTAAAGATAGAATAGTGGTGCCATAGAGCTTGCAAGGGAAATGGATTATGCTACTAGTGCAGCTATGTTTGGATTGTAGCTCTGCGGTATCACTTGCATATAGATTCTGTGGTATCACTAGTGTAGCTTCATTTACAGCAGCAAGTGGGAGATTGAGTGAGGCACTGGCCCACCAGCCCAGACACATGGCCAGCCCAGGGGGCAATTGCCCCCCTGCCCCCCAGGCCAGCCCTCCCATGACTGTTCCAATTAGCAGGTATAGCAACCTGAAAAAATCCCAGGCTGCAAAGTTTGTAAAAAGAAAATGGAATGTGACTTGCTGCGAGCAAGAAGTGCAGAGCAGTGAACAAAGCAGGACTTGAAAAGGTAGGTTAAACCTGTACTATTTTTGTTAGTTTAGAATCTACAAGTAAAGTGCTCAGACTGAGCAAGGTTTTCATTTATAGTGTGTTTTCATTTTGTTTTATAAAACACTGCCTTGATGAAAGTTGTAGAGAATGCTTTCTTGGGAGGTTCCCTAATTATCTGTGTAACAAATTTCCTTCTACTGTCATCAGCTCTCAGGGGTATAATGTCAGCTTTTGGACAAATGACCAGTTCTCAATCACATACAAGAACTGCCCAGTAAAATCCTGTACTTTCAATGTGTATGCAGATCTGGAAATCACATATGTCCACAAGGAAAGGCCATTTGTTGGTGTAAAAATTCAGCTGATGCAGAAATTATTTCTTATCACTTTTTAGGAGATATTAAGGGTACATACCTCCTAAGTGTCCCTCTTTAGGCAATATTAGGAGTCCATATCTCCCAAGTATTCCTCTTTAGGAGATATTAGGGGTCTGTACCTCCCAAGTGTCCCTCTTTAGGAGATAGTAGGGGTGCATACCTCCCAAGTGTCCCTCTTTTGGAGATAGTAGGGGTGCATACCTCCCAAGTGACCCTCTTTAGGAGATATTAGGGGTCTGTACCTCCCAAGTATCCCTCTTCAGGAGATATTAGAACTCTGTTTATTTTTTAACCAATGCTTAAGCCTTTGAGTGTCAGAGGGGTACGCAATGCATTGTGTACCCCTCTGCCACTCAGAGGGTTAATGTGAGGCTGAGTACATGGTGGGCAATACCATCTCAAATTGATAGCATAATATATATGTCTTATAGAAATGTCATCAGCACTGGCCTCTACTGACAGGTATAGAATAGTATGTGGAAAAAAGTCAGTTACAAGAGAAAAAAATTATGATCCTTCTGGACAGCAAGAAATCTGAGAGGTGGAAACTGCCAGAGAACTGTTCCCCATTGCAGTGGAATATCTGATGTCATATCCTTATGAATGTAACCATGACTACCATTTCACACTTTTATTAGGGCCTTGCAACTGAATTGTATGTTGTTCAAAGAGGATATTCAAAGGGCAGCATATTAATGTAAAGCAACTTGAATTTGCTACCCTGCAGTTCACCTCTTTTAACAAACAAAAACTCTGTGTGGTGTAAGAGACTTGGCCAGGAATGAGAGCCAGGAGGCACAGAACAAAGATCTTCATCAGTGACAAATTCTGCCATCATAGGAAGCTCATTGCATTGCATTTGGGGGTGTGGTACAAAGAGAATGAAGCTGTGGCAAGTTGCAGCTGAGCACTGTTAAGACTGATGTACCCAAGTCATAGATACACAAAGGAGAACCACTTACCCTATTAACAGTGAGTACAGCAAAAGTGGGCAACCAGCTGAACTATACCTTCCATCATATTTGGATGCTGGCCTGCAATATCTTTTTAGTTTAGTAGTCCAACAGCAGCTTGAAACCACAAGGTGTGTATCCCTTATGTACTATGTAAGTTTGGGGTTCTCTACCTCTCTCTATTACCCTCTGACTTTTTCACCTCCTCTCTTCCCCTTATTTCTCTCTCCTTCAGTCCTCTCATCCTTATTCTGCTATCTTCCACTGCCACATTATTCTCTCTCTCCTCTCATCCCCTTCTCTCTCTGCTCTTCATTTCTCTCTCTCTCTCCAACTCCGCATTCCTCTCCCCCTCCCTTATTCATCTCTCTTTCCCCTCTTTCTCTCATAACCCATTCCTCCCTAATCAATCACTCCTCTCCTGTCTTACCTTACTCTTTTCCTCAAAATCACCCACTTCAATTACTTGGCTATCTACCTCCCTCTGGCGCACACGCAAAACACCCCTCCAAAAATCAAGCAAACAAAAAAAACCAAAAAAAAAAACATGCCCATACACAAAAATAAACACTAACACACACACATACAAAGATAAAGAGAGAATGGAACAAAGAAAACAGTGAGAGAAACATATGCATGTGTAGAACAGTTAATGAGGTGTGAATGTCTAAATATGCTCTCAGACATTTATCATTGAGCTAGTACGACACTGCACCACTGAAATGAGAAAAAGCTGTTTGCTATCTTTTCCTTCAGTATCCTATGTTAGTTAGTCATTTGGGCATATGCATTAACATATATGGTAAGTGTATAGAGATGGCTGATGTGGTAAAGTCCTGTACAGAACTCGGACTCTACCTTGAATTTTTCATCAAAAGGTAAGGTTGAAGAAACAAATTTACGAGAAGTTTATTAAATCCAGCAGATGTGTGGGGCAATCGGATCATGACCAAATTCTATGCCCACTGTGGAGCACTGCTGGACAATATCAACAGGAGCAACCATCAGTGGAACCAGCCATGGTCTTTGAAGTTCTATGAAACTCAGGGCTTACCATCTCAACTCAGTTTCCTCTGCTACACATCAAAGGGTAGAGGGACTAATCTGAAATGCATGTGTCTCCCCAGGGGATATGATTAGCTAGTTACTCTGCATTTGGGGATCATTATCTGCTAGAATAGCCATTAGAACACTTCCTCCAAGCTACTGATTAGGTGAAGGTATACTCCCACAGGGCTGTATCCCAGTCTAGTGGCCAGTGTTCCAGCAGGATTCTGCACATCTTTGGAAATAGTTATCTCCAAGTACATGCAGACAGGCTGTCACCTGAGTCCTGGAACATGATCCACACATGAGGATTACACTTATGCTGTCCATGATGCTGAACAACAACCCAGCCAGGATGATTAGACAGAGACACATCCCTGGACATATGAATGAGAAACTGAATTTTAACATAAAAGCAGAATAAACCTGTATTATACACAAACCGTTTGGAGGGCAGAGTGCCTGGGTTTTTACCTTTTTATAATTTTCCACTCTATGTTCTACAAACTTCAGGCTGATATGTTGAGGAATCTATGGGGAACAAAGGGCAGTGCAACTGGATTTAACCTTTATTTTCTCTAATGCCCTGCTCCACCATACCAGTTTAGAAAACACTGTAATTTGGTTTATCAGAGTTTGCACACTATGTAGCAATGTCTGCACAGAAAGGCAAACATACACTCTGTGTAAGTAAATTGTATTGATAATTATGAAATACACTCATTCACTGATAAATATCCAACTACTGTTATTATTAAATAGCATTTGTAGCAGGGCTTCGCCATTGCTGTTAACCTTTACATATATATTTTTCTTTTCTTAGTGCATTTTTAAATGTTTGACCTCATGGTGGGGCATCAGGAATCATCTGGTTCAGCTGGAAGATCAATAGAGGTGATGCAGGGGAGCAGCACTGTTCCCCTAGATAGAAGTAGGGGGGATTGGGAACTACCGGGTAGGAGTGGGTGGGACTGCGAAAGCCTTTCATGTTAATGTGGGATGCCCTACCACGAGGTCTGAATTTCTCCTTCTCCTCAGCCAATCGGAGAATACACTATGCCCTTAGTCACATATCACTGGACACACAAGAGGGGTTTTTCATAACTCTGCCTTTGTAACATTTTATATATATAGATTCAAATGAGGTCTGGTGCATTACAATTGCAAAATAATTAAAGTGCAGGACTGTTTAGATGTTAGATTTAGATTTTATTTTAATAAATGTAAATATATCCCACCATTATCTCAAACTGCATTTGATTTAAAGAAAATATTAGCATTAACCTCTTCTACCTCTCAATGTCAACTTTAATTCTGATACTGTAGCAGTTATAAACCTATCTATGCTGTTTAAAGTGGACCTGTCACTATCAGAAAAGTTTATTTTGTTTTAATGAAAATTATAATCTGCTCACATGCACTAGCTATTTTTAAATAAAATAAATATTTTTTTTTCATATTTTCATAACATAGTGTGGCAGTAAATAACAATTCATTTCTCAAAAAATTTCATGTTACAAATAAATGGCTAGCAGAAATATAAAAATGTTTTAATTTTCTTTAACTACATTTATCATATGGTGCCAGGTCAACTTAAACCCTTTAAGGACAAGAAGGGTGATCAATGCATTCCTACAAAATGGGTTTCACATCACACTTGTACATAAAGGATTAAGAATGAAAAATACATCATATTTTATTTTACAATATCTAAAATTATTAAATATGAAAATATATTTTGATAAGGCAAATAATATACTGTTATAAATTTACCAGTCAACAATGTTTCTTAAATCTACTCATCATCAACCCAAATAGATCAAACAGAAAAAAAAATACTTTGACATTTTAAAATATAGAAAATTAAAATAAAAAAAAAATGAAAATACATTAGTCAGAGACTACAGTTTACATGCATTTCAGGATAAAAATGAAACAACTTAGACATCAGATCAGATACCATTTTACAGACACATAGGGGTAGATTTAAAAACAGGCATTAGCCAAAAAACTCACACTAACGGGTGCGTTAACGCGTTGCAAGCCATTTATAGGTCCATCTTAAGAACAGCTAACGGCAGTTTGATAATCCTTACGGCAGATAGACTTATGTGAATTGAGACTCATGGAACAAGATTTTCCAGAGCCATTTAAAGGAGTGTGGTACTGCTACCGGCTGATAAAAAAAATACAGTTAATGGGCAAAAGTTAAGACCCAGTTTTTTTAGCCATTAGATACGTAACGGTAAAAAAAAAAAAACCCTGTTAGATAATAAAACAGACAAACCGCATACCGTACAAGCATGCAAATGGAAAAATTAATCCGTGCAATGCCAAAATAACACAAAAAACATGCCCATGCAACACAAATCACTATCACACACAACACAACAACCAAGCAACACCACAGGGACAATATCTTCCAAAAAAAAACACCAACACAACATGGCACGCAACAATGGGGGTTATCACAAAACACGGACACCTGCCAATACAGAACAAGCTCACCTGTGCAACATCACCAGACGATCCAGACACAACCTGCACCCCACAACTTCATACCCACAACTGAAAGAGACACAGCAATCAGAACACACCACATTTTAAAACACAAACACACTGGCAAACACTTAACTGGACAACAAACACCTTCCCATTGGTCATCACTCACCTCATCACCACACCTAGACAACGCCCTAACAAGTACTTAAAGGGACAGCTCACCACACTCACTTGTGGCTTGTTTTCCACTCAGACAGATGGAGAGAGAGCTAGAGAGAGACAGAGAGAGAGAGAGAGAAAAAAAGAGAGAACAATAAGTATGTTGGGTTATTTATTGATGTGAAGACTGCGGATAAGGCGTGCAAGGGCGAGAGCTAGGGAACACCAGCAACCCCCAGGCACACCTGATCAACAGCCTTCACCTGTTGAAAGTGAGGAGGCTCTGGCTCAAGAGCCACACAGGAGCCCATCTCCACCTGGAGGACAGCACCTGCCTGCAGATGCACAGCTGCAGCAACAGGATGCTCCCCAGCTCCACAGGGACCCCTGGAGCAGCGTAGGATGTATAAACAACCACCAAAGCCCAGGGTATACCGCCCAAGGGTCACGCACCTTGGAATGACCGATGACAAGGTGATTGATCGCTATAGGTTAAGGCCGCACAGCATCATTCCCCTGTATGAGGTCATCAAGGATGAGGTGGATCCGATTTACATCCACAACCATGCCCTATCTGGCTTGCAGAAACTCCTGTGTGCTATACACTCCATGGCAAGTGGCGCCTTCCAGTCGACAGAAGGTTATGCATCTGACATGTCAAAGGCCACATTCTCCAGGGTGCTGGCCCAGGTCTTGCCAGCCCTCAAAAGCAAGGCCAGTAGCTATATACATTTCCCCACCACCGACATGGAATGGACACATTTGAAGCAGGGCTTTTATGCAAGGGGAGGCATGCCCAGGGTCATGGGTGCAATAGAGTGCACCCATGTCCGTATCAAAGCTCCAGCACGTGACACACATATCTTCATTAACCATAAAAACTTCTACTCCATGAACGTGCATATGGTGTGACAGTAACTTGAGGATCATGAATGTCTGTGCCAAATATCCTGGGAGCTGTCATGATTCATATAGACTCAGAAACTCATCTGTACAGAGAGACTTTGAGAATAGAACCTATACAGGGGGATGGCTTCTGGGTGAGTTAACAATACTAAATCACACCACATCTACACGTGCACACACAACACTGCTCAGCATGCTCTTCACTCACATCTAGTACGTCCACCTTATAAAACATCATTCACACAACATGTGCTCCCTGCTCCATGTCACTCACTTTCCACAGGTGATGCTAGCTATGGCTGCAAATCCTGGCTCCTCACCCTGGTCGCCAATCCCCAAAATGACACCCAGGAGTGATACAATCAGGCTCATAGCAGAAGGAATGCCACTGAGCGGACTTTTGGGCTCCTAAAATCCTGGTTCAGGTGTCTGGATCATTCGGGGAGAGCACTCCAGTATGCACCAGGCAAAGTCTGATATCATTATGGCATGTGCTATGCTACACACAACATCACGGTGGACACCAGACCTGTTCATGATGTCCAGCCCGCACCCATACCTGATGACCCTCTGGACATTGTTGAGGGTGAAGAAGGCCTAGGAGGGATGCAGATAAGAGGCACAATGTTCAGGGAACACTTCAGCTGTGAGTATAATACATGCATGCACACAATCCTTGCATACACAATCACCACAACACACATGTCCTGTTTTACCCCACAGGATCAGTGACACAGCCCTGACACTGGCTTCAGTATGGACCACCAACATCAACCATTCCATGGATGAGTCATATTGGGGCTGGGGACTCCGATTCCATCTGCCACCCTATCGTCCATGTTGATACTGCTACCTCAAGGATGTCATGCATGCCCCCCTGGAAACCAAGGTACAACACAGTAACCATGTTCAGCATATCCCAGGGCTCCATAGGCACCAACTAAAGTGTTTTGCTATGATCGGAGCCATAGAAAACATGGTACTCCTGTAGCGAAAGGGTCTTATCCAATGCAATGCATCGGATAACACTCTGTCACATCAGGGGTTAAGGGGACATTGGAGTGAACATGGGACCTGTACTATGCTATAGCTGAAAAGAGCAGCAGAGGGATGGATTAACAGTGGTATTGTGTTATACAACATAGAGGTAATGAAAGGTGGGTCTGATCTCAAGGGACACCATGCTGACCTGTGTGCGCAGCACTCTGACAGTGGCAGCCCACATCTATCTGTTTCATGGAGCTATCAGGACATATTTGTTGATGTTGGGATGTATGTCAGGGGCACATATCCATAGGGCTGATTGACATCCTCTTAGTTCTCCACATAATGGGTTACAGATGAGTACACAACACATTACAAAGCAATGGGTTGTTTACTCCCCTGTAACAGATAAGACTCATGGGATATTGATGTTGGAGCTGTTGCATGATGATCACTTTGAGGGTGCTGTTCCAAATCCTGTTGTCTTGTCCCACAGGCATCCATAGCATGATCCATCCTGGAACAGAGGAGTTTTCATGTGACTGGACTGAAGCCTTGACAACACCTCCATGAAGCTCGCCCCTTGATGATTTCAAGTGTTTGTGATGGTGTTGCATTGTATAACCTGATGTTCACAGAAACCTCTACTGGAACATCCACATATCGACAGCAGACCCATATTTATGTGTTTCCTAACATCCAGGTATCAAACCTGAACAGTAAGAATGCTCATCTGCATAGTTACAAAACCTTGTGAACAACACAGGAGCAGTTCATTAGTGTTTCTTCTTGATCATTTTTAAATTGTTAATGTATGTGTGCTCATACAGGTGTTCAATACATATAGTTGATATACACAAAAACACATGTATGTTTTGATGTAATTTAAGACACAATAAAAGACAGCCAACACTATTCAATAAGGTGTCTGGTCAATTAAATGTGGGATCAGACATGTCTCAATGTGGAACCATACCCATGCCCAGAGTATCCCTCATACATAGGAAGACATGAACTAGATCACATGAGTCCACTACTTGTTTGGCCGTGACTGGACTTTGTGATGTATTCATGCAAAGAGATGATAGCAGTGATACACTAATGTGTGTTGTGAGTGATAAAGAGGTGATACAGGGGACATACTGCCACAGTGATCTCATGTCCACAGTTTTTATGTAATCAATGTTAAAAGATTGCTTTATTTTGACACCTCTCAGTACATGGGCTATATCAACAAACAAACAGACTAAGTGGACAAGTGATATCACTGGTGAAGTCTGTTTCAACCTTAGTAAAACATCCACACAACTTACTTGATAACCCAATACTCAGCCTAAATTTTCAATGTGTGTGTGACACATTGAAATCATAGGTTGATCTTTGGGTTACCCAGTAAGTTAGGCTGTAATTCTAACTGTTATTGTTAAACTGACTTACCGGAGAACCCAATGCTCAGCCTAGGATTTCAATGTGTAGCACACACATTGAAATCCTAGGGTGAGCATTGTGTTCTCCAGTAAGTCAGTTTCACTATAACAGTTAGGATCACAGATATTTGGCTGCATGTTCCATCTATCCCAATTGTTAGTTCTCAGCTAAGTCAAATAGATGTTTGGTTAACCCCTTAAACCACAACAATTGATGCAGACGAATGTTCGGAGTGTTGCACCAGTTCTTGTGCTAAGGGGTATGTTTTTGTTTTTCAAATTCAACCCACGTCATGCCCATTTAACACTGTCATGTTATTAGGCTCCAGGAATGAATTGACAGTTTAAATTTGTACAACGTTGTGTGTGAGAACTCATGTTGTAACATCCCACAAACATGTTACCTAGGCAGAAGTTGTGTTCACTGCATTGCTTGGCAGTGCATTGGAGACATCTCTGCCACCCAATCTATCACTAAACACAAAGCATATCAGACAGTTAATTTTTTTTTTTTGGGAGGGGGGCATTGGACTGGGTACTAGAAGTTGATGCCCTGGCTGACTGCCTGGTCACCCTTTGCCCTCTTGGTGTAGCTTCAGGGGTCACGCTGGAGGGAGTAGTGGGTGCAGTGGACCCATCAGTCGACTGCTTCTCCCTCTCCACACACACAGGATCTCCCTGCGGTTGTGGTCTCTGAACTCCACCAGCAACTGTCCCATCATGTCCATCATCCCTGTATGGCACTGACGGAGTTGTGTTGTCAGTACCGTGTGTTCTACCTCCAGGGCATGCATCCCCACTACGATTCTTGAGGTGTTCCTCTGGGATTCCCTTCTGAGCCTTGTGATGTTCCTGTTGGTCCTCTGGGTTTCCCGGAGTAGCCTCCTCTGTAGCACCAGGCACTCGGCCTCAATCCCCTTGATGCGTGAACTGCTGGAGGTGGATGTGCCTGGTGAGTCTGCTGGTGGGGTAGTTGCTGGTGGAGAGTCTGCTGCTGTGTCTGCTGCTGTGTCTGCTGCTGTGTATACTGCTGTGTCTGCTGCTGAGTCTGCTGCTGAGTCTGCTGGTGGTGCTGACTCTGCCGCTGAGTCTGCTGGTGGTGCTGAGTCTGCTGCTGAGTCTGCTGGTGGTGCTGAGTCTGCTGGTGGAGAGGCTGCTACAGATGACTGTTGTGTCCCCACCACATCCAGGGACTTCGAGCTGCCCACTGATCTCTGTGGTGGTGGTGGTGGTGGGGTGAAGTGTTCCCTCGGTAGAGGACATTGGGGCTCCCCAATCAGGCCCAGGTGTTGGTAATCCAGTGGCCAGGGGTCATACCTTGGCCTCTAGTAGCTGCTTGGCCCCCACCTGGGATCATACCTGGGCCCATGCTGGGGGAGCCATCCATGAGGGTAGGTCTATCTGCTCTACATATGGCCCATAATGAGGATTGGCCACTATCCCTGGACCCATTGCCTCCCAGGTGGTTGTGGTGCTGCTGCTGGAGGGTAGTACCTCGTGGAGATGGTGGGATGCATTCACCTGTCTTCCTGTAGCATCCAGGCACTGTATTGGGGTGGTGCAGCAGGTGTTTGAGCAGGTTGAGCAGGTGGTTCAGCAGGTGTTGTAGCAGGTTGAGCAGTTGATGCAGCAGGTGTTGGAGCAGGTTGAGCAGGTGGTGCAGCAGGTGTTGGAGCAGGTTGAGCAGATGGTACAGCAGGTGTTGGAGCAGGTTGAGCAGGTGGTGCAGCAGATGTTGGAGCAGGATGAGCAGGTGGTACAGCAGGTGTTGGAGCAGGTTGAGCTGGTGGTGCAGCAGGTGTTGGAGTGTCGTATCAACCCTAAAAGGGGTGTGTGTTTGCTGCGTGAAACCCTTACTCGGTGTAGAGAGGGCCACAGCGAGTATGCGCAGGCAGCAGTATGTTCTGACAGAACAAAGTACAAAATCGGCTAGCAGGCTCAGAATCCAGGGACAGGCAGGGCCAGTATCAGGCTGGCAGGCAAAGTACAAAATCGGCTAGCAGGCTCAGAATCCAGGAACAGGCAGGGTCAATATCAGGCAGTCCAACAGAAGCTCAAGGAAACTAGCAGGACGCCAGAACCGAAACACACGAGAGGTAACTCAGGACTGAGCACCAGCATCCTCATAGAGCCACATTAAATACGGACAGAGGCTGATGTCATAGCTACGCGATGCCGATGTACTATGCCATTGCCTAGTGAAGCCAACAGGAGAAGAAAGAGTCCCGCGCTGTGGACACCGAGCAACGCGCCTACATGGAGCAGGTGTTGATTGTGGGTACGGTGTCCACCGGTAGGTCCCCTCCTCTGTATGCTCCTCACTGGGTACTGACTCAACCTCCTCCATGGGCTCCTGCTGTGCTTGATGCCCGTAAGCTGTGTGGGTAAATTAGATGGTGTGATTATTAAACGTAGCAATGACAGGATTAAAGGGATAGTAATGGGTAATTTCACCTCGATGTAAAATTGTAGGCATTCTAAAAGATGTGGATCGATGTAAGTCCTATCTCTCAAACCCTTATGGCTTGATATCACTTGGTAAAGTTAACGCTTCCTGTCTGTTTTAGTCAAGTCAGCGCTCTATGGGACAGCCGCAGATTCCAGTCATTTGACCAGACGGAGGCTCTTTAGCAGAGCCAAAATTTCGTTATTTAGAAATAAATACATCATTGGAATGGTCTACAGAATGTGCTTGAAAGCCAGGCCATTCCAATGGGGTATGCATCTCTAAATAGCGAAATTTTGGCTCTGCTGAAGAGCCTCCGTCTGGTAAAACGACTGGAATCTGCAGCTTTTTAGAATGCCTACAATATTACATCAAGGTGAAATTAATCATTACTATCCCATACTATGTACACAGAAAGAAAAATGGTCTAATATCTATGTGGCTATGTACCTCTTATATGTGTAGAAATATATCCTACCAAGATATGAACCCAGAGATCAGTTCAGTACATTTGATTGCCTTACCGGCTACATATGTGCAACCATCAAAACTTAAGTTTTATTGATATCATAAATAAAAACATACCTAGTATATCCCGTCTAAGTGAGGTGGGATATACTAGGTATGTTTTTATTTATGGTATCAATAAAACTTAAGTTTGCTTTAAATCTCAAAACTGGCTCTGGTAAACACTTTGGAGCCCTACAAAAAAAGAACAAATAATACACAGTACCTCGATAGAAAAATTACATAAACAACAGAAAAATCTGAAGAGTAAAAAAAGCTTCCTACAAGATATTTCTGGTAAAATAATAGGCTGGTTGAATTCTCAAAAACACTATCTGCTACCAATGTAAGTGTTTGGCTAATACAAATAGACACTGGGAATGTTTAGATTCACTTTATAGTTTCAAGCGTGTTTGTCTAATTGGGCTTTTATATATACATGTTTTGTGTTTATTGCACATTAGTTTTAAAGATTTCTTAAGATGGGTATATTTAAGAGCTTATAATATCTGAGTCCGTTTTGCAGAACTTCTGCGGTGCTCTGCACGATCTGAAATTTTCTTTGAGATATATATCTTGTTTTTTGTGTGTTACTTTGTAACACCGCTTGATTGATTCAGCTCGGCAGAGCCCAGATCTCCTTACGGTTGATCGCAATACGGACATCATATATTTTAAAAGGGATTTTTAACCCCCTTAGGGATGGAATGATTTGCTCCCATATGTGGGAAATCTAATGCTTTTTTACTCTTAAGATTTTTCTGTTGTTTATGTATTTTTTTCTATAGAGGTACTGTGCATTATTTGTTCTTTTTTTGTAGCGCTCCAAAGTGTTTACCAGCACCAGTTTTGAGATGTAAAGTGATATTACTGATCGTTTGATTATGGTGGAAGGTGTTGTGGCTGATTCGTTGAGAGAAAAGAACATTCGCTGTGTTTTGCGAACATTCTGTGGAGTCAATATAGACTAGCACCTTCTCCAGGAAATATATTTATACAAAAACTTAAGTTTGGAAGGTTGCACATATATAGCCGGTAAGGCAATCAAACGTACTGAACTGATCTCTGGGTTCATATCTTGGTAGGATATATTTGTACACATATAAGAGCTACATAACCACATGGATATTAGACCATTTTTTTCTTTCTGTGTACATATATATTTTTAACAGATCTGCAGTATGGTTCAACTGTTATTCATCTCTATTAGTGTTGAGCGAGCATGCTCGGCCGATGCTCGGATCGGCTCGAGCATCGCTCTGCTCGGCACATGGCGGTACTCGTACGAGTACCGCATGTGCTCGCCCGCCATGTTCGGGTCTCCTCCCCGCACGTTTTGCGGCTGCTGCGCAGCCAATAAACGTGCAGGGAGGCTCTGACATCGGTGTAATGCCAGCAGCCATGTTGGCTGCTGGCATTACACTGATTGGCTGGCCAGAACCCGTGGTCAGGTGCTGTATAGCACCTGACCATCGAGTTCGGCTCAGTCTGAGCCAGGGAGAGCTGAGGATAGGAAGGGAAAGGCAGTGTAGGGAGGAAAAAAACAAAAATTGTGAAAAAAAAAGAACCAAAAGTCCTTTTTAGGACTACTGTGTGTGGGGGCAGCAGGTTATTTGGTGTGGGGGGAAAAAAACAAAAACAAAAAAAAAAAATATATATATTCTGTTTAGTGTGCAAAGTTGCAGATTAGAGCACATTCTGTTTAGTGTGCACAGTTGCAGATTAGAGCACATTCTGTTTAGTGTGCAAAGTTGCAGATTAGAGCACATTCTGTTTAGTGTGCAAAGTTGCAGATTAGAGCACATTCTGTTTAGTGTGCAAAGTTGCAGATTAGAGCACATTCTGTTAAGTCTTCAAACTAAAATATCAAAGTCACGTATTCCATTCAGTGTGCGTCGCCGCAGTTTAGCAGCACATTCTGAGTACTGTGCAGAGTTGCAGAATAGGAAGAAATACTGTTAAGTCTTCAAACTAAAATATCAAAGTCACATATTCCATTCAGTGTGCTTCGCCGCAGTTTAGCAGCACATTCTGTGTACTGTGCAGAGTTGCAGAATAGGAAGAAATACTGTTAAGTCTTCAAACTCAAATATCAAAGTCACATATTCCATTCAGTGTGCTTCGCCGCAGTTTAGCAGCACATTCTGTGTACTGTGCAGAGTTGCAGAATAGGAAGAAATACTGTTAAGTCTTCAAACTAAAATATCAAAGTCACATATTCCATTCAGTGTGCTTCGCCGCAGTGTAGCAGCACATTCTGTGTACTGTGCAGAGTTGCAGAATAGGAAGAAATACTGTTAAGTCTTCAAACTAAAATATCAAAGTCACATATTCCATTCAGTGTGCTTCGCCGCAGTTTAGCAGCACATTCTGTGTACTGTGCAGAGTTGCAGAATAGGAAGAAATACTGTTAAGTCTTCAAACTAAAATATCAAAGTCACATATTCCATTCAGTGTGCTTCGCCGCAGTGTAGCAGCACATTCTGTGTACTGTGCAGAGTTGCAGAATAGGAAGAAATACTGTTAAGTCTTCAAACTAAAATATCAAAGTCACATATTCCATTCAGTGTCTTTCACCGCCGTTTAACAGCCTATTCTGTGTACTCTGCAGAGTTGCAGAATTATAAGAAATACTGTTAAGTTTTCAAACTCAAATATTAAAGTCACATATTCCATTCAGTGTCTTTCACCGCCGTTTAACAGCCTATTCTGTGTACTCTGTACAGTTGCAGAATTATAAGAAATACTGTTAAGTTTTCAAACTCAAATATTAAAGTCACATATTCCATTCAGTGTCTTTCACCGCCGTTTAACAGCCTATTCTGTGTACTCTGTACAGTTCCAGAATTATAAGAAATACTGTTAAGTTTTCAAACTCAAATATTAAAGTCACATATTCCATTCAGTGTCTTTCACCGCCGTTTAACAGCCTATTCTGTGTACTCTGTACAGTTCCAGAATTATAAGAAATACTGTTAATTTTTCAAACTCAAATATTAAAGTCACATATTCCATTCAGTGTCTTTCACCGCCGTTTAACAGCCTATTCTGTGTACTCTGTACAGTTCCAGAATTATAAGAAATACTGTTAAGTTTTCAAACTCAAATATTAAAGTCACATATTCCATTCAGTGTGTTTCAACGCCGTTTAACAGCCTATTCTGTGTACTCTGCAGAGTTGCAGAATAGTAAGAAATACTGTTAAGTTTTCAAACTCAAATATTAAAGTCACATATTCCATTCAGTGTGTGTCACCGCAGTTTAGCAGCCTATTCTGTGTACTCTGCAGAGTTGCAGAATAGTAAGAAATACTGTTAATTTTTCAAACTCAAATATTAAAGTCACTTATTCCATTCAGTGTGTGTCACCGCAGTTTAGCAGCCTATTCTGTGTACTCTGCAGAGTTGCAGAATAGTAAGAAATACTGTTAATTTTTCAAACTCAAATATTAAAGTCACTTATTCCATTCAGTGTGTGTCACCGCAGTTTAGCAGCCTATTCTGTGTACTCTGCAGAGTTGCAGAATAGTAAGAAATACTGTTAAGTTTTCAAACTCATATATATTAAAGTCATATATATCGTGTAAGATGAAGAAGGCGGGTAAAAAGGGACGGGGAAGTGGACGTGATCCTGAAAGTTCAGGGCGCGGGTCAGGACGCGGAGAAACTGTGCCTGGTGCCAGAGCACAAGAAAGAAAGACATCCACCATACCTAGCTTCATGTCTGATTTCACAGGGCGTCGCAGGACATCACTCTCGAGGTCCGACCAGTGCGAACAGGTGGTCGGTTGGATGACAGCTGATACTGCTTCCAGTCGGTTAAGCACCACCCTGTCTTCCACCAAGTCCACTCTCAGTAGCCAAGAGTCTGGTCAACATAATCCTCACTCTGATCATCCTTCCTCCCACCATACACGGTCTGGTCAAAGAAGTGATCCCACACTGGGATATAGTGATGAGCTCGTCTCATCACCAATCCTTCATTTGACCCTCTCTCCAAGCACGCTTGCAGAGGAACATGACATCTTGTGCCCTGATTCACAACCTCTAGAGGCTACCCAATCACAAGAAGATGACAGATGTGAACGGCATTTAAGGTCAAAGGAAGTAGTGGATGATGATGATGATGATGATGAGACACAGTTGCCATTAAATCAACCACTATTTCCGTCTCAAGACCTTGTTGAGGAGAATGTTATACAGTTGTCAATGACTGAGTATGTGGTGGGATCAAGACTTGAGGAGGATGATCAGAGTGAGGAAGTGGAGGAGGACTTGGTGGACGATGAGGTGACTGACCCCACCTGGGAAGGTGTAGAGCCGAGCGATGACAGCAGTCCTGAGGGTGAGCCATCTGCAGCACCGCAACAGGCTGGAAGAGGCAGTGGTGTGGCTACAGAAAGAAGGCGGACCGCACCAAACCGGCCCGCAAATGTTCCACGGAGCACCCCCTTGCGTAAATCTACCTTGCCAAGGGGTAGGTGTTCCGCGGTATGGCGTTTTTTTAAGGAAAGTGCGGACGACAAAAGAATTGTAGTTTGCAACCTGTGCCACACCAGAATGAGCCGAGGCATGAACACTAGAAACCTCACCACCACCAGCATGATCCGACACATGGCATCCAAGCACCGTAGTAAGTGGGAGGAACGCCTGGATCGCCCATCTGTGTCTGCAGGCCACACCACTGCCTCCTCTTCCCCTGTTTTCGGTGCCGGCCAATCGCCTGTCGAAGGCGCAGGCCCGCATACCTCCCGCCCTGCACCTGTACCATCTGAAGCACCATCAGCGACCACATCCACTTCCCTGTCCCAGCACAGCGTCCAAATGTCGTTACCCCAGGCATTTGAGCGCAAGAGAAAGTACCCAGCCACCCACCCACAGGCCATAGCACTAACCTCACACCTTTCAAAATTACTGGCCATCGAAATGCTGCCATTTAGGCTTGTGGACACTGAGTCCTTCCGCAGCCTGATGGCAGCAGCTGTCCCTCGGTACGCGGTCCCCAGCCGCCACTACTTTTCCCGGTGTGCCATCCCCGCATTACACCACCATGTGTCCCGTAACATCACCCGTGCCCTGACCAACGCAGTTACTGGGAAGGTCCACTTAACGACTGACACATGGACAAGTGCTTGTGGCCAGGGACGCTACATTTCCCTGACGGCACACTGGGTGAATGTCGTGGAGGCTGGGAGCGACTCGGACCCTGGGATGGCACGGGTGCTACCCACGCCGAGGATTGCGGGCCCTACCTCCATCAGGGTTTCCACCAGCACCTACGTTATTGGCTCCTCCTCCTCCGTTTCCACCTCCGAATTCTCTACACACACCGCCACTCCCCCATCAGCCAGTAGCTGGAAGCAGTGTAGCACTGCAGTGGGGAAGCGTCAACAGGCCGTGCTGAAGCTGATCTGCCTTGGGGACAAACAGCACACGGCCTCAGAGCTGTTGCAGGGGATTAGTCACCAGACCGAGCAGTGGCTCTCGCCACTCAACCTGCAACCAGGCATGGTTGTGTGTGATAATGGGCGTAACTTGGTGGCGGCTTTGGAGCTCGGCAAGCTCACACACGTACCATGCCTAGCGCATGTATTTAATTTAGTGGTGCAGCGATTTCTAAAAACCTACCCCAATGTGCATGATCTCTTGACCAAGGTGCGCCGCGTGTGTGCACATTTCCGTAAGTCATCTACAGCTTCGGCCGGCCTGTTGAAGCTGCAGCAGCGCTTACAATTGCCAGCTCACCGGCTGCTGTGTGACGTGAGCACGCGCTGGAACTCCACCTTCCACATGTTGGCCCGGCTTTGTGAGCAGCAGAGGGCAGTAGTGGAGTACCAGCTGTTACACGGTCGTCGCCTCTCCGTTCAACTTCCTGTAATCAGAAGTGAGGAGTGGGAATGGATGTCAGACCTCTGCGAGGTTTTACGCAATTTTGAGGAATCGACACAGATGGTGAGCGGCGATAACGCTATTATCAGTGTAACCATCCCACTTCTGTGTCTACTGAAACGCTCGCTGCTCACAATTAAAACCGACGCTTTGCATGTGGAAGAGGTGGAAATGGGGGAGGAAGAGCTTACACAAGGTGATAGCCAGAGCACCCTCACTTCGTCTTCTCAGCGACAATTGGAGGAGGCGGAGGAGGAGGAGGAGGAGGAGGAGGAGGAGGAAGACACGGTTGCCTCCGCTACAGAGGGTAGCCATGGAACTTTAGTTCCATCTCTTCAGCGTGGGTGGGCAGAAGAGGAGGAAGAGGATGAGGATATTGAGAGTCAGCCTCCTGGTGAGGACAGCGAAATCTTGACTGTTGGTACTCTGGCACACATGGCTGACTTTATGTTAGGCTGCCTTTCCCGTGACCCACGCGTTGTACGCATTTTAGACAACACGGATTACTGGGTGTTCACCCTTCTGGACCCCCGCTACAAAGAGAATTTCTCATCTCTCATTCCTCCGGTGGAGAGGACAAGCAAAATGGTGCAATACCAGAAGGTTCTTGTTGAAAAATTGCTCCAAAATTTTCCATCTGACAACGCTGGCGGCAGAGTACGTGCTACCTTGGCCAACCGAGAAGGGGAGAAAAGGGGAGCACACAGCAGTTCCGACAAAGGCAGGGCAACACTCTCCAAGGCGTGGGACACCTTCATGACACCCCGCCAGCACCCTCACCCTGATGCGCAGCCTAGTGTCACAAGGAGGGAAAAGTTTTGGAAGATGGTGAAGGAATACGTAGCAGACCGTGTCAGCGTCCTCAATGATCCCTCTGTGCCTTACAACTACTGGGTGTCCAAGCTGGACACGTGGTATGAACTGGCACTCTACGCCTTGGAGGTGCTGGCCTGCCCTGCCGCCAGCGTTCTGTCTGAGCGGGTATTTAGTGCTGCTGGTGGCATCATAACAGATAAGCGTATCCGCCTTTCCACCGACAATGCTGATAGGTTGACACTTATAAAAATGAACAAGGCCTGGATTTCCCCTGACTTCTCCACTCCACTGGAGGAAAGCCCCGGGGGAACATAAACTCACTTTATATATGTTATTTACAATGATGGGAATACTCTGTATTCCCATTCACCCCTTCCACCCCAAAAACGGGTATATGGTTGACTCTTAATGTTCTCATCCTCCTCCTCCTCTTCCATATGCCCTGGGATATAATTTTTATATAGGGCCAGCTCACCAGCGTGCCCTGGGATATAATTTTTATATAGGGCCAGCTCACCAGCGGGCCCTGTGATATAATTTTTATATAGGGCCAGCTCACCAGCGGGCCCTGTTTGCCAATTTTTATATAGGTCAGCTCACCAGCGGGCCTTCTCATATAATGTTTTATTGGGTCAGCTCTCTAGCGGGCCCTCTCATATAATGTTTTATAGCGTCAGCTCACTAGCGGGCCTTCGCATATAATGTTTAGGATGGTCAGCTCTGCAGCAGACCCTCACCCATAATGTTTTAGATGGTCAGCTCAGCGCACGTTTCCCTCTTAATCATGGCCTCAGTTCTGAAAATCAAGGAAATTTTTGGGAGAATTTGCCTCTGCGCACGTTTCCCTCTTAATCATGGCCTCAGTTCTGAAAATCAAGGAAATTTTTGGGAGAATTTGCCTCTGCGCACGTTTCCCTCTTAATCATGGCCTCAGTTCTGAAAATCAAGGATATTTTTGGGATAATTTGCCTCTGCGCACGTTTCCCTCTTAATCATGGCCTCAGTTCTGAAAATCAAGGAAATTTTTGGGAGAATTTGCCTCTGCGCACGTTTCCCTCTTAATCATGGCCTCAGTTCTGAAAATCAAGGAAATTTTTGGGAGAATTTGCCTCTGCGCACGTTTCCCTCTTAATCATGGCCTCACTTCAGAAAATCGATGAAATTTTTGGGAGAATTTGCAGATGATATACAAGTAAATATACAGCAAATACTGTTTGGTAACAATTTTTCGCCTAAAGTCGTTTTTATTTTCCTTTTTGTGTGTTTTACGGTCAGTCTGTAAAAATGGCGTACTACGGGCGAAAGATCGTTCCCAGCAGCGATGTTGGAGTCCAAGGTGCATCCAGACATCCTCCCTATGCTGTCCCTGAACCATTTCTGTAGTGTTTCCATCTTTTTCTGCCCTTTTCCTATGGACCAGGCACCCTCCCCTCATCAGAGCAGGGGGTGCCTGGTGTAATGCTCGAGTCCTCCCATTGACTTCAATGGGGCTCGGGTGCTCGGCCGAGCACTCGAGCCTCAGGGGGTGCTCGGTCAGAGCACCCGAACATCCGAGCATTGGGGTGCTCGCTCATCACTAATCTCTATCTTTTTAGTTGTGTCCCGTACAATGCAAGATTTTGAAGTAGTTGACATAACTCTCTGGTTGTCATGATGATATCCTATGCATTGTGTTGCGATACATGGGATACCACCATGGCGATCACAGATTGATGAGCTTGACAGGATCCTATCCTTGAGGTCTGTTCCAGTTCAATCCTGAAGGGCAACAATTAAGCCAGTTGTAAAGGATATCTTTGATTGAGGCCTGTTGTTTTTCTGGATAAGCCCATTCATCCTTCTGAGTGAGCCAGCTGTACTCAATCAGAGATATCCATCATTCATGGCCTGTTGGTGAACAAACTATAATGGTTCATATTTGGTTCCCATGTGTATCCTGCAAATAGTGGCTAGTGTAACATCCATCCATGGCATCACCACTCCTGAGGATCCTCGTGGGAATCAAATGTGAGATATGTAATTTCAAGTTAGAGTAAATGATTGCATACACAACACCAAGGCCTACTTTTTTCTCCTTTAATTCAGTGGAATTATTTTAGGCCTGTGTGATCCACATACAACCAGTTATTGTCAGTGGCACTGTGAGGTGTGACCCGATCCATCCTTTTTTGTAATTCAGTAAGAGTTGATGAAATGAACATGATGATGACTTGTCCAGTGATCTCATTTCCAATGTTTTCCAGTGGGACCTTAGCAACTTGATTCATATTATTGAATAGTCTCCATAGATCGGTGGGATTGGTGAAGTAAGGGTATGTAAGGGTTAATTCCGCTCCATCATCTCTTTTTCACCACTTAGTGAATGTCCCCTGTGTAGCATGTAATCGTTACCCTATCGACTTGTGTTTGTTTTCTGGTTAACCCTTGGAGTACCAGAGGGGTTGCCAAAGCATTGTTGAGCTATGCATTGATGATCCCTCTAGAACTCAAAGGGTTATGTGCTGAGTTCCCTGTGGGTACATGGGTGACAATGTGTAGCAGCATTGATGATGTTTAACAGCTTGTGAAACATGGTTGGTTTGGATTATGTGTGATCAGCACAGCAACATGAGGGTTAAAGTAGGACTTGGACAGGTGTGGGCCTGGTCGAACCCTGCCGTTTTTGCATGTATTTTGTCCTTTTTTGAACCCTCAGGGTGTTGTGTTGATGTAATTGTGTGGATGAATGATGGGCGTATGTTGGGGTGTGTCTGTGTTGGCATGTGATGGTTTTGTCGGTTGATGTGGTGTGTGGTTATGTAATGTTGCACTTACCGGTTATCACGGTGCCCATGCTCTTGGCTGCAGGCAGCAACATTCTGACTTCCTAATTACACTACCTTGCTCTGATTGGCCAGGCATCTTTGTCGCCGCCCAGTAATAGCCTTTTTATACTCTGTCATGTCTACAATATGGTGCCCTTTCGTGATGTACTAGTTCCTGACGTTTGTTCTGTATCTCTCTGATCGTGTATGACCCAACCTGTCTGACGACGTTCCTGAGTTTCCTGTGTTGCTGCTGCTCCATTGCTGATCGTATCTGGCTGAGAACCCGCTCCGTTGCTGACTGTATCTGGCTGAGAACCCGCTCCGTTGCTGACTGTATTTGGCTGAGAACCTGCTCCGTTGCTCACCGTATCTGGCTGAGAACCTGCTCTGTTGCTGACTGTATCTTGCTGAGAACCTGCTCCGTTACTAACCATATCTGGCTGAGAACCCGATCTGTTGCTGACTGTATCTGGCTGAGAACCCGTTCCGTTGCTGACCGTACCTGGCTGAGTACCCATTCCGTTACAGACCGTGTCAGGCTGATTACTGCGCTGTTGCCATCAGTGCCTGGCTATACCGCTTGGTTGCCTCCGTTTGGTCCAGTGATACTTGCTGTGGCCTTTCCATCATGCAAGTCGGTGTGTGCAGTGTGGTGCTATTATTCTTGTCGACCATAGGCTGAGCATTCGTGCTTTAGCTGCTCTCTTGACCGCCTCAGGTGGTGTGCACACGCGAAGTACCGGTACAGTGTTTCATAGCACTGACTGTGTTACTCTGATCACTCTATGTGCCCACCTCCCTTTCAACACTGGGCTCACTCCCTTTGGGAGTTGCAGTATATCTCTGGGCGTTACCTATTGACCCTTTGTGTGCCTGGACCTTCCAGGTAGGGTTGTGCTTTATTCCTCACTGCAGTAGCCTTGGGATCAAGAGCCAGCATTGTGTTATACCATCCTTCAGTGTGAGGGGACACTGATTGCCTTCCATATATATCTATATATTACGATCCACCCCTAGCGTTCTAGGGTTTGCCTACTTAAGCAGTTGCCTTGGTCTCCCTGTGACCCTAGTCCTAGGGTCAGTGCTGCCTACTATAAGCGGTTGCCTTGGTCTCCCTGTGACCCTAACCCTAGGGTCAGTGCTGCCTAGTGCTGTGGTCCAAGTGCCAGGGTCATTGTTGCCTCACTCCTCTTGGGTTCTGTGCCTCCCAGGCATCTGGGTTTGTGCCAGTCATATACTCCTGGACTACCTGTCACCTAAGTCCTGTTGTCAGTTCCTGGACTGCATTGCCTTCAGTCTTTCCAGTTCAAGCCAGAACCCTCGTTGCCAGTGATTGTTTCCATTTCATCTGTATGTATATATGTTCTGTTTGTGTGGGTCTAAGGACCTAACTAAGTGTTTGTACTTTATCCTGATAAAGTCATTTTAACCTTACCGTTCTGGTCTGAGTGTTCATCGAAAACCGTGTCACCAGTAGTGTGGAGGTGTCACGGTTTATTATGACTCTCAGACACAAGTTTTAGGTAAAAAAAATCAATTTTATTGAAATAATAAATGATAACTTAGGATGGCAATAACATACATATATATATATACAGAATATAGCACAGACAGAAGGCAGACTCTACCGGTCCTGTCAACATACCGGACAGGACAGTCTTTAGGCTCTACCGGCCTTGCCAATACCGGGTAAGGCAACCTGCAGATGGAATAGCATAACGGTTTTACCGGCCTTACCAAATTACCGGGCAAGGCAGCCTCAATAGATACACAATGTAGGCTCTACCGGCCCTGCCAATACCGGGTAAGGCAACCTCAGATGGAATGTGGAAAAAGGTTCTACCGGCCTTACCAATACCGGGCAGGGCAGCCCAGAGATAATAGCAGCAGTCAGATGGAACTGGCAAATTAGCAGAATCGTTAAGCAGCAAGGCTTTGGAGCAAACCAGCGTCCGCACGCTGGAAACAACACTGAATAGTATAGCCGTAGGGCTTAGCGAGCAAACCAGTGACCGCACACTGGAGTAACAAGCGAGTAGTATAGCCGCAAGGCTTAGGAGCAAACCAGCGTCCGCACGCTGGGACCAACACAGATTAGTATAGCTGATAGGCTTTGGAGCAAACCAGTGACCGCACACTGGTGTAACAAGCGAGTTTGTATAGCCGCAAGGCTTAGGAGCAAACCAGCGTCCGCACGCTGGGACCAACACAGATTTGTATAGCTGAAAGGCTTTGGAGCAAACCAGTGACCGCACACTGGTGTAACAAGTGAGTTTGTATAGCCGCAAGGCTTAGGAGCAAACCAGCGTCCGCACGCTGGGACCAACACCGAATTGTATAGCTGATAGGCTTAGGAGCAAACCAGTGACCGCACACTGGTGTAACAAGCGAGTTTGTATAGCCGCAAGGCTTAGGAGCAAACCAGCGTCCGCACGCTGGGACCAACACAGATTTGTATAGCTGAAAGGCTTTGGAGCAAACCAGTGACCGCACACTGGTGTAACAAGTGAGTTTGTATAGCCGCAAGGCTTAGGAGCAAACCAGCGTCCGCACGCTGGGACCAACACAGATTTGTATAGCTGATAGGCTTTGGAGCAAACCAGTGACCGCACACTGGTGTAACAAGCGAGTTAGTATAGCCGCAAGGCTTGGGAGCAAACCAGCGTCCGCACGCTGGGACCAACACGGAATAGTAGCAATGTCACCAACGCGACCAGGCAGAAGGTCGCCAGGATACTGAAGACAGGTGATGAGATGACAGGAACCAGCAACGATCAGTCAGGTCAGAAAACAGCAGAGAAGTTCAGCAGGAACTGCAACACCAGAGACTAGGCCGGAACCAGGACTGGAAGTACTTCAGCATGCAGGAAACACTGGAACAGTAGAGATCAGGAACTCAGGAACACATGAGATCAGGAACTCAGGAACACTGGAACAGAGGCCCAGCTATCACTAGCATAGTGATAGCAAGAAGGTCAGAAACAACACGAAAGGGCACTCAAAGGGTGCCCAATCCAGGTTTAAATAGTCAATAAGAGGCGGGCTATCTGCAGACAGCCAATAGAAGCCCCCTACTGGTGACAGACAAGTAACTGCAGCAAATCACGGGCACCGTGATAGTACCCCCCTTTCAAAGACCCCCTCTCCTAGAATAGGGTTTAGGTTTCTGCGGGTAATTGGCATGAAAGGACCTAGTTAACCTAGGTGCATGAAGGTCCGTACTATCCACCCATGACCGATCCTCAGGACCATACCCTTTCCAATGTACCAGGTACTGTACCCTTCCTCTAAGCCTACGGGAATCAATAATGCTCTGAACCTCGTACTCCTCCTGGCCCTCGACCTCAACAGGTCCTGGCACCACAGGTGTGGTAGTATAGCGATTGCAAACCAGAGGCTTAAGAAGGGACACATGGAACACATTATGGATACGCATGGATGCAGGTAGGTCTAGTGCATAGGAGACAGGGTTAATTTTGCGAATAACTCTGTATGGACCAATAAACCGAGGAGCCAACTTATTAGACGGAACCTGCAGCTTGAGATTTCTGGAGGAAAGCCATACTCTATCCCCAACCTGAAAGGAAACCGCTGGAAGCCTTCTGCGATTAGCATGGCGCTGATGACGCTGAAATGACTGACCAAGTGCCCTCTGAACTTGTGCCCATGTGGAACGGAGTTGCTCGATATGCTCATCCAGAGCTGGAATCTGTTGCGTCTGAAATGAGTCTGGAAGCAAACAGGGCTGGAACCCATAATTAATCAGAAACGGAGAGCTCCCAGATGAAGAATTGACCGCACAGTTCCTGGCGAACTCTGCCCAAGGCAACAAGTCGGACCAATTATCATGATGGTCAGTAACGAAACAACGGAGAAATTGTTCCAAGCCCTGATTGGCTCGTTCAGCGGCTCCATTGGTCTGGGGATGGTAGGCAGAGGAGAAGGACAGCTGTATGCCCATCTGTTGGCAAAATGCCCTCCAAAATCTAGACACAAACTGGCTCCCCCTGTCAGACACCAGTACCCTAGGCACTCCATGCAACCGGAATACTTCTCTGGCGAACACCATTGCCAATTCCTTCGCTGAAGGAAGACCACGGAGGGGCACGAAATGAGCCATTTTAGAAAACCTGTCCACCACCATGAATATAAAGGAGTACCCCTTCGACATAGGCAACTCTCCCATAAAATCAATGGAAACATGAGACCAGGGGCGTTCGCCATTAGGCACCGGTTGAAGCAAGCCCACAGGGAGATGTCTCGGGGTCTTAGCGCGGGCGCAGGTGGCACAGGCATTCGTAAATTCGGCACAATCGTTTCTCATGGAAGGCCACCAAAATAACTGAGAAAGGGACCATAACAATTGGTCTCTACCAATATGTCCCGCAGCCTTAGAGGAATGGTAGGTTTCGAGCAGCCTAGTACGAAATGATTCAGCGACAAAACATTTGCCCACTGGGGTTTCATGGGGAGCGGACCCCTGAGAGGCCAGGATCTCCTCCCCTAGAGGAGAAGTGATACTCGTGCGTATAGTAGCCAGTATTCTATCAGGTTGGATGATAGGAGCTGGTGCTTCCACTCTGTCACTGTCGGCCTCAAATTGTCTTGACAGTGCATCAGCCCTGGTATTTTTTGACCCTGGCAAATATGATACAATGAAATTAAATCAAGACAGGAACAGTGCCCACCTGGCCTGACGAGAGGACAATCTCTTGGCCTCCGAGAAATAGGTCAGATTCTTATGATCTGTTAGGATTAAGACAGGATTCTTAGTACCTTCAAGCAAATGACGCCATTCCTTAAGAGCAAGGATAATGGCCAATAATTCTCTGTCACCTATCTCATAGTGGCTTTGAGTGACAGTCAACTTTTTAGAGAAAAACCCACAAGGTCTGAGAGTTCCACCTTTCTCGTGTCGCTGCGAAAGTACTGCCCCGACCCCAATATCTGAGGCATCAACCTCTAACGTAAATGGAAGTAAAGGATTGGGGTGGGATAACACAGGAGCCGCAGCAAATGCCAGCTTCAAATTCTCAAAGGCTTTCTCAGCAGATACCGGCCAACAAGAAGGATTAGCACCCTTGTGCGTAAGATCGGACAGAGGTTTGACAATGGAAGAAAAGTTCTTAATAAACCTCCTATAATAATTAGCGAAACCCAGGAAACGCTGTATGGCTTTAAGACCCTTGGGTTTTGGCCATTGTAGGACAGCTGACAACTTTTCTTTGTCCATGGCAATGCCATCATTGCCAATTATGAACCCCAAGAATGGCACACTGGTTCTATGAAACTCACATTTTTCCATTTTACAAAATAATTTGTTCTCACGGAGTCGTAGCAATACTGCGGATACATCTTTGATGTGCTGTGCCATGTTGTGGGAGTAAATCAGTATATCGTCGAGGTACACCACAACACATGTCTGTAACATATCTCTCAGAACATCATTTATCAGTTCCTGGAAAACTGCGGGTGCATTACACAGCCCAAAAGGCATTACTAGATACTCGTAGTGCCCAGCTCGAGTATTAAAGGCAGTTTTCCACTCATCACCTGCTCGAATGCGAACCAGATTGTAAGCGGCCCGTAGGTCCAACTTGGTAAATATCGAAGCGCCCTTAAGCCTGTCAAAAAGCTCGGTGATGAGTGGTATTGGGTATGCGTTTTTTGCCATTAGTTTTTTCAAGCCCCGGTAGTCAATGCATGGTCTTAATTCGCCATTTTTCTTTTTTACAAAAAAGAACCCAGCCCCAGCTGGAGAGGTAGATTTACGTATGATCCCTCTAGCAAGGGCATCAGAAATGTAATCCTCCATAGCCTTATGTTCATCACAAGATAATGGATAAGTGCGTCCTTTCGGAGGTACTGCACCAGGCTGCAATTCAATGCAACAATCATAAGGTCTATGCTGGGGTAGCATACTAGCCTCTCCTTTGCTAAAAACATCGCCAAACTGTTGGTACACATCCGGCATAGCAGAGGAGGTGCACATGACCTTAATAGGCTGGATGACGCACTTGTCCATACAAAACTGGGACCAAGCAGCAATTTCACACTTTTTCCAATCGAATTGTGGGTTATGTAACTGTAACCACGGAAATCCCAATATCACCGCATGGTGCGGGGAATTAATCAGTTGAAACTGCTGCTCTTCTCTGTGAAGTGCCCCAATAGTCATAGACAATGGCATAGTTTCAAATATAACCTGAGGCGGTTCTAAGGGTCTACCATCAATCGCTTCAATAGTCAAGGGGTTTTCTCTTTCAATGCGTGGAACTCCGTGCAATTCAGCAAAGGTATTATCCATAAAATACCCTGCTGCACCGGAGTCAACCAAGGCCAAAACCTCCACAGAGCGTTGTGCCCAAGACAATACCACCTGTATGGTGGGTTTCATTATGCCCGACACTGGGGACGATTGTACACCACCTAGGGCCTGTCCCCCAAGATACCCTAGGTGTGTGCGTTTCCCGGACGTACCGGACAGGAATTTAGCAAGTGCCCTTTTTTACCGCAGTATAAACATAACCCTTGTTTTTTGCGATATAGTCTCTCTGCCTTGGTTAGTCTAGTGAAGCCTATTTCCATAGGTTCACTTGTTTCCCGTACTGGTTCACTAGACTTCAATGCCAAGGGAGGGATGGGTGGGCAAAACATGCTACTAGGCTCATTATTTTTTGACCGTAACTTACGATCTCTGGCAATTGATCTCTCACGTATTCTGGAGTCAATTATCATAACATACTCAATGTAATCATCTAGATCAATAGGTAGATCTTTAGCAGCGATTTCGTCTTTAATGTGGTCATTCAGGCCTTGAGAGAAGGCTGCCAATAATGCCTCGTTATTCCAACCTACCTCTGCTGCCAATGTGCGGAATTCGATGGCATAGTCGCCCACTGTACGCCTGCCCTGTTGTATCTCCATAAGGCGTTTGGCAGCAGAGGTGGTTCTACCAGGAGGCTCAAACACTCTTCGAAAGGAACGCACAAATTCACTAAAGTTCTTAGTACAAGGTTTAGCATTCTCCCACAAGGGGTTAGCCCAGGCCAATGCTCTGCCAGTGAGCAGTGATATCGTGAACCCCACTTTACTACGATCATTGGGAAATGCGTGTGCCGTCAATTCCATAAAGATTTCGAGTTGATTGATGAACCCTCTGCAGAGACTAGGGTCACCATCATATCTTAGCGGCAAGGGTGCAGAAGCCGTTAACCCTTTAACAGTACCCCCTAGGGGTCTGGTATCACTTTCCGGTGTCTGACTTGGCGAGACCACAGGGCTAGAGCTAGATTGGTCAGCAGGTACCGTGCGTTCAAGGATCGTTTGAATTGCAACTGCCAACTGATCCAAACGTTGCTCGAGCACATCCATCCTCCAATGGATATTCTGTGCGTTACCTTGACCCTTGCTGTCTGAGGTCATGGCCCTTTCGTACTGTCACGGTTTATTATGACTCTCAGACACAAGTTTTAGGTAAAAAAAATCAATTTTATTGAAATAATAAATGATAACTTAGGATGGCAATAACATACATATATATATATACAGAATATAGCACAGACAGAAGGCAGACTCTACCGGTCCTGTCAACATACCGGACAGGACAGTCTTTAGGCTCTACCGGCCTTGCCAATACCGGGTAAGGCAACCTGCAGATGGAATAGCATAACGGTTTTACCGGCCTTACCAAATTACCGGGCAAGGCAGCCTCAATAGATACACAATGTAGGCTCTACCGGCCCTGCCAATACCGGGTAAGGCAACCTCAGATGGAATGTGGAAAAAGGTTCTACCGGCCTTACCAATACCGGGCAGGGCAGCCCAGAGATAATAGCAGCAGTCAGATGGAACTGGCAAATTAGCAGAATCGTTAAGCAGCAAGGCTTTGGAGCAAACCAGCGTCCGCACGCTGGAAACAACACTGAATAGTATAGCCGTAGGGCTTAGCGAGCAAACCAGTGACCGCACACTGGAGTAACAAGCGAGTAGTATAGCCGCAAGGCTTAGGAGCAAACCAGCGTCCGCACGCTGGGACCAACACAGATTAGTATAGCTGATAGGCTTTGGAGCAAACCAGTGACCGCACACTGGTGTAACAAGCGAGTTTGTATAGCCGCAAGGCTTAGGAGCAAACCAGCGTCCGCACGCTGGGACCAACACAGATTTGTATAGCTGAAAGGCTTTGGAGCAAACCAGTGACCGCACACTGGTGTAACAAGTGAGTTTGTATAGCCGCAAGGCTTAGGAGCAAACCAGCGTCCGCATGCTGGGACCAACACCGAATTGTATAGCTGATAGGCTTAGGAGCAAACCAGTGACCGCACACTGGTGTAACAAGCGAGTTTGTATAGCCGCAAGGCTTAGGAGCAAACCAGCGTCCGCACGCTGGGACCAACACAGATTTGTATAGCTGAAAGGCTTTGGAGCAAACCAGTGACCGCACACTGGTGTAACAAGTGAGTTTGTATAGCCGCAAGGCTTAGGAGCAAACCAGCGTCCGCACGCTGGGACCAACACAGATTTGTATAGCTGATAGGCTTTGGAGCAAACCAGTGACCGCACACTGGTGTAACAAGCGAGTTAGTATAGCCGCAAGGCTTGGGAGCAAACCAGCGTCCGCACGCTGGGACCAACACGGAATAGTAGCAATGTCACCAACGCGACCAGGCAGAAGGTCGCCAGGATACTGAAGACAGGTGATGAGATGACAGGAACCAGCAACGATCAGTCAGGTCAGAAAACAGCAGAGAAGTTCAGCAGGAACTGCAACACCAGAGACTAGGCCGGAACCAGGACTGGAAGTACTTCAGCATGCAGGAAACACTGGAACAGTAGAGATCAGGAACTCAGGAACACATGAGATCAGGAACTCAGGAACACTGGAACAGAGGCCCAGCTATCACTAGCATAGTGATAGCAAGAAGGTCAGAAACAACACGAAAGGGCACTCAAAGGGTGCCCAATCCAGGTTTAAATAGTCAATAAGAGGCGGGCTATCTGCAGACAGCCAATAGAAGCCCCCTACTGGTGACAGACAAGTAACTGCAGCAAATCACGGGCACCGTGATAGGAGGCTCCTCTCTTGCCCAGTGTTCGATCGTCCAGGAACCCCCTCAATCAGTGTGGAGGACATGGTCTGCCGCAGCATCTCCTAGCTGCTGTAGGTGATAACTTGAGGTGGACCACCTCTGGTGCCTCGGGCATGGAGAACGGCCTCCCCATCTTCTTCTTGACCACCCTCTTGCAGTCGCCCCATCTCTTTTTGATGGACGCTATGTCCCATCTGCAGGTGGCCACTGCATTCACCCGGCTGCAGATTTGGTTCCAGGTGGCTTTTCTCTGCACACCCAGGCCAGGGACCCTCTCCCTCAGAAAGAGGACACTCTCCCTGTCCAAGACAGCCTCCATGAGGGCCCTATTCTCTTCCTCTGTATAGCGGGGATCCCTGATCCTCTCCTCCGCCCCAACCTGTGAGGAGTCAGAACCAGAGTGTCCTGCCTGCATTGACCCTGCCTGTGTGTGGTGGTCCCCAGCATGTACCCCTCGTCCCACTACAGGTTCTGTCCCTGCCCTCCGTGTGCCATGCGGATCTCCCTCTCACACCGCTGCTCGGCTCAGAAATGCCCTCCTGACCTTCCTTCTCCTCCTCCATTACTCTCCCCACCCCTCTCTCCTGTCCTCCTCTCCTCGCCATCATTCACCCACTCACACCCAGACACACACACAGGCCCTCACACACACACTCGATCCCACTCGATCTCTGTCACACTCTGTCACTCACAGATTCACACTGAGAAAATAAAGTTTAAAATGTGTAAAGTGTAATAAAAGTAAGAATATGTGTGTTTATGTGTTTGTATGTGTGTATGTGATATGTGCCAAAGTGAGCTATGTATCTATTTATGTGCACCTCTCCAAACTCCAAACTCTAAACTCCTTCTACCTTACTCTTATGAATGCGCCTCTCTCTCTCTCTCTCTAATCACTTTCCTTCTCTACTGGGTCCTGTGATCTAGCTCACCAAAACTCGAAACACAGACAGGGTGTGACTGTTATTTTGGGGTATATATAGGAGTATTTGAACTTTTTGGATACTTTGGGGTCTTGGGGTTGCTGTAGGTTTGAATTTGTTGGTGCATCAATCAGGGTTGCTAGCCAACGGCAGCCATTATGTTACATTTTAACTGGTGTTTGGGACGCCCGGTGATGTGAAAAAAGGGGCGATGCAGGTTTTTGTGTTACGGGTTTTTGTTGTGCCTACGCTCGTTAGCTATTCTTGTAGACTACCTGTCGAATCCACCGTAAATCATGTATTATTTACGTACAATGTGCCTTTTACCATTAATGGTGATGTTAACGCAAGCCTTTAAATCTACATCATAATTGGAAGACTTAGCATGAGTCAAAAAAAAAAGTTCTTTGGAACTGCATATTTGAAGCCTCGTCAGATATATGTATATGGAACTAGTGATTTCTCTGCCTGCTGCTCTTCCTTCTGTACCTTCATAGAACTAGCTATTTTAAGAAAGAACATACCTTCAGTTTGTTCATTCATCAGGATACAACTTGCTAATTTGTGCTTTGAAAAATGAATGATTGAATGTAGAATAGTTTGATTTTGTCACAGGTACATGAACCTCTTTATTTTAGGTGTTATATTAAACAGTACATTGAACCAAATTTGTAATTGAATCATTTGTTTTATCCATTTTATCTCATTCCAATGTCTTCTATGTTTTTTATATATTTATGCAGTTATAATATAAACCATAGAATTACACATAGGATTAAAATTAAATATTACTATGCACTTCCCAGAAATTGCAGCTTCAGACAGTTATGCTTCCTGTGGTAGGAGCTAAGGTGAAAATTCATTTTTCATCCAACTGGAATTTCCAAGTAATAGATTTTTCTCCTTTCCATGGATGTTCCAGAGAGAAGAAAAACACGAAATTAATCCTATGGAGTCTATGGCTGGAAGGGAAAGCCCATTGATTTCAAACGACTTAATCCTTTGAGTGCCAGGGAGGTACACAAAACATTGCTCTGCAATGCGTTGCGTACTCCTCTGGCACTCAAAGGGTTAACCTTCTAGCATGCATGACAGCATCACACATGTAAAGATCATCATGTACACAAAAGTCACCCTGCATACATTCATTCACTTCATTTCAATGTGGAAAGATGTCTTCTTTCAGGAATTTTCTTGGAAGGCAAAACAGCTGATTGCCTCTTATTTCTTCTTGTTTCCCCATCCCTGGAAGGTGCCTTTGATAACAGTCAGGTAGCTTCAGAGCAGGCTGTAAAAATGCAATAATTTATTATCATTGTAAAAATTCCATGCAGGATAAGCTCCAACTTTAAAGATATTTGATACCCCACACCTAGGTCCTTTCTTTTCTTTATTCACTTCAGATCATTAATAGACTCTAATGGTGAAAGCATATTGATAGCCATTAGAACAAATAAAAAAATTTAACATTTTGTGACAAACTGTTGTAAATATAGAAATCAAATAAAAAACCTCTTGATGGCTAGTGGCCTCTAATACATTGCAGTTAAATGAATAGTAATCATTTAGCCAATTGGAGCTGCTCTATAAAAATAAAATAATAAAATGGATTTTTACAAATAAGGTGGTCGCTTGTATACTTGTGATCTGTAGATGCTCTAGACAAGCAGTGGAGTTAGATTAACTGCTGGCCAAGGAAATAATTAAAATGAAAGATAAAGGTAAGATTATCATCATTATGATTACTTTAATCCAGTGGATGTGGTCTGTAAAACCAAATAGCAGGGTATGGCAGGAGTAGGGATATCCTAAATTCTTTACAGGGATTCTCTCTTTGGGCTGGATACTATGCACCATGGTAAAAAAACAAAAATGGTGACGGTGGTTTTGAAAGCACAGTTTGGCATTCTATCAACTCTACTGTCCAAAAACACTGATCTGTAAAAATGCCCAACTGACCGAAAATTTGCACCCATTGGACACAATAAAAAAATAGTTGAATTTGGCATTCTAATACATGCGGTGGCTTCAAGGAACTTTAAGGGACTAACTTTTTAAGCAAAAAAATGCACCATCAAAAGTAGAATCAGAGTCCCTAATGTGCTTTGAAAAACACAGACGTGTATTAGAAAAGTGTTTTCCAACACCCATATGCATGCGTGGCTAGTGCTCCCTGCACTAGTCACATGTGGATGTATTGATATGGGGCCCTAAGCCCCATATTAATATATCCAAGTAGCTAAAAATGTGAATGAAAGCAGTATATTAACCCTATGAGTGTCAGTGGGGTGTTGCATAGCCCACTGGCACTCACAGGGTTAATTCCCCTAAAGTTACCAACAGCCACTGAAAAATCCTGATGTCCAGTGCAATCCTCAGCTCCCAGGTCAGCTACTGTCCATCTTCTTCTTCAACCTTCTGTCTTCTGTCTTCTTGTTTCGGTAATCTTCCTTCTTCTTTTCTTCTTTCTTCTTCTTTCCAAAAATCTTTATCTGAAAATAAAAAAAGTCAAATGAATGATGCATAAATAATATCCCCCAAATATTTGCTTGTGTTAACCCTTTGAGTGCCAGTGGGGTACCCCTCTGGCACTCTAAGGGATAAATACATGCTGACATATTATAAAAATTATCCAAAACATATTGATACTGGCATTCTTTCCCCCAAAAAGCTAGTCAGGTATTTATTGTGTCCCAAAAATGCAGCCATGCCAAGGGTTAATATGCTGATGCTACTGCCACGTTAATACCTATCAGGCCATTACCCTAGTCAGAATGTGGAAAGGCTTTTATATGGCCAGTCTCTGTTTAAAATGGTTTCCAGCCTACCATTGGCTGGGATGTGCATTTGCACCTCCCAGCCAATCACCTTTTAAGGGGGGGATACTGACAACCAATAGAAGATAATTGGCTGGAAGGTGGTAAGCACACATCCGAGCCAGTGGAAGGCCATGTAAAAGCAATCCCATGTAAATTTATATGTTGACATTCCTATCTCTTTAATGTTTCTAAATGTAAAATAATGTACTTTGGATGTAAAAAAAAGGCAGAATATAGTACTAAGGGTGGTATGCTGTGTCAAAGTCAACAGAGGAAAGGGACATGGGAGTAATTATTTCTGGTTACATACAGGTAGACAGACAATGTAATAAAGCGGCAGGCAATGCAGGCAGGGTAATGGGTTATATAGCTAGAGTCACTGGGTGCAGAAAAGGGGAGGTGGTCACGCAACTTTATTGGTCCCTAGTTAGAGCTCCCTTAAAGTATTGTGTAAAGTACTGGAGACCCTATCACCATAAGGCTAGATATATTCTGGAGAGAGTTGAAAAAACTAAATTGGTGATTGGTTTACAGGATAAAATCAGGATAGACAAAAGGATCTGAACATTTATAGCTTTGAGTAGAGAAGACGGGGAGGGAGAGGGCACATGATAGAAACATTCAAATACATAAAGCAATTCAACACAATACAGTAGGGAAATACATTTCTAAGGACTAGAAAGGTTAGGACAAGACGTCATAGTCTAAAACTAGAGGGTCTGAGGCTTAGATGTAACGTAAGGAAGTTTTACTTCAATGAGAGGGTGGTATATAAATGGAGTATCCTACCATGAAAGGTTTGAGGAAACTTAAGCATGCATGGTATAGGCATCAGGTTATTCTGAACATAAATCCAATGGCCAAGTAATATTTGAGGTTTTTATAGTAGGGAAATGGGCAGATTAGATGCACCAAATTGTTCTTATCTGCCATCAAATTCTATGCTTCTATTTTCTGTTGCTGTCTTTGGAGAACTTCTCACCATCAGCTAGTTGTACATAGAAAGCAAAAGCTACAGCACCTAATGGTGACTTTAACCAATTAGATTACAGGGAAACTGATCACATGATGTTCAAAAAATAAAAACAGCAGGCTCATATGTCCTCAATCTCAATAAAGTTAATGTCCATCATAGTAATCATCTACACAAGGTTGAACAGACTGTGCATGTTATAAAAATTTATACTGCAATCAGGTAGATTACCACAACTTATACTGTGATCAAGACTTGAATTTTGGAGGGGTCTCTTCCATACAGTAAGTCTGGATCAGTTTTAACAGAAATAAAAGTTTTTCAGCATCTGCTAAAGGGCAGAATTTTTGCAGTAACCCAACTCAGAAAATAGCATTCTATGTTCATCACAGACAGATCAAACACCTTTACAATGCACACTATACTAGATGTATGTAAAATGTCAAAGTAAAAGATAAGTAGAATTGTCTCAAGCTGAACTTTTATGCACTTTACAACTCTTTCTTAGCTTGACGTCAGTGTGTTTGCTTCTGATCATTGTTTTGTTTTTTCCAGAGGGCAGAGCAAAATATGGTACTACAATGCATTATTCATGCTTCTGGCACCTAGAGAGTTAAAGTAAATCTAAATACATATCTTAGGACAACATTCAAAAATGTTACTGAACTTTATTAGTATTATCAGAGCAATTCTGGGGAAACCAACTGTACCTCAGGAGGCAAATAAAAATTCCTATTGATATGAATTGGGTTGTTAAGCTCTTGAATACTAGAGAGATCACCATTTGCAATGTGTTGTAAACATCTATAGCATTCAAGTGATTAAAAAAACAGTTTTACATTGTTATTTTCACTGCACTAAATCACTCTGTTGTTTGAATGTACACCCAGTGCAACACAAAGCAATCTTTATCAGCAGAATAAAAAAGGATATTACAGATGTTAAAATAACCAAAGTTCTGAAAGGGCTCTCTTAGCACTAGAACCCTTATTGAAAATACTCGCTCTGTACTTGTTCCAAAAGTTATTGGAATCGAAAATTAAAACATAGATATAAAAGCTGGCAGAAGATTCCCCTGATGAAGTGGTTATAGACCATATGCAGGGCCATATAGTAATTCTATATTTTACACAAGGATTAAGGACAACTTTTTTATGTAAGTTTTAATTCTCTACCTATGAAATGTGTGTACCCAATTGTGTGAGCAGATTGTGTATACGAAGATCATATACTTAGTGGAGACTGGACTGTTCTTTTCTGTTTTGGATTACAAACCCCATTTACATCAAAGGGAATTTTGGGAACTTGTATTTGTCCCCTATGGGACAGCTGGTTTAAGCCAGCATTTTTCCAGTTCTCCATAGAACATTATCTTCAGTACTACTTATCATCAATCCATAGACATGCTCAACAGGTCCACTTTACAACAGTTAACGTGGGAGAGAAGACATTAGGGGTTGCCTGGGTAGAAGGCAGTGGGACAAGACAACTTCTTGTATCCTGCTAATGTGATATGTTGAATTGTTATCATATAGCTTGTTTTGAAGATTTCTTTATCAACATATTCATTTTAATTTATCCATAAGTTAAAAAAGAGTGTGGAAAATATATCTGAGAAGCAAAATTTAGCAAAGCTCTTTAATCTTCCTTAGGATTACATTAGCTGCTGCATGCCTCAACAATCCCTGAACAACTCTGGTTTGATGATGCATTTAAATAATAGCATAGGGTCACTAATGTAAGATCATTAACATTCCAGATTTTTTTTTGTTTTGTTCACAGAGCAGTCTTTCTATATAGATTTATACATAAACTGAATGCAGTTTATACATTTCTGGCAATTACACATTCTCACATAAGAAGCTTTGCAAGGTGCTCTTGCTAAAAGCTACTCAGTCTTTATTGGGATTAATGTTCATATTGGCCTAACATTTTTCTATGGTTTATAGGATCATGCTTGTTACTTGCCCTTTCTCACACCTCATGTTTCATATGCTTTCCATTGCTTTTATATTAACAGAGCGTTCACTACCATTTGTATCTATTTGTTTATCTTTCTAAAATTACTCCATTTGTACACAGAGTTGCCACCTCACCGCTTTAATGCAGCAATACTGAATATGTTGATATTTTATAAATAACTAGCAATATTGGCACAGATTTGCCCATGTTAATAAAAAAAGGCCAATGCAGTTGTATGAAGCACTAAATAAACATAGAATGTTTTATAAAGGAAGTGTGTTATGAAGATAGGCACTACAGAAGAAATCCTAAACAGGAGTAGCCATGATGTGTGTTATCCACTTCATTGCAACCCAATGCATTAAATACCTGTCTGGCACTAATAGGATTAAAAAAGTGGATTTACATGTAGGACTATTTTCCCCTGACATCCAGCCAAATCCTGAAAGGAGGCAATGTTTTTATTACTGGCTTGTTGAGTTTTCAGAGCTTAGGCCTTTCAGTTTCAAAAAGGTGTGCAACTCATTGCAAAACACTACATAAATCAACTCTCCCTCATGAGCATGAGTGTGTTTGTGAGCATGTGAGTGTGTGTGAGTAAGCCTCTGTGTGAGAGAGTGTGCTTGAGCATGTGAAAGCAGGCGTGAGCGAGAGTGAGTTCGTGAGCATCTGTATGCGTATTTTGCATGCTATCCTATTTAGTATTGTGTGATTTGCGTTTTAGCTTTTTTTGTGTATAGCATTTTGCGTATAGTGTTTCTATAACATCTTGCGTTTTGCATATATACTTTTGTGTATAGTGTTTTGTGTATTGCTTGTGGCATTTTGTGTACAGTGTTTTGCATATAGCTTTTTGCATATAGCATTTTTTATGTATTGTGTCTTGCTTATAGTGTTTTGTGTATAGCATTATGTTTATAGCGTTCTGTCTTTAGTTTATTGTGTATAGCATATGACGTTTTGCGTATAGCGTTTAGAGTATTGCTTAAAACATATTGCGTATGATGTCACTCCTTCTTGCTGCCCCTGGGTGTGTGTTCCAGGCACTGAGATTTTTGGTCACATGACATGATTGTTTGTACAACACCCTCATTTGGCACAGTTACTGCCATGATGTGGTGAACAGTAACCTCACTATGCACTGCTCCTAGGACATTTATCTAGTGTGTTCCTTTGTGGAGAGGGGTGAGAAGATACAGAAATATAACTGGATGCCAGAGGTTTACAAGAAATTATATATAATGTTTGTTTAACCCAATTGATAATAGGAACAGATCAAGATATTGAAATAAATTTCAGGAGTTCCCTCCCACTAGGGAACCTTGTCTTGCCCTTTCCTTCACTCTTGAGGAAAAGGAATTAACCTCTATGCTTCAGGCTGTCTAAGGATACGTGAGGCGATCCCCATCCTCTACCTCCTCTGTGGACCATTGCCATGGGAGCAACATCCCCCTTCATTAGGGGAAGGGATGCTGACAGGAGTAGGAGAAGTGGAGAGAGTTAGAGAGGAGTATGTTCACTGTGCAGAGCTCCATACTAGAAAAGCACTAAAGTTTTTCAGTCCTTAAGGGGCAATGGACTGCAGTAAAGTAGAGTACTTGTAAGGGTTCCCTTAAGGAAAGCCATATGCGAGGCCCAATCACAAGGGAAGTGCTCAAAGGTAATGCCAAATTTCATCTGTGAATGGGGGGGGGGGACAAAGATATTCCCTCTCCTTTTGGAAGCGAGAAGCACCAGCGTAAGTTGGGGAAATTAATACAAATTCCGTCTTCCTTAGGGAAGAGAGATTTAGCAATATAGGAAACCAGGCTTACCTGACTATATAACTTCAACATATGTGTCCTCATAAAGAGAAAGAGAAAATGGGATGAATTCTTGTCTAATGATACTATGGACTATAATATTCCCTTCTACTAGGAAGAAAATATGGAAAAACAATGCATTGGAAAGCTGTATAAAAGGGTTAAAAGCTCTATTAAAATCAATCCAAATGTTTATCTGTCTTTTAAAGGTATAGTAATACCTAAGCTGAGATTGTGATCTTTAAAAAGAGTTACTTCACTGTAACGGCCTATAAAGTGTGCTTGTAAACCAAGCACACTTTGTAGACGTTCCAGCGAAGTAACTCTTTTTAAAGATTGTGATGTCGGCTCTGACAAGAGCCGCTGGCTGGTCTGCAGACCAGAATCCAATTCTGTCAGCTAGATGGCAGACTTGTCTGAAAAAGCCAGGAAGAGGGAATTTTAGTTGCAAATATCTCTCAAACGATAAAGGTTTGAGAGATAAGACTTACATAGTTCTTAATTTTTCTTTAAAGCCTATAATACTAAATAAACTTTAAATTAGGTATTACTATCCCTTTAATTGTAAAGAAGGTTTTTCACAGAATGTATCCACTTATTTTAGTATATCACGCACACTTCTATTTTGAAACTGCAATGAAAACTTTGTTGACTGAGTTTGTTCCTTATTTTCTTTAGTACTTAGTACCAAAATAAATGCTAATGGGTAGGATTTTGCCTGCCAATAATATAATAAAACAAAAGTAATGAATGGAGATACATTTTAGAATTATGATGGAACAAAAAAAAACTGATGGTGTTATTATCCATCCTGCTGATTGCACGTTTACCAAATGCATTTCAAGTGTGGAATGTAAAACTATTGTTATTGTGCTCAGCTAAATACTTATATAGCAAACAAAAATATAAATTACATTTGAAATTATTAAAAATGCTATGTGATGTGATTAGTGAAGCAGACATTAAAATTGAATACATGGGCTAGATATAAAATGAGCAGAATAAAGTAGATTATGAAAACTCAACTGCTTTCCTCAAAGGATGTACTAAATGTCACTCCAATAATGGAAAAAAATACATTTGGCAAAGCAGAAAAAGCTTGATTGAAAGGACAATGCATTTACATGAATGCTAATACATTTAATAATTGCAGATTTGAAAAGAATCTGTCCATGTTCGACATTTCTGATGTGGCAGTAAAAGTGAAATCTTTTCCAGGCATCACACCATTTGAAATCTTGAATAATGAGGGGTTATTCACTAAGGTGTAACAAAGTGGTGATAAAATGGAGATGACTTCTCCAGTGATATCACGTCTCCAGTTCCTATGTTATTCTATGGAACCTATGCACAAAGATCTCCAAAACTTAAGAAATGTTAGTGTATAGGCTCCATAGAATAACATAGGATTTGGAGAAGTGATATCATTGGAGAAGTAATCTCCACTTTATCACCTCTTTATCACGCCTTAGTTAATAACCCCCAATGAGTTCCTAACCTCCACGTTATATTAAAAGTAAACTTACAAAATTTTGTACAGTTAAAGTGACAGTTCCCTCTTTTTTGTGCATAATATGTAAAATCAAATTGCCTATGCTTTTATTTTTTCATCTTCACCTATGGTACAAGCAATTTGACTTTACATATTATGTACTGGCAGAATGTGTAAAGTCAAAAATGAAGTTTGTTACTTTAATATTTATAAATGCCATGTACTTTTAGTTTTGCAGTGCTTGTACTATATATTTGGGTCTAATCTAACTAAGAATTACAAACACACATCTCATTCTAAATTTTAAAATAACAGTTTGAGTGACTTAGCAATGTGCTGCATATCTTTCTGACTCTCATAAAAGCTCTGTCATTCAATTTGTTATTATCATTTGCATTGGAGTGGTCTAATATGTAGGAATGTGTGAAAATATTTTCCACAGGAAGAGATTCCTGTATAGCTAGAGTTAGTGGATACAACTGTAATCTCTATCAGAGAATTTCATCCTGGGCTATTTTAATTTTTACTATTTATGTATGTTAGGAAGTTTATTTTAAAATAAAGTTATTTATTTAAAATTTTTGAATATTTATTAGGTTCATTATCTGTAACAGAGTGCACCTAAATCAACATTTTCTTTTCTCCTTCTTGTTCTTACTATGTACATTATGTTGAGGTAGCCCCTAAGGACATTATAAATATCATTTTCATTGAAGTATGCTTGTAACTCACTAATACAATCCAAGTAACCAAACATACTCCACTATCTCCTGGACAAATATCAGGGGAATTATGAATACCGTCCTTCTAATAAAACTATAAAAATAAGACTGTGCAGTTTTTACACAAAAATAAGTATCCATTTTTGGTGTAATTTGTGCACACCAACTTTCACTAAACTAGCACGTCATTTGAATTTCAATATCCTATATAATCATTTGATTTTCATTCCTACAAAATAAGTGATTTACACACTTCAAAATGGCATTGGGAGTAAAGTCTGGTGTACAAAAAAGGAAGGAACAGATAATTGTTTGGGAATATCAATACACAAGATAATTGTGTGCACTCTGACAAATATACTGAGGATTTAACAAAATGTACATAAATTATTAAACAAACAAGATCTTGGTGGAATTTAACCCCTTAACGACCCTTGATGGTCATAGTACGTCAAGGGTCGATTTGACTTAATGACCGATGACGTACTATGACCGTCATCAAATTCCGGGCTCCCCCCGTGGCTGCACGCCATTCAGGAACGCAATGGAGCAATATAAGAAATTGCTCCGTGGTCGTTCAGTCGCGTTGCGGCGCGGATTCCCCGGTCCTTAAGGGGTTAAATTATTTAAAAAAAAAAAAAGTAACAACATGATTCTATGAGGTCTGAGAATCCAACTATTCCTGTCATATGAGTTAAAGATACCCCTACTGAAACAAAAATGGGAAGAAGCCCTTAATGCTTGTTTTCTCACTCTCATTTCAATATGAATAGATCATGAGAAAATCAATCCAAAAGACTTAGAAAGAGAAATAGATTAAATCCCAGATGGTTTAACACCTTTTGAGGAACTACAAGAGTTTGAAAATGACTATAAGAAATACCAAAAAACTATTGATACCTTTGAGAACAATTTAATCTTGCACAGATGCCAGAAATTTGCGAGAGGTGAAAAGGACTACAAGAGTGATAAAATCTTTAAGTTGCGACAAAAAAGGCTTCTTCACCAGAAAAACAAAACAATAATATAGCTATGATAAACATGGACAACATACTGATGTAGACACTACTGATTCAGAAGGGGAAAAGTTGGGATCGATACCAAAGCCAAGTGTGAGTCCACTTATCAAAATGGTACATTTTTTAGAGGACATGGAGCGGACAGATCACGACCCAATACAAGAAGAATTCGACTAGAACATGGTGACCGCAAGTATTTCACAAACAATACATCCGATAATAACAAGAAGCAAGAAAGCCACAACCTCATCAACACAAACCATAAAAAACAAAAACAGCAAGACCAAAACTTAAGAGTTATTAATCTGAATAATAAGATCTTAAGTAAGACCCATATACAGGTGCTCTCCAAAGGCCTAACCTTTATACCTACTAGACATTTAGATCATTTTGACATGATCAACGACATACACCTGTTTCGTAGAAAATTGTTTTGAAAAAGTTTTTTCTACTAGTCAAGAAGAACAGAATGATGAAGTAGACAACATTGCTATAGAAATCCCACAAGAAATGCATTCTTGGAGACAGAAAATGATGCTAAAATCAAAATGAACACCATCATTTAATATTTCATCTCAAATACAAATTTTCTCTGAATTAGTGTGTAGGGATCTACTATCAATAAAACCTAAAGTAAGGTCAAGGAATATGAATGCTATGGGACTTAAAGCCCTGAAAGAAATGGAAAGCTGATCAGATGTCATGGTCAAACCCTCTGATAAAGGGGGAAATATAGTCCTATGGCCACAAGAGATGTATGAAAGTGAAGCTCAGTGCCAATTAAACAACCCCATGTATTATAAAAAAGTCATAGGGAACCCCACACAAAACCTCACTCAAATATATATGGCAATGCTAATAAACACAGATGAATAGAATATAATTAGTGACAAAGAGTACCAATTTTTGTTTCAAAAGGATCCAAAAGTACCAATGTTTTACATGTTACCCAAGGTGCATAAAAATCTTCAGAATCCACCAGGTTGCCCGATTGTATCTGGGAATCAGTGCTTAACAGAAAATGCTAGCAAATGTGTAGGTCAGAAATTACGGAGTCATGTGGAATCCCTTCCATCCAACACAAGAGATACCATGGATGTATTGTTGAAACTTGAAAAAGCTAAAACCAGTACTAACACTATACTGGTTACCATTGACATAGAGTTCCTATTTACAAGCATCATTCACGATTTGAGACTCAATGCTATTTCTTTATGCTTAAAGGACCACAATATATCAAATTTAATAAGTTCATATTGAAACGAATAGAATTTTTATTGAAACTTAATTATTTCAACTTCAAAGATGGTTTTTATTTACAAGATCAAGGGACAGCTATGGGGACAGCCTGTGCCCCAACATATGCTAATCTAGTCTTAGTATGGTGGGAAGCAGAACATGTCTTGGTGAACAGCAATTTCCAGTATATATACAACACATACCATTATGGCTCAGATACATAGGCGACATATTCTTCCTTTGGGAATCAACTGTAGATCATCAGGAAGAGTTTATTTCCATCTTGAACACTAACCAGCTGATTCTGAGATTTACAAAACAATGGAGTTAGGATTCTTTATCCTTTCTGGACGTAATCATATACAAAAATCAACTGGGCAAATCAGCCACTGATCTGTTCAGAAAAGAGACTGCTACTAACATGTCACTGTGACTGTGGAATAACGACATTGACAGGTACAGATACAGTAAAATCAATATCTTTATTAAAATAAGAACAGAATAAATATGACTAGCACTTCCCCAACCCTCATAGGACCAGGTGTGAAGACAGTGCCTAAGCACTTCCCCAACCCTCACAGGACCAGGTGTGGAGACAGCACAGGATCCACCGACTGCAGAGAGGCCAGTACCATTCTGACTATAGTATGCAATGGTAGCAAGGAGAGCAGTAGCTACTTAGTGCAGGAGAAGCCCAGGCAAAATGAAAGGAAATCCCCTAGAATGCTAGGGTAGTACAAGGCAACAGAGAAGGACTCCCTAGAATGCTGGGAGAGTAGGCAATGGTGACTGAGCTTCCTAGAATGCTAAGGTGAGCCTACAAGCAATGGTGACGGAACTCCCTAGAACGCTATGGTAAACCTAACGGCAATGGTGACAGAGAGCCCCAGACTGCGAGGGTAGAACAAGCAATGGTGCCTGAGATCCCTAGAATGCTAGGGTATACCCAATGGCTCTAACCTGCAATAGGTAGAACAAGATGCCAGAGACAAGGTCTGACACAGTAACTGAGCACCGCTAGAACCGGAGGAAACAACAGAGCATGGTAAGTACAAGAGGAGACAGTAGGCCAAGGGTAGTAAACGATCGGATAATCAGCCGGAGCCGGGGTCAGCACGGAGCGGGTAGTCAGTCAAAGCCAGGAGTCAGACCGGATTGGATAGTCAGCCAAATACAGGAGTCAGACCATAGAGGGTAGTCAGCCAAAGCCAGGAGTCAAACCGGATCGGGTAGTCAGACGGAGCCAAGGGTCAGACTGGATCGGAAGGCAACTTAGTCAGGGATCATATGTAGCCAGGAGTCATACACAGAATCAAAGCATCAGAATAACACAAGAGCTTAGTGCACAGGTACATCACGAAAGGGCAAAGGAGTACTGGCAGGCTGAGGCCTATAAGACCTAGCATGTAGGCGGAGACTCATTCTGTTAATTACCATCAGCCTATAAGAATAGCGAATGTGCCTAAGCGCTACAACCAGGAAGTAATGGCAATGTTGCCTGCAGCACAGCACAGTGCTCATGGAGGGCAATCATGGGCACCGATAGTAACCCCCCTCAACGATCTCCCCCCGTGGAAGAGAACAAACTTTATTCGGAAATTTAGCATGGAATCTGTGCAGCAGAACAGGAGCGTGAATATCAGACTGATTCACCCAGGAACGTTCTTCAGGGCCATAGCCCTTCCAATGTACTAAATACTGAATGCGCCCACGGACTCTATGGGAGTTCAGAATGCTTTGGATTTCATTCTCCTCGTGGTCTTGAATGTGCACAGGAGCTGGTACCACTGGAGTAGAAGTGTGGCGGTTCCAGACCACAGGCTTCAACAGGGAAACATGGAAGACGTTGTGAATGCGCATACCCACAGGAAGGTCCAAGGCATAAGAGACAGGGTTCACTCTGCGAAGCACCCGGTATGGACCTACAAAATGTGGAGCCAGCTTATAGTTGGTAGTTGAAGGTGCAGGTTTCTGGAGGACAGCCACACTCTATCGCCAACTTGGAAAACAGGAGCAGGACGCCTCCTGCGGTCTGCATGTCTATTTTACCGCTCTGAGGACCTTCGCAAGGCATTATGAACCTGTGCCCATATGGAGCGGAGCTGCCTAATATGCTTATCCAGAGTTGGAATGTCTTGAGCCTGAAAGGAGCCCGGGAGCAGAGATGGTTAGAACCCATAGTTGATCAGGAATGTAGAGCTCCCCGATTAAGAGTTTATGGCACAATTCCTGGCAAACTCAGCCCATGGCAACAGGTCAACCCAATTATCATGATGGTCAGAGATAAAACAGTGCAAAAATTGTTCCAACCCCTGGTTGGATCTTTCAGCAGCACCATTAGTCTGGGGATGGTAGACAGAGAAAAATGACAATTTGATGCCCATCTGGTCACAGAAGGCCTTGCAGAACTGTGACACGAACTGACTCCCACGATCAGAGACCAGACCCTTGGGCACTCAGTGGAGTCGGAACACCTCTCTAGCAAGCGCCACAGCCAATTTCTTGGAGGAAGGCAGTCCCTGGAGGGGGTCAATACAATCAATACGACTGTACACCCTTTGGATACTGGCAGCTCCACCATGAAATCTATGGACACTTGTGACCATGGGTGCTTGCCATTAGGAACTGTCTGGAGCAACCCAGAGGAAGGTGTCTTGGGGTCTTAGCACAAGCACAAATGGAACAGGCCTTCACAAAAGCTGCACAATCTGCTCTTAAGCTTGGAGAGACTGACCAAATCAGTTGGTCAAGACAAATGTGTTCAGCTGCCCTCGATGAGCGGTATGTTTCCAGTAGTCTAGTACGGAGAGGTTCGGCTACGAAACATTTGCCACTAGGTTTTTCTGTGGGAGCATTACCCTGGGATGCCAAGATCTCCTCACCCAGTAGAGAAGTGATACTAGTGCGTATGGTGGCTAACATGCGATCTGGAGGAATAATAGGCACAGAGCACTCTTAGACTCACGGTCTGGTCCAAATCGCCTAGACAGAGCGTCAGCTTGAACATTCTTGGACCCTGGAAGATATGAGACCACAAAATTAAATCTGGACAGGAACAGTGCCCATCTGGCCTGCCGTGGTGACAGTCTTTTTTGATCAGTCAAGATCAGGATTGGAGCATTCGTCCCCTCCAGGAGGTGACACCAGTCATGGAGAGTGAGAATAATGGCTAGTAACTCGCGATCGCCTATGTCATATAGGCTCTGGGCCTTTGTCATCTTTTTGGAAAAGAACCCACAAGGCATGAGGGTCTTGCCAGACTCGGGTCTTTGGTACAGCAGGGCCCCCACTCCTGTCTCTGATGCATCCACCTCCAGGGTAAAGGGCAAGGCAGTGTTAGGATGCAACAAAACTGGAGCCGCAGCAAAAGCAGACTTCAATGCTTCAAAAGCACTGTTGGCCTCAGGGGACCAAGCCAAGAGATTAGCCCCTTTATGAGTAAAGTCAGTCAAGGGTTTGACTACTGTAGAAAAATGTTATATGAATTTTCTATAATAGTTTGTGAATCCTAAGAATCTCTGTATGGCCTTCAGGCCCACCAAACGCAGCCATTGTAAAACTGCAGAGAGTTTCTATGTATCCATAGCAATACAGTCAGCAGAGATTACATTACCCAGAAATGGCACTCGATCTTTATGGAATTGCACTTTTCTAATTTACAAAACAGTTTGTTTTCTCTCAACTTTTGCAACACGGTAGCAACATCTCTCCGATGTGTCTCAATATTGGGAGAGTGTATCAAGATATCATCCAAGTAAACTACTACACAGGACTGTAGCAGATCTCTCAGTACATCGTTTATAAACTCTTGGAATACCGCTGGAGCATTTCACAGCCCAAAGGGCATGACCAGATACTCATAATGGTCACTACGAGTATTAAAAGCAGATTTCCACTCATCGCCCTCCTTGATTCTGATTAAGTTATAATATATAACCTAATATAACAGCATACTACAGGCTACTAGTGCTCACCCACCTTCCACAGTAAGACCACTACCTATAGGTGAAATTTTACTCGTTTGCCATAATTGCTCATGAGATCATGATTTTGAATTAAGAGCTACGGAACTTTCACAGAGATTGAGGGAAAGGGGATACAGTAATCACCTAATCAAAAAGGCATATTATAGAGCTAAAATGACACCGAGAGCACAACTGTTGAAGCCGAAAGATAAATCCTCTACCAATGACGAAGATCACGTACGCTTTAGTAGTACATACATGGAAGAAAGCAGTCAAATCATAGCGACTATTAATCGTCATTGGCACATACTGCAGGAGGATGCTGACCTCATGAAAATATTAGGACCTAAAGTCTCTACAGGTTTCAGAAGGAATAGAAACCTTGAAGACTTCATTACATCTAGTAATTACTTATAATATGCCCCTAAAACGTATAACATCAAGGGTTCCTATTCCTGTGGTAACTGCAGATTATGCCCACACATGCAACATACCCTGGAGGTCAAGGATAGATTTGGCAAAACACATATTATCTCCAAGTACATCAACTGCAATACAGCAGGAGTCATATACTGTTTGGAATGCCCGTGCCCCAAATACTATGTGGGGATGACCTCCAGGACACTAAAGGAACGAGTACTGGAGCATATAGGCAAAATAAGAAGAGCACCATTTGATATAGCAAAGGAGAGAAGCAGTACCACAGGAGTCATCTTTCTAACTTCAGTATCTCTCAATTAAAATGCTGGGGATTAGAGAAAGCACAATTAGGGATCCGAGGAGGTGACATGGAACAGGCATTATTAAAACGTGAATGTCGCAGCATCTTTCTCCTGGATTGTACACGAGAGAAGGGCATGAATGATTATATAAGTTTCAATATGTTCCTTTAAAGTTAGTCAATTCAACTATGATAATAAGAGGTGAATACAAAAATGGAGCACTGAATAATGGAAGACGATTCCAGCAAATTATCTTTGATCGAAATTATTCCAATTATGGATCAATTTGCACTTTTTTGGATTGAAATATATATATATATATATATATATATATATATATATATATACATATAAAATATATCATATTGGACTTATTGATTAATAACATTATTCTCTTTTCAATAACAAATACAGGTATCTATGAAAAAGTATTGCAGATGGAGTCCACTATGTATAATTTCTGTTATTAATTTCCAGTGTGTATTATTATATTCATTTATTTTAAAAAAACTCTTTTATAGAGAAATTAAAAAGTGTATTTTTCTAACTATATACACCAAACAAGATGATAACAGATACTAGTATCACATGAAAACTGAATATTGTATGTATCAAACACGATGATAAAAACAGACATTCACAGTGTATCTGAAATAATTCCTTCCTTCATTTAATTATATTGAAATTCATCAAACAAGGATCTCTTTAGGACCTGGAAGCCACCTCCTATTGGGAAGTGTGTTATCCAGGTATAAATATAGGTCTCCTGGGCCCCCTTGCCAAACCTCTGATACAGGCATAATTTTATACCAAAACATGTCAGGTGAACACTGAACTTCTCTCCTCTGCATTTTTTTGCAGTGTTGAGGTAGCCAGTTTGTGTGTCTGGTATGTGGGGTGCCTCTGAGCATATGGAATAATTTTTTGAGGTCAGGGGAATGATCTGAATTTTCCCCTCACTGGATAAATCTAGAGATATGATTTTAATATTCAGGTAGAATATTTTTCTCCCTCTTTATATTCTCTACAATCCCCTTAATGTAGAATCTCTTTTGTAGAAAAACAAAAGAAAAAAAGGGCGCTCCTAGTGCAATACGTTGCAAATACCAATACACCTCTCCACTCACATATTCCAAGATCACTAATAGTGATCAGCGTGTACACATGAGGGAATCAAACTGCCCCCACTCAGTTGTACAATGCGATGGATGCTGTGTCTTGAAAAGGAATCCTCAAACAATCTTCTGGGATCCTTAAAACAGAAGAAATACACGAACAGAAAGAGCGCAAACCACCTTGCAAATATCCGTTGGAAAATCTATAAAAAGTGCATTAATACTCACACTTTCCAAATAGAATAGCTGGTGAACCTCAAACCAGCTTGAGCAAACGGGGAAATATAAACTGCCCCGATACAGTTATCACCAGGCAAATCCGGATCCACAGTCTCATTAAAAAATGTTTTTATTAAAAGACATTAAGCCTCATAATAGAAAAAATTGCGTTATACATATGATAATATAAAAGCCTAATAACACGTTTCGGGGCTCTACCCCATTATCAAGTTGTACAGGCAATGTAACATAACAATCATCTCTCACATCCATGCTCCTGGTTCCTTAAATGCCTAGGAACCCAGCGTTCTTCTGGTAGAATGGCCGAATCAGGGTTACTCAATAAGATAATTATTGAATAAATCTTGATATTTGAATTTGTCTTTAACAGAGTGGACAGATAAACGGATTGGAAGAAGGAGGTATAGGATGGTAGAATTGCTGTGACACATATCAAAGCTTCTCTTCTTTAACAGAAATTTAAGACAAGCAAAGGTGTAATATTTATAGACACTTTTTATCTTCATACACTCCTCAGCTACTATCAACATGCAGAGCATTCATAAACTACTTCATGCTGAATTTAGGCACAATACTATTAACAAACATGAGTTACATGTTATCTAAGCTAAGAGATTAGCTTTGATTTTCAAAGATCCGCATCGCTGCAGACAAGCTAAATAGATTGCAGAGCATCCACATGTAGAGCTGTATTTGAATATTCTCAGATTTCTAGTTCAACAGTGATTCATTTATAAAGAATCCCTGTCCCCTCATAAAGCTGCCTCCCTAAGCCAGTCGGATGGAGTGCAGTAAAGGACAATCTTCAGTGAGCATAAGGAAAATCCTGCCCTCCTTCATCAAGGGTGGAAGGGTTTTCCTTATACTCAGTGCATGAAGATTATCCCTTGTTGCTAGCTGTCCGTTAGCATGACCGGATTCCACATCTAAGGTAAAAGGGGCCGGAGGTGGATACTTTATAATTGAATTACTGATGAACTACAAATCGGAAAATATTAAAATCCAACTCTACATGGCCAGCCATTACTATCCCTTTATGGTTGATATTGGTCCTCTTAAAACTGAGACGTGAATTAATTAGTGAGGATAAGGCTATGGCTGATACCCTAAACACATTCTTTTCTTCTGTATATTCAAAGGAAGCAACAATGCAGGCTATGTGCAAACAGTGAGAATCACAGAATTTCCACCATCATGTACATGGTTTACTGAGGACAAAGACCAGAAGAGACTGGAAAGGTTTATGGTGAATTAATAACCTGGACCTTATAGTATACACTCAAGGGCACTTAAACTTAGGGCGGAATGCAAGAAAGTGGAGCATTAGCTATTTTTTGAAAGCCATAAGTTTAGGTGCTATTTGTGATTGCTCATGTTTTAATACAAGAGTCATACTTATTCCTTGATGCTGAACAGCACATGCTCCTAAATTAATGGCAAATTTAGCATATGCTCATAAATTAAGGGCAAAGTCAGCCAGATGTATGAAAATGTATGCTAATTGCTTTGCTGAATTAAGCACAATCTTTAATCCATTTACAGAATGTCTGAGATTCTAGCCATGCATACCTTTGGAAACACATTTGCTAAAGAAAAGTGCAATTCAGTAAAATTTTGCCAATAATAATTTTTCCATCAAAAGTGCATAAATAGTGATTGTGCATGGCTTTTGCATTCCCTCCTTAGTTCAGTCAAGACTATTATACTTAATATTTATTGATCCACTCTCATAAGCGTAATGAACTGTAACTGGAGGAAAGCAGATGTAGTATCATTATTCAAAAAGGTTTCCAGATCTAAGCAAGGTGAGCTTGACTTCAATAGTGAGTAAAATATTAGAAGGGTTACTAACTGACAATATTCAGGCATACTGACAACCAACAACATTATTAGTAGGAGACAGCATTGTTTTATGAAGAACAGATCGTGTCAAACTAATTTACTTGCATTTTACAAAAAGGTAAGTGGTAATTTCAACAAGGGTATTGCTGTTGCTGTAATATCCTTGGATTTTGCATAAGCCTTTAATACTCTGTTTCACACTAGGTCACTGCATTAATTTAAAGGCCTCATTTTGGGAGGAGATATATGTGAATAATAGATGCAGATTATTGATGGCAGAGAGTTGTAAATGGAACCATTACAAATTGATGTAAAGTTGTAAGAGGGGTGCTCAAGGTTTTGTCCTAGGCCCAGTGGTTATTAATTGAAATTATCTGACAGACTAAGTGCCCAGCGTAAGCTGCCTATTTAGACTCTGGGAATTAGATTCTCCACAAAGAGGCGACAGACTGCTATTTGATATAAAAAATATGCTAAGACCACAACAACAGACAATACAGGTATACTGCAAGGCAGGCCCCAGTGGGCCAGATGCTTGGGAACGAAGAATAGAGTAGGTAGCTAGCTGGTGGTGGCTTCTCTCTGGGTTGACTTGCTGTGGCCTAAGCTGAGTTAGAGACGCTAGTCACAAGACCTGATTAGAGCTGACCAGAGGAGCTGACCCATACCCTGGATGACAATCCAGAGAACAGCAGCTACCCACTGATGTCCAAGTAATAGCTGTTGTACATGAGCTTCGAATCAGAAGACAGAGAACAGGATAGTCGAAGTCCGACTGGTTGGGAAATGGTCTATGTTTGAATGGTGGTAGATGTGGTCAAAGATCGACTGATGGTTTAGGTGATAGAAGCCCAACAGGGACAATAAAAATGGGAAGTCAGACAAGCCAGGTCAGGAACAGGCGGGCAACATGACAAAGGAGTATGTCATGTGTTGAGTGACCCTCTGGCACTCAAAGGGTTAATGATCTAGAAGTGGGTGTTCAATGCTAGTTAGAGAAACATTTAGGAGTACCTATAGACAGGGCTTAAAATATGAAGTCCTTTGCTACTAGCCAGACCTGAAAAGTTACTGCAAGCCATAACATACCCACCAGGGCTGAATTTCTACTCGCCAGGGTTAAATTTTCACTTGCTATTGGATAGTGGCGAGTGGAAATTTTGAGCCTTGCCTATAGACATACACACAGCAGTGTCTAGTATCACTCAGCTCTTGGAAGAGCAAATAGGTTACTATCCTGTTTAAAAAGGGGATATAGATGCACAGGATGCAATTATAATTCTACCTTTATATAAATCCTTGATTACGCCTCATCTGGAATATGGAGTACAGTTTTGGGCACTGGTGAAGGGTTACCAAAAAGTTTGAGTTTGCTAGGCTGATAGCACGGGACTTGGTAGCATTGGTGACGTAAGCGTGCCCTTGCTGTGACCATAGTTGAAGTTAGAGGTGCTGGCCATGAAGTCAGATATTCCACCCTAAGTTGAGCCAGGGTCCAGACCAGGATGAACACCCCTGACTTCCTCAGAAGTAACCGTACATGCAATAGGACAACAACTCCAAAAGAGGCTATGAACTGTAGCCAGATTCAGACTTAGCAGAGTTGTGGAAATTAATTCTCCTGTTCTTTAATGATGAAGCAATACACTGAAGCAAATCACAGTTCAACTGTAGATTTGATGAATTCTGTTGTGCAGCTTAGAACAGGATCAATGAACTTTAGCACAGGTCAACACAGTAGAGCTGTAGATCTGATGAATTCTCTTGTGCAGCTTGGCACAGTAACAATGAACTTTAGCACAGTTCAACACAGTAGAGCTACATATCTGATGAAATCTCTTGTGCAGCTTAGCACATTAAGAATGAACTATATCAAAGTTCAACACAGCAGAGGTGTGATCTGATGAATATCTGTTATGTAGTTTAGCACTGTAACAATGAACTTTTGACCAGTTCAACAAAGCTGAGCTGTAGATCTGATGAATTCTGTTCTGCAGCTTAGCACAGAAGCAATGAGCATTAGCACAGTTCAACACAGTAGAGTTGCAGATCTGAAGTATATTAACAACAAAAAAGTTAAGGTTGATATTGGTCCTCTTAGGACTGAAACAGGTGAATTGATTAGTGAGGATAAAGCTATGGCTGAGACCCTAAATACGTTCTTTGCTTCAGTATATACAAAGGAAGCAGAAATGACAAGCTATGGGCAAACAGACAAAACCATGGAATTTCCTCCAACATCTACATGGCTTACTGAGGACAAGGTCCAAAAGAGACTGGAAAGGGTTATAGTGAATAAAGCGCCTGGACCGGACGGTATACACCCAAGGGTACTTAAGGAACTTAGTTCAGTAATAGCAAAACCATTATACTTAATATTTATTGATTCGCTTTCATCAGGCATAGTGCCCTGTGATTGGAGGAAAGCTGATGTAGTTCCATTGTTTAAAAAGGGAGCAAGATCCAAACCAGGAAATTATAGACCTGTGAGCTTGACTTCCATAGTGGGTAAGATACTAGAAGGGTTATTAACTGATAGTATTCAGAACTATGTGAAGACAAACAATATCATTAGTAGGAATCAGCATGGTTTCATGAAGAACAGATCATGTCAGACTAATTTACTTGCATTTTATGAAAGAGTGAGTAGTAATTTGGACAGGGGAATTGCTGTTGATGTAGTATACTTGGATTTTGCAAAAGCCTTTGACACAGTGCCTCACAACAGGTTACTGCATAAATTAAAAGGCTTCGGTTTGGGTGGTGGTATCTGTACATGGATTGAGAACTGGTTAAATGATAGATGGCAGAGAGTTGTTGTAAATGGAACTTTTTCAAATTGGTCTAGGGTTATAAGTGGGGTACCGCAGGGTTCAGTCCTGGGCCCAATGCTTTTTAATTTGTTTATTAATGATCTAGAAGTGGGAATTGAAAGTAGCATCTCAATCTTTGCTGATGACACTAAGCTATGTAAGGAAATACATACAGAGCTCGATGTTTTTTCCCTACAGAAGGATTTAGATAAACTAAGTGAATGGGCAGAAAAGTGGCAGATGTCATTTAATGTAGATAAATGTAAGGTTATGCATTTGGGTTGTAGAAACAAACTTGCTACATATACTCTAAATGGGAAACAACTTGGGAAATCCTCATTAGAGAAAGATTTAGGTGTACTGATAGACAATAGTCTTCACAGCAGTGTGCAGAGTCACTCAGCTGCTGCAAGAGCAAATAGAGTACTAGCCTGCATAAAAAGAGGTGTAGAAGCAAGGGATGCTAACATTATCCTACCTCTGTATAAATCCTTGGTTAGGCCTCATCTAGAATATGGAGTACAATTTTGGGCGCCTGTTCTAAAAAAAGACATTACTGAACTGGAAAAGGTGCAGAGACGTGCAACAAAACTGATAAAGGGATTGGAGGATCTGAGTTACAAAGAGAGACTAGCCAAACTGGGTTTGTTTACATTAGAAAAGAGACGTCTAAGGGGTGATATGATTACCATTTACAAATACATTCAAGGCCAATACAAAGAACTATCCAATGAATTATTTATGCAAAGAGCTGAGCTAAGAACAAGAGGTCATCCATTAAGACTTGAGGAAAGGCGCTTTCGACTAAAACACAGGCAGGGATTCTTTACAGTAAGGGCGGTAAGGCTATGGAATTCTTTGCCTCGGGATGCTGTGCTTGCAGATAATGTAACTGCATTCAAAAAAGCAATGGATGCCTATCTAGCACAGAACAATATTGACAGTTATGACAGATGGCTTCAAAGCAAATAGGATATTGAGCCGGGGAACTATTTGACACACTCACACACACACCTACATTGGAAATTGCTCCAGAGGGCTTTTTTGTTGCCTTCCTCTGGATCAACAGGGGTGTTATTGGCATGGGCTGGACTTGATGGACGCATGTCTTTTTTCAGCCTTATCTACTATGTTACTATGTTACTATGTTAGCACAGTAATGAACTATAGCAAGGTTTAACACAGTATAGCTGTAGATGTTGAATTCTTTTGAGTTATTCCCAGTGGTTATCAAAGGAAATAGATTGAGTGACTAGTAGTTCCCACTGGAAGTACCAATGAAAGGTAGTTCCCACTGGAAGTAACAAGGAAAGGTACTAAAGGTCACCCAAGCCTCCAGAAAAGGAGTCAAGCCGGCATCCCAGATAAAGCAGTGCTGTTGGGGGAACGTCCACCGAGGTGGAGAGGCACAGAGGGCCAACTCCCCACAATCTTCCAGACCACTAGAATAGGAGAAGAGAGGAGGAGGCAGAGATAATGGAGGTAGGCTGAGTAGACACATAGCAGGACTGTAAAACAACTAAGCTGCTCGAGGTCAGGAATGCTGGGTCAGCCACAGGTAGGCAAAACGCAGAATTACCGAATCAAATAGGAAGAAGGGAGGACAGGCTTAATGGTTCAGCAACAAGTAGGCAGTGAACTGAGATATCAAATCATAGAGCAAGAGGAAAGTCAGGCAAACCAGGTCAAACACAATCCAGATCAAATGAAGAAAGTAGTTGCAGCTCAGGACTATAGCTCGATAATTGATCACCAGGGAGACCTTTGCATCAAGATTTAAATTACCAGCAGCCAATGAGGAGATCAGACATCGTAAGGCGTGACAAAGAGACATTATTGCACTGAGAAAAAGTGCAGAGATGTGCAACAAAACTGATAAAGGGATTGGAGGATCAGAGTTATGAAGAGAGACTAGTCAAACTGTGTTTGTTTATATTAGAGAAAAGATGTCTAAGGGGTGATATGATTACCATTTACAAATATATTTAACCCTTTGAGTGCCAGAATGGTACAGAATGCATTGTTTTGCACTCAAAGGGTTAAGGTTAATACAAAGAACTCTGTAAGGACCTATTTACTCAGAGCTGAGCAAAATATAAGAAATCATACATTATGACAGTCAGTTTCACAGCAGATAGAAAGTTGATCCAGGGAAGTATCTGCCAGTAAGGAAGGAATATTTTTACCCACTATTTTTTCTTGCCTTCCTTTGGATTAACAGGAGTTATATGTCATGGGCTGAACTTGATGGGCACATTTCTTTTTTCAGTCTCATTAATTATGTATTTTAGAGGTTGAGGGATGATCTAGACAGTATACCATTGTATTCACCAGAAGGAGTGAACTATGTCTGATGCTCAAGATGGCTACTACACAGCAGATTTCAGTCCAGATTGGCTGTAAAGGATTACCAGATCTGTCCCAAAGGTATCTTTAAGCTGGAAACATTCTTATGTAGCATATTCACAGGCCAACAAATGCCTTCTTGGTTGGGGGGATAAAAAAGCCAAATATCTCCAGCTCCCGCTTCCACATAATTACTTTAGGTTTACCTTAATTTTATTATTTCTTTCATATATTCTTGACATAATGTAATGCATATAGACAATGACTTACTAAAATGTGAGAATGGTCACACAAAAACAGTATGGGTATGGAAAAAATATTGTATTTACTAAAAAGTATGGGAAAACATTTCCAGTAGGGAAACATGTTTCCAGAAGAATATTCTAAAACCCACATTTCTCTCCAACGATGGGCTGAATTAATTTGTAGATACAAAAAGTGGTTCACTTTAAAAGTGTTGTGTGCAAAAGAGCGAGCAACTACATGGTGCATTAACATGTCTCCCTAATTAAAAGGGCGACATGAGAATCTTGCACAGCAGGAAAGTGCGACATTCACAATTCGCAGCATGAAACGTTGCCTTCAAGTCCCATCATCCTTAGCCATCTGGTGGCCACTGAGGATGATGATGCTATTTCTGGCATATAACTCTCATCATCCTCAGGGACCACCAGATGGCTAAGGATTATGGGACTTGAAGGCGACGTTTCATGCTAAGACTTGAGAATCTCTCACTTTCCTGCAGTACGAGATTCTAATGTCGCTCTTTTAATCATGGCAACATAGTTAATGTGCCATGTAGTCACATGCTCTTTCGCATTAAACATATTTAGAGGTACCCAAAAAGTAAACACTATTGTTATCGCCAAATTTCCTTAAGACTTCTGTAGCAATGTTTATTCCAGCATTATGCACAAAAGCATTTTAGAAAATCCAGTAAAAAATTGCCAGTTTGTAATTTAGTAAATACTTCTCACAGTGTTTATAATAATGAAATCACACAACAGTTTAGCAGCTCTTAGAGATTATCTAATTCCTGCTGGATTCCAGAGGATTTTTGGCTAATATAAAGGGCTGGATTACATTGCGGGTGATAAAGATTTTGCTGGTTTTATTTCACGTATTCATATTGAATTTTGTGGAATAACATATATAAAAGCAGTGATACATTTATCATTTCCAATGAAATCTAGTCCATGGCTTTAATCAATAATGTTGAAGAAGATTGGATATTGTTGCTTACAAAACATTGATCCACACTTTGCTCTAGTAAGTTTAAGCAAAATTATCTCTATCTTCTTTTCCAGCTATTTTATATTTGCTAATGAAGTCACCAAAATCTTCATAACCCATAATGATGGTTATTTTGAGCTTTGTGTACAATGTGTGGTGCCATACAAGTAAAATTCTACAAACAGTACATACAAGGTCTGAACGTTCACAGGTCCTCCAAAAATTCCTAAGGCAAATTGCAGTGAATAAATGCAGGAGTCTATTGGATAAAATATGCCAACCTGCACATTTGCAGCACTGCTACCCCCTCAGCTGAATTGTCAAGAACAGAATAACTGCATATATAATTCCAAGTTTATGACAAACATTTTCCAAACTCTTTATCAGTTTTGTTGCAGTTTACTTTTCCCAGTTCAATAATAGTTTTAAGTACAGGTGCCCATATTCTAGATGAGGTCTTAACAATCCTGAAGCAAATCATCTGCACCATAGGATACAAAAACAAAAGCTTCCCTAAATCCCCATTCACTTAAATTGACCATTTTAACCTCCTGAATGCTAGAGAGGCCTCCAACGCATTCAACTCTAGCATTCAAGGGGTTAAAAGTCCCATTTAAATAAATGGGGAGTTTTATTTGTTCCCTGTGCTGTTATTAGTTTGCCCCAGTATTGATCTACATGCCTCTGAACAAAAGGCTTGCTTTGTACTAGATGCGGAATCGAAGAACTATCTTTCTAGCATATGGTTTTACCTTGTTAGAAGATTCAAACACTTTGGTGTAAAATACTCACTCTAAATACAGAATAAATTGTTCCAAGTTTAGTTGGCCTATTAGTAAATCTTCTTGACTCTATTGATATTGTTCTAGCAGATGTAGAAAGAACATATTTTCTTACTCTTCCGTCTTATGTCAGTAGAATTATTCTAAATAAATCCACCAGGCTCATTCTTAAAATTTTTTGGTTTAAAATGTATTACGTGTTCACAACCACAGTATGTCCCATATTTACTAATTTGTCACTGGCATTGTAAAAGCAATGTTTGACTCCTATGGACACCAGTGAATTGTTTATTAGGTTCCACTCAATATTATTGGCTCATTAAACTGGTCCTGTGGTCACATTGCAAAGTACTGATCACTCTGTGACTGGAAGGAAGCTGGAGCAGCAAATTGAACATCAGAGTCCCTCAGAGTTGTTGATAAACATGCAGTAAAAACATTTTTAAACATTATTAAAAAATGCATTCTATAGATGAATGGGGCATTTTGTCTGTTCATTTTATTAAATTAGTGTGATTTTTATTGCTGTGAATGTGTCTAATCTTATAATCTCACCAGATGTATGTGCAGGAAGGGATATTTTAATTTTATGTTTTCATTTATATTTTTGCACTATTTCTTTTAATCCTTTGTTTGCCAGCAACCCTTATTAATTAAGGGTTAAAAACAAATAAATAAAACCATTCAATCGTTTGCATAGCAAAACGTATACTCAGACCCTGCTATGTCAATACATTACCTTAGGTTACGGCAGCATAAGAAACAAAATTAAATTAATTGGGCATTTTAAGTCCTCGAATGATAGAGAGGTTTCCAGTGCATAGCTTTCAATTGCATTGGAGACCTGCCTCACATTAAAGAGGTTAAAAGCCACATTTAAACAGAAATTTTTATTTTGGTGTACTCCAGAAGAAATCCAATTTTCCATTGAACATAAATCTCTTAGACCCATATTTATTGAAGTAAGCTGGACTTATTCTGAATAAACCAACCGCACCTTAGGGAACAAATGCAAATTTCTAAATTCCCATGAACTTGACTATGTTTATTTTTAACCCCTTGAAGCTAGAGAGGTCTTAAGTTCATTGTTTCACAATGCATTGAAGGCCTCTCTAGTATTCAAGGGGTTAAATGCCCAATTTAATAGGAATTTTTATTTGTCCCCTATGGTACAGTTGGTTAACTCCAGAATAACTTATAAGTTCCCTGATATGTCAATACACAGCTTATGTCATATTTTAGGGATTCTCTTTGGCTGTCAATAATCAGGGTGGAATTCATCAAATACTCTGATTTTCTTGCGTACCTGCCAAATTTATTAATGGCCACATTGTATCTGGTACTCGATCATTTTTTAATGAGCCAGTAGCAGGAAAAACTGCCATTCCCATTGCTTAGGTGGACAATGGGGTAGAGACATGTACATGCATGTGTATCATGGTAATGGAAACATTTAGACCATATATTTCTCATATTTGCCTGCCTCTCATATGCAAGCAATATATCTGATCAATGATAAATACTCTAAAGTAACTTTAAATGATCACAGTGGTGTATCAGGTATGCGGCTCTTCTTGTACTTGAATCGTGCCCTCAGTGAGTCTAATATACTAAGAAAAAACAGACTACCTTAGCATTACCACAGCTTTATTCATTATATCAATTATCTTGCATCAGTAGCAACTATGAGGCCTTATTCATTGAGCTAAAGAGGTGCATTGCTAGAGAAAACCAACTGCACTGCTAAGGTTAAAAAAATCTTTATATCCCATTGGCTTTTAACCCCATGATTGCATTCAAGTTAAAATCCCCATTTAAAGCAATGGGTATATTGGGAATAGTTTTTAACCCTATGGTGCAGTTTATTTGTTCCACAAATACTCCAATTGTCCAAAGAACATCAGCCTCATTGCGATCACTAGCATTACACAGATTTGATACTTTTTCCATGGTCTGCAGCCACTGGCAGGATAATTATTTTCTCGGTTTTGACAGTGTTTTATCATGCTGGGAGAAATACATAATTTCAAACTGGTGCTACTTCAAAAACAGCTCAGTGTCACTTATAAGATCACATAGTGATGTAAGCCCCCTGGCCAAAATGGTATACAACATGTGATATGGAATGATAATAAGAATTCCAAGGTTCTTAAAATAATTCAATACCTACTGCAAATTGAAGGATTTATAGTGTTCCTGTCACCCAAAGTGAGTGACCTCTTAGATGTTAAAGAGGAGGCCCAAGGAATTGCTTGCAGTGTATTGGAAATATCACTAACATCCAAAGGGCTTATTGCTTTGCTTAACTCATTCTGATCTAGGGATTATTTCAAAGCATTTCAACAAAAATGCACTGTTAGCTTCTGCGATACATTATACTGTAAAAATATATTTCTTGACAAAGACTCATGTTGAAGCTGAAACACTGACCATGCTTTAATAAAATTACTATTTTTACCAAGTTCTAGAGTGGCAGACAGTTTTTCTTTGTCTATACATAATTTGTTGGAGCACCCCAACAATATACTCTTTCTGTGATTACCTTTCCAGCAGTTATTTATATAACTAATTTTGAATGTTTTATCCAGTGCAAGTGAATATAAACTGGTACAATTCCTATGGTTTACAGGCTGACTCAGAATGCAATAGCTGTGTGAGAACATTCAAGACTGTTCAAAGCAGAGAGCTCTAGTCCATAAGGTCACCAAAAGACAAAGATGACTTGATGGAACGTGATGATGACAGGCATTATTTTATGACTTTGTGTGTTTGCAAAAGTGAAGGTACTTTTTACACAGACAACACCAGTGCTTTTCACACAGACAACACCAGTGCCCAATGTGAAATGTATAATGCTGGGATCTGACACCTTTCACTTGGTTGACTATAAACTCTGAGAGCACCAAAGTCCAGCAAAAAGAATCTTTACTGTTCTCACTAATAAACACAGTAAAAATGTAGCAGACCTGGGGTTGGATTCTATTACAGGTGCTAATTTTATCTCTGCTTTTATCTCCAGTTTTCTCCATAGACTTCAATAGGAAAATGTTTGATAAATCGGGTGTTAACATTTAGCACCTGCAATAGAATCTAGCCCCAGATCTGCATAGTGACCTATAGAACTTGCACTGCTCATTGCAACCTCCAATTAGTGGGCCACCCATATGAGCACCAGCCAATAATATTCCGTTGGTTCTCAATCTGTCTATCGATAAAATAATCAAAGTAAGTTCTTCCCCTGAAAATTGGAAGAAATTTGCAGAGAGATAAACGGTAGTACAAGAATAGTATGCTAAAAAGACAGTTTCATATACAGATCATCAAATGCTAAGTGATGTTACATTGATGTGTGGAAAGCCAAACTATTTTATAGGAATGTATGATACAAGGAAGGTCTAGTTTCCAAAGAAGATGTGTAAGAAAAGAATCAGAACACAAACCAAAAAAAACAGAGATAATAAAAAGAGAGATGTCTGACTCAAAAGGAAACAGCATATTGCCTATACTTTTTATATTTTAGCTATGTATTGCACCATGTGATGGATATCATGTAACAAGAATGTTTAACCACAGACTTCACAATTAGTAGCAATCAGAAGAGACAGGTGTTATCTATCTATCTATCTATCTATCTATCTATCTATCTATCTATCTATCTATGTCTATATATTAACTGCATAATCATCAAGCACACTGAAAACATACTCATGTAGGGTGTTTTTGGAAACAGGAGAAACCACCACATTTATTTACAATAACTTCCCTAATTATGTGCAATCAATCAGGTGTAGATCCATGAAAAATGTGAATACTTTTTGTTATTTCGCATATTTCAGTATATAAACAAAATAATAATAGATTTATGTTCACATCTGGTACCTTAAGAAATCTTATGATATTCTGAAAAACACCCCAGAAATATATAGTTTATGTACACAAAACAATGCAATAAGTTGCACACTCATCTGGACCTTAATGTGTTAAAAAATAGAAAGAAACATGTGATTTGTCATGGTCTGTCAGGTGTGAAATAGCCCCAGTCCTTAAGGGGTTAAAGATTATGCTTGATGTTTACAATTTTGCATACGAAAGCAGAGAAAGGAAAAAACAGAGAAAAACAAAGAGGCTTAAAACGTTTAGGCACCACCAGTCTTACATATCAGTATTTTTAATACTGATATACTTGAATAGATAAATATGCATGAGGAAAGAAGTTACTCTTAGACTTTTTAAAATAATCAAAGTAAGTTCTTCCCTCGAAAATTGGAAGAAAATTGCTGAGAGATAAACGGTAGTACAAGAATAGTATGCTAAAAAGACAGGTTCATATACACATCATCAAATGCTAAGGGATGTTACATTGATGTGTGGAAAGCCAAACTATTTTATTGGAATGTATGGCACAAGGAGAGTCTATCTATCTATCTATCTATCTATCTATCTATCTCTATCTATATGTTAACCGCATAATCATCAAGCACACTGAAAACATACTCATGTAGGGTGTTTTTGGAAACAGGAGAAACCACCAAATTTATTTACAATAACTGCCCTAATTATGTGCAATCAATCAGGTGTAGATCCATGAAAAAGGTGAATACCTTTTGTTATTTCACATATTTCAGTATATAATCAAAATAATAATAGATTTATTATATTATATTTATTTATATTTATATTTATTATATTCTGAAAAACACCCTAGAAATGTATAGTTTATGTTCGCAAAACAATGAAATAATTTGCACACCCATCTGGACCTTTATGTGTTAAAAAATATCATCATGTAACAAGAATGCAGTCATGTTTAACCACAAACTTCACAATTAGTAGAAATTGGAAGAGACAGGCGGCATGTTCACAGAATTCAGTGAAAATTGATTGTTAGAACCATTTTTTATGCTCAATTTTCAACAAAGAATATAAAACAATCTAGTGTTCTATTCAAAATAGGAATGCAGAGCAGATTTGTCAAAAGGTTATTGGGTGCAGTGACTTATTGGGTACAATGACTTTTCAGCCTACTCTGTCCTGCCATCAAATTAAGAGTAGCATAAAGAGTATTAGGGTTCGGTAATAGTGTCATCAAAAACATTTGTAATTTGGAGTGGTGTATGTTATAGATTTGTTATAATTTTCATAAATAGATTTATGAAGTTCCAATATATTCTGCAGTGTAGTACAATTGGGGAATACTCAATACAGACACATGAAAAAATTACACTAGTGGAGATGGCCCTGTTTGAAAGAGCTTACAATCTAGAGGGAGAAGGGGAGCCACTGAAATAGAACTTTGATTCAGATGAGATTCAGTTTAGTTAGAGAAAAAGGAAAGGTTGAGCCAACATCAACATTAGTATCAAGGTTAACAAGGAGAATCATCCGCTGTTCTAGAGATCCAGTAATAAACTCAGCAAACAGAGTCTCTGGGGCAGAACCAGAGAGTTCCAAGTATGTTTCCATTTGTTTATATGCTTTGAGTGCTGTGGAGTGTTATAATGCATTGTGAGGGAATGTGGAGACCTCTCTAGCATTCAATGAGTTAAAATCCTCACTTAAATCAGGGGAATATTGATAACTTGTATTTGTGCTGTTGGTTTGCCCCAGAATTATTCCAGTTAGAATTATTCCACTTATGTACAGTCTGACAGTCTCATTTCTTAACATCAATAGTGCAACATAGGCATGATTCTTCAGGAATTAACCTAAAATCAAATCCATTTACTTAAAGTAGATTTGAGAATTGGAAATAAATGAGGGTGTGTGTGTTACTTACATGTGTACTCAGCTGACCAATGTTTAACACACCAAACCACAAAGACGTGTGGGTAGAAATCAGTCGGCTAGGATTTTGCAGTTAATGGAATTCAGTTGGATGTAATTTAGCTTATTATACTTTATGCCATTCCAGCTAAATAGATTGTGGTCTGCTTTAGAATTTTTTTGTGGATCCAGGAACAAAAAAAGGACAAACAAAAATCTATTTTGAGAATTATGAGCAGTGTTGTACTTACCAAGAAATAATGGGCCTTATCCATCAAGCTTAAGTGGTGCAATTCTTTAGCAAAGCAGTTGGACCACAGATGGGAAATTAAAATTCACATTGATTTAAATTGTAATTTCAACCCCTTGAATTCACAGAATTTTCATTTCAAACCTATGGTGCGGTTTATTTGCTACAGATCTCGCACACGGCTGGCACTTAAGGACCACAGACCATTTTTTTTTTTAAAATCTGATTCAGGGCTCACCAAACGGTGTGCAGCCGTGCGGGGAACCCTGAACACCATGACAGTCCTGGCACGTCATGGGTCCTTATGGCTCCCCAACTCATGATGTGAGGGCCGTAAAGGGTTCTTCAGGGGTTAAGTGTTGCTGTTCTCACAAGATAAATGATTTAGAAAAATAAAGCTGTGGTAATGAAATTAAAGTTATAGTAATAATCATGTGCTACTATCAGTTTTTTTTTGTACATTTAATTAATTTGCCCTTATTTTTTTTAATTATTTGCATCTATTCATTATCCATTATATAATATTCAATACATCTGCTTTCTGTGTAATAAATCAGCTTTTCTCATTGATGCGTCACTCATTACTGCTAATCCATTCTTTATGGGCAAAAAAAATTAATAATATTAAAAATAATATACCTCTTTCAGAAGGAAAAAAGGAAGTACATCACTTCTATAACTAATCTAATTGGAAAGAATCTCACAGATTAAGATCATTGAGCTATTAGTTCCATTTAAACTGAATGCGAACCTGCTTTGTGTTTAATAAATGGAATGCTACAGGAGGCAAGAACATTGTATTGTTCTTATGTTTACAGGCTCCATGACAACCACACAGACTCTGCTGTTTTGAAGTCTCAGCACACAGTACTATATTTTCTTTTTCATCTGACAGAAAAGGATATTGCTTAACTTATTGCAAAGCAGATTTTACTGTCCACTAATATACACAATAACACTGGGTTTGGAAAACTGACAGTGAAAATGATTTAGGGTTGGATATTCATGGGTCCTTAACCCTTCAAAATATATAACTTCTTGCAAATGCCATCTCTTATTAGGCACTTCAGAAGGCTGAAGGTGGTGAATCTTCTGGAGGCCACATAAGGTGGCGGACCTTCCTGCCTTCTTACCCTTGGTGGTGTAGTACCAACCCTGGAACAAAGAAAGGGTGTCTGGCCATCATGATTGAGGGAAGCCATGGGGTGAAGGGTGGGATCCCCCCCTTAGTAGCAGTAAAATAAGAGGAAGGGCATAGTGATTTAGCGTGGACACATCTTAAGTTGTATTATAACACTGTTTGTTTTCTATTTTGGGAGTTAGAGTCCACAATAGCTGGAGGGCATCAGGCTTTATTTTCACTCTCATACATGCAACCTAAATTATACAAGCCCAAAACAAATTTATCTGCTAGCATATGTATCCAGAAAACCAAGGAAAACCATCAACATTCAATGGGACTGATAAACTGTATCACATTATGTGTTTATCTACTTATTTTTTTTTTTTGTATTGTCAAGATTATGTGATAGTCTAACATATATTGGATTACCAGAATTTCCGTAGATTAATTGATTTATCTCAGATAGTTTAATAGGTCATGGTATTAGGAAAACATTTATGAAATATTATTGTTTAACCCCTTAAGGACCAGCGGTCCTGGGACTTTTCCGTCCCATAAGGACTGCTTTGATCCTTGCCGATGTGCCGGTACACGTCACCTGTTGCGTGTATCGGCGCGCCACATTGGGGCCTGAAAGAGATTGCTCCAGTCTTGGAACGGTCAATTTTAGGCCTCATTTTTACTTACAGCGCTCCCGGTGGAGCGTTGTAAGTAAAAAGTATGTGACGTACTATGACCATCATCGGTTCTTAAGTATTTAAGGACCATGACGGTCATAGTATGTCATGTAGTCCTTAAGAGGTTAATCCAATTAGTTGATGATGTATTTCTATAGCAGTGTTAATTGTATGTATTTATGTATGTATATCTTTATTTTTATGGCGCCACACAGTGTACACAGCGCCTTACAATAGACGTATGTTACAATAAATAAGAGGAGATAAAATAAGTGCCACATTCATAGAAACCATAGGTGAGAGATCCCTACCCCAAGGAGGTTACAGTGTAAATTGGTAATAGGAGACAGACAACAGGGTATCAGGGTGTCAAGTACTGAATTTGGCCAAAGGTAGTGCATGGTCCTATTGCTCCAGAAGATAAGATTTCAGGGTATACTTAAAGACAGAGGGGGATTGTTCAAGACGTAGGGAGAGGGGTACGGAGTTCCATAGGTATGGAGCGGAAAGTGAGATACATTTGAGACAGGATAGGGCAGAGGGTGTGGATGGTGCAAAAAGAAGTGCGTTGTGTGCTGAGCGAAGGACGCAGCCAGGAACATAAGAGGAGATGAGGAAAGAGATGTAAGGAGGTGTAGCAGTGTGAAGAGCATTAATGGTGAGAAGAAGGACTTTGTAAGTGATGCGTTGCTGAATAGGGAGCCATGACAGATGCTTAAGAGTTATATGAGCAGGTTCAGGTTTCGGGGAGAGTGTGGTGATTTGTGCAGCCGAGTTTAAAACAGATTTCATAGGTGACAGATGAGTAGCAGGGATGCTAGTTAGTAGGACATTGCAATAGTCTAAGCAGGAAAGTATGAGTATTTGTAGTTTGTTGGGAGAGGAACGGGTGGATTTTAGCAATGTTGAGCAGAAATAAGTGAGGTGTTCAAGCCACAGAGTTAATGTGAGGGGAGAAGGAAAGAGAGGAATCAAATATGGTCCCAAGTCAGCATGCTGAGCTGACCGGATCAATGTCAATTCAATCAACTGTAATGGTGAAGCTAGGTGTTGGGCAAGGTCTTGTAGGGAAAATAAGCAGTTCAGTTTTGGACATGTTTATTTTCAGCTGATGATGTGCCATCCAGGAGGATATGGCCAAGAGGCAGTTTGAAATTTGTAACTGGATTTGAGGTGAAAGATGTAAATTTGGGTATCATCAGTATATAGATGATACTTGAAGCCAAATGAATGAATAAATTCACCCAGTGAAAGGGTGTACAGTGGGAAAAGTAGCAGTCCCAGAATGGAGCCTTGAGGCACCCCAACAGACAGAGGGACTGTAGAGAAGGTGTTATTGCCAGAGGATAAAAAAAGGAACGTTGTGAGAAATAGGAGGAGAGCCATGAAGCAGCTTGATTTCGGAAACCAAGATTGTGGAGAATTTGAGCAAGAAGATAATTTTTAACTGTATCAAAGGCAGAGGATAAGTCGAGTAGTATAGAAAACTGTCCTTTGGCTTTTGCGGTCTAGAGATCATTAGCCACTCCACAGAGAGCTGTCTCAGTTGAGTGACCACATAAGAAACCAGACCGCAAAGGGTCCAAAAGATTGTTAGAGTTGAGGAATTTGGTTATTTGGGAGAAGCCAAGGTGTTCTAAGAGTTTTGAGGTAAAAGGTAGAAGGGAGACAGGTCGATAGTTAGAGAGACAGGAGGGATCGAGATTAGTCTTCTTGAGCAGAGGTTTAATTTGTGCCTTAGACAAGGTGTTCTAAGAGTTTTGAGGTAAGATGTAGATGGGAGACAGGTGGATAGTTAGAGAGACAGGAGGAGTCGAGGTTACTCTTCTTGAGTAGGGGTTTAATTTATGCCTGTTTGAACGAAGAAGGGAAGGTGCCTGTGGAGAGAGGTATTGATAATGTATGTTAATATAGGTGTAATGACTGGTGCAAAAGGTTTGAGTAAGTGGGTGGGCAAAGGGTCCAAGGAGCAGGTAGTAAGGTGGGAAGATAGGAGAAGCTGAGAAACGTCTTCCTCTGTTACAAGAGTAAAATGATCAAAGTATGATGTAGGGGGTTTGGGGAGAGAGAGTTCGGAGACAAATGGAATAGTAGGAATCTGTTTTTGAATATATTCCACCTTGTGTTTGAAGTGTCTGCAAAAGCTTGAGGTGAATGTATGGGGTGAAAGGAAGCTGTGGAAGGATGGAGCAAGGAGTCAAAGAGTGGCGAGGGGTAGATTTGTTGTTGTGGATTAGTGTGGTGTAGTATTCCTGTTTAGCTTTTGATAAAGCAGAATGCAAGCAGGGAAGCAGAAATTTAAAGTGGATGAAATCTGCATGTGAGCTTGATTTCCTCCAAAGACGTTCAGCAGAGAATGTAGGAAGAGGGTATGGGAGTTGAGCCAGGGCTGTGGACTAACTCAACGACTCCAATGTAGTTTCAGTGGGGCAAATGAATCAGTTGTGCAGGATGGAATTGATTTATAGGAGTTAACAAGAATGTCTGTGTCAGAGATGGCTAAGATAGAGGAAAGATTGGAGTTAAATGAGGTGCTCATCCTAGAGAGATCAAGTAAGCGGGCATCCCTTATAAATCTGTAGGGGAGAGGGATGAGGGAAGGGGCAAAGTGAGAAAGAGAAGGAAAGAAAGATGAAAGATCCAGGCTTTTAGTGAAGACAAGATCCAGGCAGTGGCCAGCTTTGTGAGTGGCACAGTCAATCCACTGGCAGAGATCAAGTGAGGAGGTTAGGTCTAGTAGACGGGAAGCCCAGGGGACAGAGGGGTCATTTATATGACAGTTAAAATCACCCAGAATAAGGACAGGATTTGTAAGTGGAGAGAAAGAAGGAGAGCCAAGAAACATGCAAGAAACATTCCCATATTGATATTTACCCATAGCAACTGTAAGTATCTAACAAGATAAATGCATAATTTAATTGGCATGTGGTTTAATTCATGTATATATATATATATGTATATATATATATATATATATATATATATATATATATATATATATATAAAGTACTGTGCAAAAGTTTTAGGCAGGTATATACAATTAGGTCCTAGCACTCTCCAAAAATTGTATAAAAGCCTGGGTGACGATGTCCATATATAAATACATACAGTTTGTAGTCCAAGAACCGCACTCACAGGACTTCCAAAGGATTGCATAATGTGCGAGATTTTATTACCAACGTTTCGGCCCTCACCTTGACAAAGGCCCAAGTGAGGGCCGAAACGTTGGTAATAAAATCTCGCACATTTTGCAATCCTTTGGAAGTCCTGTGAGTGCGGTTCTTGGACTACAAACTATATATATATATATATATATATATATATATATATACGTTTTATATGTATACACACACACATAACAGCAGCCAGCAGCAGCAATTGTCAATCCACTGCAGGATAAAGGCCTCCTCAGCAAGCCTCCAACAACGTTGGTCCTGTGCTGTTTGTTGCCACAGTGTAGGAACAAATTTTGTAATTTGATCTACCCATCTTGTCTTCGGTCTTCTTCTAGTATTGAGTGGAATCCATTCCAAAATTAGTTTGGTCCATCTACTGTCAGGTCTTCCATTTCCATTTCAGGCGCTTTACTCTTTCAATAATGTCATAGACCTATGTTTGAATACGTATCCTTGCACGTGTTTTTTTGGTTTCTTTTTTGTTATGAATTTGCCACTCCATACTTCTCTGCTTAACCTGACGTTTTGTCAGAGACTTTGTCCTGGGGGAGCATAGAGGGTTAACTCTAATAGTAGAAATTAACTGAAATTCTGTTTAAAATGTGTTCAGATTCTCTCCTCTTTAAGACAAAGAAATAACTAACTGACAATAATGGTGATAAATTGAGTTTGCCAGACAGTCTTGGTGTCTAGAAAATAATTTTACCTTATGAGAAAAATACTCCCCTATTAGAACGTCTAAAAAAAATGGCAGATTTATATGACGTTTAATGCCCTCTTATATACATCACTGATGACATAAAAATTGATTATATGTAAGATGTTAAGTAGAGTAAGAGTGCCCTCTAGAGTCTTGAGAGCGTCATGACTGGGGTATCCACATTCCGTGAATAATTAGGGATATATTAATATCCAATCAGGGCATACTGGTGATGTCACGCTATAATGAGATGGATCTTTGTCCAATCATTAGAAAGAGGTAGGGATTACTGATAAGGCAAAAATTGCCAATATAATGCCAAAATACTCGGCCTTGACTTCTTGAAAAAGAAAACTCTGGGTTCCTGGGCTCTCTTGGCTGATGATTAAATTCCTGATAACTTCAAGAATCCACACTGATTGACCTGGTAATTATATTTTATTTATTCTAATTCTGCCTAATTTCAAAATAAGTATATTTCCTCGATATTTGAGGAAAATTATACATATATATATATTTGCCCATAGAAGCCTGGTTTTATGGAAAATATTATAATCAGCTATATTTAGCATAGTCATTAAGAAATTACACAGAATTAATTAATTAATTTATTGTTATAAATTACCAGAGAGCTCATAAAATAGAGACAGCAGTGAGATATATTTATCCTTGTGTATATTGGTTAATATAATTTTGGTATGTCTAGAATATTGTGTTTCTGGTAAAATTATAATAGCTGATATTTAATCAAGGGAATTCTTGGAATTCATTTATTAACTCTCTCACTGCTGCTTGTCTATTTATTTGTGGTGTGCATTCTAAAGTTCTTTGTGAGGGTACTAGGCTTATATTTTGTAAATTGGAGGTATTCACTCTAATAGAAAAAAATAACTTCTGGGTGTGGCACCTATTTTAAATGAGTGGATTAGCCCTTGGAGTGCCTATAGGTTTTATATATGTTGCTGTAGTCAAAATTATGATATACGTTGCATTACTAGACATATGTTACTGGACTAATTCTGGTAGATTATTTGTATAATCTTTGATTGACTATATTAATTGCAATTTATATATTTTATTCAGAGGTAAGCAATATTGAATTCAGTATGTAATTAAATTATAGTGATTCAAATCTGGGATTCTATTCCAGTTATTCCCTAAATTTGATTATTATTGATATATGATACAAGGAATTGTTAGAGGAATTATTTAATTCATCTCACAATACCCCTTACGTCATAATTGGCATAGTCTATACAGTTTCTGGGGCAGAGGTATTAAGAGACACTGCGGTCAACTGTATTATATTAATTGTAAGAATCAATTAACCTGTTCTATGCTACTGAATGCAATTATTGTTATTATACCTCTGAATATACCTATGTGTGGTTAACCCTTGCACCGCTGGTAATCCTTATGGTAATAAGTGTGGTTTGATTTTCTATGTACCTATTATAATTGCTAATCACTTATCTATTTCATTGTTAGTGATACTTGTTAAATATATATATATCATCTCCCAGCGCTCTGCATTCCTGAATAGGAGACCGCACGGGAGCTCCAACAGGTACAAGACTGTGCCAAAGGAGGCACATAAAGATCTCCTACCTGGGAGGTAGGAAATGGACAACGGGGGGAGGCAATGTGAGGGCAATGTGGAGCTAATGGGGGGCAATGTGGAGCTAATGGGGGGCATTGTGAGGGCAATGTGGAGCTGATGGGGCACTATGGAGCTGATGGGGGGCATTGTGAGTGCAATGTGGAGCTGATGGGGGCAGTATGAAGGCAGTACGGTATATGGAGATGATGGGAGCAGTATGGGGCTGAATGGGGCAGTGTGAGGGCAGTATGGTATATGGAGATGATGGGGGCAATGTGAGGGCGATATATGAGATGATGGTGGCAAGCTGGAGCTAATGGGGGGCAATGTGACGATGATGGGGGCAATATGGAGATGATGGGGGGCAACGTGGAGATTAGGAGCATTGTGGAGGTATCCAGTGCAGTTGGCCCACGGGGGGGGGGGCACTTCAAATTTCTGTGCCTACAGGCTCCTGAGATGTAAATCCAGCCCTGTGTCCAAGGTAAACATACTTGTCAGCTTCATCTAGTTTCTGACCATCTTCTGAGATTTTCCTTGGTATGGAAAATTTGTTAAACATGGCTTGCGTTTTGTTGCTATTTATCTTCAGACCCAATTTTTTTCTTTCCTGTTGTAGTTCTTCAATGGCTTCTTGCAGTTCTTCAGAACTACTGGCAAAGAGTGTGATATCATCTGCAAAACGGAAGTGATGTAGGTAGTCTCCATTGATCATAAGTTCTTTTGGTTCCAATACTTTTTGTTGAAAATTTCTTTTAAACAAGCATAAAATAGTTTTGCTGAGATTATGTCTCTTTGTTGGCTACCTTTCTCTACAATGGTCTGGACTTTTCATTGTTGACCTGTAATTATACAGCTGCATTTTCATTGATTGGAGGGTATTAATGTGAGCTCTATCTATTCCTTAGTTGATCAGGGCATTGATTATTGCTTGCTTTTTCACCGAGTCAAAGGCATTTTCATAGTCAATGAAGGTTATGCATAATGGAAGGTTGTATTCAGTATGCCGCTCTATAACTTGCTGCACTGTTTGGATATGGTCCATGATACTGAAACCACTTCTGAATCCCGCTTGTTCTTTAGGTTGTGTCCATTTATCTTGATGGTATCTTTGTGAAATCCTTGCAGATGATTGGCAATAGGCTTATTAGTTGGCAGTTTTTTAGATACGCTTTATCACCTTTTTTGTGCTGCAGGATGACTTCTGCATTCTTCCATGTTTCAAGCACTTTGCTGAGTAGTAGGTATTTTGAAATAGTTCAGCTAGAGCTTTGAATAAGGATTGCCCTCCAGCTTTCAACATTTCAGTAGTAAATCAGGTCCAGCTGCTTTGATATTTTTCATTGCTTTTATTGCAGCTACTACTTCATCTACCAAAACTTCTGGCACTGCATTCAGTTGTTGTTATTCATCCTTATACAGATTTGCATAAAATGATTCCACTCATTTTACTATTTGTTGTTAAGATTTGCTGTTGTACCATATTCAAGCTTTAACGCAAACATTTGGTTCCTATGTGTGGCCACCTTTCGTTTGGCTTTCTTTAGCCCTTTATTTTCTTCCAGTGTCTTTTTATTATTTTTTACATATAAATACCTTATTATACAGAGGTCTAATTGTTTGTCAAATGACTATATCTAGTTATCAATATGGAAGGTAATTCATATAATTATATATATATAATTATAATTTGTTTAATTTATGAATGATATTCATTGGGGAAATACAATAACAAACAAATACAATTATCCCAATGCACATATACTGCAACAATTGTCAGACCAATATAATTTTGTTTTTGCAAATAAACAATGTTATAATGGAGTAGGAGTTTAATTCACAGGAATATCTTCCGAAACATAAACACAATCAGTTCAATTATAAAATAATCTGGTTGATATAGTCCATTTCCATAACAGGAACTGAAAACTAGGCCAGGGTGTGATGTTGATTCTGGCTTATCAATAAATTGGATTAGATACCTTTTTTTCTGTGTTAGGCATAGGTGTGATGTTTGTTTGGTTTTAATTCAAAGGAAAAAAGACACACCCTTAGATTTAATCATAAGGTGTATACTTTGTCCCAGAGTTTGTAACAATGTGGCAGACTGATCAGTTTATCTCATTGCATTAGCACATGCTAACTGTACTAAATCTCAAGGGACAGTCCTTGGATGTTGTTGTCCCAGCTGTGGTTTTCAGTTTCTATGGGACCCAGGCAAGTACACACTTTCATAACAGATAATGAAATGGACCATTTTTTCCCCATATCTTCTTTCATGTTTCTTTTTCTAGTTCCTCCCACTTGCACATTCCAGTTGGAGGTGTTATGCTGCCCAAGAGGTCACTTAGGAATCTACAGAAAGCCTAGCAGCCTATTGGTATCCTGAGGGAGTCAGGGACAATTTAAACAAGGAAATTATATAAGGCAGGATGACAGACCAATGGGAACTAGCCCTATTGCATGTCTCCTGTAGGGGATGTTCCTATGAGATAGCCAGGCTGGTTGATACCTGTGTTATTCTAAGGGTGAGTGGGTCAATGATGCCACAGAAAGAAGGTTTGTAGTACCAGAACCACACATTTGATATGAGTCTTAAACTCATTCAGGAGTGGGTACCTAGGTCGCTCTTGGCTAGGATATATGTTGTTTTAAGCTTTTACCCTGCACCCAGGTTTTCACTACATGGGGTTTAAATGGGAGGGTACATTCTAAATAGACAGGTGTCTCCTAAATACACAATGTGGTTCTGAAGTTCCAGAGAGGCCAGGCAGTCCCTAAATACATGATGTGAGGACAGAAGACAACCATCATAGGAGAGGGCAGAATCTCAGAGAGACTCAGCCATGAGAAGCAAACTTGTCATAAAGTAAACCTCCACAGGGCAAGAAAGGTCCACAAAGCATATGTGAACTGGGTAATTGATCTCCAGGGAAGCCCACCTAAAGAAAAATAATAAAAACTAACAGGATGGCCATTGTACCTCCAACTGCTTTGTAGGACACATTAATTCTGAAAATTTGTAGGTGGAGGATTGAGCTGGAAGTGGAGGAGGGAGTCTCCACCCCACCCCCAAGGACTCATCCCATGGTATCTGTGTTTTATATTGGACGTAAGATCATTTTTACTCCCATAACATTCAGGTTATTGATAGAAGAAAATAAAGACAGAAGACAATCCTGCACTGAATCATACAAATTACCTACATTTACACTCTGTGTATAGCATGTATTATACCAACATATTAATTCACTTGTTTAAAAAAATAAGGTTTTTCTCACAAAGTTTGGCCAAATATGCTCAAACTTGCTTGCTACACTAAGGTGTCCCTTTTTACCTATTATATATTGCCATCTTTTATTGCTTACAGAAATACTTTATATTAAAAACTGAATCTGTCTTATGCCCACATAGCTGAACTGGCCTGCTTTCAGTCAGGGATCACCTGCTGTATAGTGTTTTAGTGATGTGAGTTATTCCTATGTGCACATTTGTGACAGCACAGTCATCTATCATTTATTTATTCAAATGTATGGATAAATTGGGTGGTACCCTTTTGTATTGCCCTCCAAAGGTGTCCGATATTATTACTACTTTCTGTATATTACACAATCTTGTAATGCACTATGTTATGTTACAGTCTGTACTTGATGATTGAGAACCTGAAGAGCAGGGTGGCAATACAAGAAATATAGAGACTACAGAGGGGGTGGAATAAGCACAATTAATCACATCTTATTTTTATACAAAAATTCTCAAACTATTTTAGAAAATACAAATGATTAAAGAATAATGTTCCATATAAAATGTAATTATTTTATAAAAGCACCCTGAAAAAGTCTCTATTCGACCATTTCTGCTCTCCCGTGTATTCGTTTTATTTTTAAGTTTCCCACATAGCGTATAATTGATGTAATAGATGTGACCTATACATTGTACTAGCCAGTGTGGACCTTGGCCCACTGTAAAGTTTTATGTAATTTTTTCCTGACAGGATGTCCTTTTGTATATAGATAACCTTAACCTTGGTTTACAATGACGACTTATTTGAAGGTAAATCAATCATGTTATCATGAGTATTGGGCTAAAACCTCTCACCTCAGGTGAGTGCAATTTTTTCATGAGAGCATGTAATGTGTTGTTGATCGGTAGGACAAGAGTGCTGTCCCATGTATTCATCTATATGGGGACGGAAAGTTGGTCAGCTAACTAATATGGTCCTCTCTTCCAAATATGTTTTGCCACAGCACCACAGCACATACTGACTGGATTCCCTTTTGGTGCAGCTGGTTTGGCAGAGAACTTCACCTCTTTTGAGGCCCTAAAAATATGAAACACATCCCCAGAATATGCATCAGTTGATGATGCCGGCCTTATCTGATGATTTTGAGCCTGATTTCTCTCAAGTATCTATCTTATTCGACTATTCGACTATTCTGTTTTACATTTACATTTTCTGTTTAAGAAACTGATGTCTGTGTTCAGTTTGTGCCTCTCTTTAGAAATCCTCTTCTCAGCAATTTATCTATGTTTTCTAAATTATTTTTCATTTCCTTGTTTTTTGATCTGTGAAATGCACATGCCCACATATATCCCTTTTGTTTGTTTCTATAACAAATTACACTTCGTATTTTATATTTAAAACATTTTTTTTGAAGCTCTGTAAAATACTTCAGAAGCATCAGTTGCTGTTTCATCTTCTAATTTGAAACCATCAAATTGAAAACACTTCCCAACAGCCACTTTAAAATTCCAACACCCATATCTGCTCTGACATGCAATAACAAACTGTCAGAGCATTATCATTTTAAATGAGAGTGGCTACAGCTGAACATTAAACTCATACGTAATACATTATAAGAGACCCTCCTAGCATTATCCCATTAAATGAGACCAAACATAGCTGACCATTATGCCATTTAATGAGACCATCTAAAAGAGGTGTAACTTGAAGCCCCTTGACAATGGTGCAAAAATTGCCATGGGGCACCCCCGACCACATTGCCCCCGATTGGCCACCTCCACATTGCCCCATTGGCCACCTCCACATTATCCCTATTGGCCACTTCCACATTGCCCCAATTGGCCACCTCCACATTGCCCCCAGTGTCCACCTCCACAATTCCCCCAATGTCACCTCCACATTGCTCTCATTGACCCCCAGTGTCCATCTCCTACCTCCCTGGTGGTCCAGCAGCATGGCAGGAGAGGTCTGTGCCTCCTTCTGGACAGACCTGTATTAACAGCTTGGAGATCCCGCGCGGACCTCTCTCCAGTAATGCAGAGCACTGGGAGATGATGTTATCTCCCAGTGCTCTGCATTACTAGAGTACCGGAGACAGAGAGGGAGCTCAGCTGCTAATAGAGGTCTGTGCCGAAGAAGACTCAGACCTCAGCTTGTTGCGGGCGCCGGGGGGGGGATGGGTCACAGTGGGAGGCCAGTCACAGTTGCTACCCCTGTAACTCCTATTGTTATGCCACTGCCATCTAAGCATTATTCCCATTATATGAGACCATCAGAGAATTACCTCACAACATGAGACCATCACAGCATATTACCATATTACCAGACAATCAGTTTATTGTCCACCGTACATGCAAGCAACAGAGTCTACCCAATTACATGCAACCATCAGAGCATTACTCAGTTACATTTAACCATCAGAGCATACCTCCATTGCATACAACCATCAGAGTATTACACCCATTGCCTATACACAGATGTTAACAGTAGTATTGATTAGAGTGAGAAGTCATGCAAGGCTAAACAGAAGGGTTAGATAAAGGAAAGGAAAGGCAGGTGTTATCGTAAAGGGTAGGAAGAGAAGATGAAAACTAGAGGATTTGGAAAAAAGGTTAGGAAGAGAGGAAAGACAGGGGATAACATAATGGTTTGTGAAAGATAAGGCAGGAATTAACTAAAGAGTAGGCATAAAAAGGAAATGGTTACCAGAATGGTTAGGGAGAGAGTAAAGTCATGCGTTAACAGAAAGGTTAGGGAGAGAGGTGTTAAAAGAGAGGTTAGGGAAAGAGGAAATACTGGAGGTAATAGAAAGGATAGGGATAGAATAAAGACAGTGATTCACAAAATGGATTGGGAGAGTGGGTTTAAAAAAAAGTAAGCATGGAAAGAGGCAGGAGTCAGTTGAAGGCGTGAGCCAGTAAGAGGAAAGACAGGCATCATGTCTTGGATGATAAAACGTACTGTAAAAACAAAAATAAAAAATTAAGAGCAAAGGTGCATTCTGACATTGAAAAGTGGAAATCTGGATGATAAGTGGTTATGTCAAGGCGGTAAAGAGTTTCCCTTACATACAATTTATGAACTCCAAGGGTGAGATGTTCAAAAAGTCGTCATAATGATAACATTGTCGTATCATGAGTTGATGGTAAAAAAAGGACAATATTTTCAGAAGTAAATCCTTCACGCTTGAAAATATGTCATAAAGACTTAAAAATGACGGTAAGAAGATCTTGATGAACGTTAAACAAATATTATAAGAAAAAAATATATAATATTAACTCTACGCGTTTCGTGACTGAAACACCAGTTCCTCAGGGGTCAAACATTTTTATTTTAAAATTACCGCCTTTTATATATTCAAAAAATCTAGTGCGCCAATAAAATTTAAGAAATTGGCTATTATCCAATTAGCTCTCCGCCCAGTTCCATCGCCAATTTAGCTTCTGCGTCTCATTCATTATTCACGAAAATTCAAGCCTCTTTCTGGTGCTCAATTCACTGCCAGGTTTAGCATCAAGGCGCAACCCCACCGTTATTGGCGAGAGATAGTTCAGAGTTGTGAATCGGAGAACAGCCCATCTGGAAATACCTAATAAAAACTATCTAATATAAAACTAAAATATCTTAATAATTACTATGCTTCCATCCCCCGTATGTATATAAAAATCTGAAGGTAGTCTGTAAATTGTTCTATACAGTTCAATCCAAACTGTTCTATACAGTTCAATACCTCAAAGTGCCCCAGCCCACACACATTTATGACTCATGACTCTCTTTTTCTGGACTAGGTGCATACAAAAAGAAATAATAAGGAGAAATACACAAGTGCTGTGGGCAAGGATAAAATAAGATAAAATTCTCTACCTATTGCTATTCCTAGATCCTTTTTCTCTACTATTCGGAAACTCCTGATGGCTTTCATATGGCAATCCGGAGGCCAGAGACTGGGATACACATACCTCACTCGCTGCAGGGAGTTTGGAGTAGTGGGCCTCCCGGACATGGAATCCTACCACAAAGCCGTTATTCTCGCTAGAGTGGTTGAATGGACTATCCCTTCCAAGAAACAGTGGGTACAGATAGAACAGGCTACTCTTGTGGTGCCCTCCCCTGTGGCTGCGTGGGTGTCTGGTGGTTCAAGCTTATGCCTTGACTGTTCTCACCCTACCATCCCAAACACCCTATGGTTATGGAGACAACTTGCTTCCACTTCGGGGTTGGTCCATCCCCCTTCCCCACTGCTCTCTCTCTGCCACAACACCGACTTCCAACCCGGTTTACTTAGAGGCCCCTTGGGCAAGCTGCTTCCAAATTCGTTACAATACCCTAGACTTCGAGATGTTGCTGGCAACACCCGGCCTGTAAAGCTTAAACCCTTATTAGACATCTTGGAAACTAGGCCATGCCATTCCTCGCTTCCCTACTTTCATACCCAGCTGCGCCACTTTATAGATTCCCTCGTTTCAACACCTTCGGAACATGACTCTCGGACTCCCTTGGAGGATCTTTGACTCCTGGCCACACCGCCGGGCAAACTGATTTCCACTACACATAGACTTCTTCTCTCTGCCACCAAGCCTCATTTCGTTCGCAGTTGGGATTATGACTGTAACTTAGTGCTTACTGATGCACAATGGAACAAGATTGCATTGCTCGCACACAAATGTTCCCAATCCGCACATATTCAAGAAAATGCTTATAAAATTTTGACTAGATGGTACAGGGTTCCTGCTTTGTTACACAAGTACTATCCCACTGACGCGAATAGGTGCTGGCTCTGTAAAACACATGAGGGCAACTTTTTACACATTTGGTGGTCCTGTCCATTGCTGCAGCCTTTTTGGATTGCGGTGGTTGACACAATTCGAGAGGTGGCTGACCCTACTCTTACTGGAGACCCCCTGACTCTCCTTTTACACCATACTCCTCAACCCATACACAAATACACCCGTTCACTCACAGTGCGTCTATTGAACGCTGCTAAGGTGGTGATCCCCAGATTTTGGAAATGTCCCTGTGCCCCCTCCTTTAAAGATTGAATCACCTCTGTCGAAGACGTGCGCTCGGCAGAGGGCTTACTTCACGCAGAGGAGGGCAGGGGGTTGACTCACGAGACTAGGTGGCTCCACTGGGCCGTATTCCTGGAGAGTGACGCTTTCAGATCGAGACTCGAATGAAACTGAACTAGTCTGCACCTGTTCGCACTGGGGGGGAATATTGAATGGGAGCCACCCCACCCCACCCCTTCTCCTTTCGTGTTTACCTTGTTCCTTACCCTCCCTTCCCTTCCCTTCCTCCCTCTCGAATTTCTTCTCCTTCTTTTCTACATCCTCTGTGTTTTTCCTTTCCTCTTTCCTATACGTCTTCTTTTGTGCACCCCCCTTATTCTAGTAGTTCTGATGCCCCCAACTCCCTGGTTGGGACCTACCCTCTCTACTTCATGGACCTGGGCGATGGTTGGGCCTCTGCCTATTTTATGTTTGAGAGTGTCCCCCTCAGCTGGTGGGAAGTCGGCTCTCTGCTGGCTGGGGCAGATCTTGTTATTCACTGTTGTACAGAACACTATCAGATCTCAGCTGCTGATGTCATGTTTATGCTGTATATTGGGGGTTGCCCCTCTATGTTCTTTCTCTTCCCTTCTGTATTTCTGTTCCTAAAATCTTGGAAATCAATAAAAGAAATATTAAACAAAAAAAAAATAAGATAAAATTATTTATGGATCACGGTGTCCTAAGGCACTTTATACAATTTCCAAAAGGGGAACTTAATGGTTTTAAACTTATGGGTATTGAAAAGATTGATATGAATGCCTCCAATCGCATGACACAATTATGTAGTCGAGAATCCTTTTGGATTTTTAAAATTCACACTTAACAAACAGACAGAAAAGATCTGCTTTTTGGATATAGAACTCAGAGCGGTTCCAGACAAATGTATCTTTAGTACTGTGTATAGTGCTAATCCTTACCTCAGGGCAGAAAGTTGTCACCATAAAAAGTGGATCGAGAACATCCCTTATGGACAGTTTAATCGATTATGCCGTAATTGCAGAGAGATACAAGAATACTGGAAGCAGGCTGACATCTTGAAAAATCAATTTTTAGAAAGAGGATACAATGTTGGAACAGTAGAAAATGCAGCAGTTAAAGCAGTATGTGGTCTATGCCATTGTATGTGATTGTGGGTAGGGATGGGCGAAACTTTCCGCCTCAAACTGAAATCGCGAAAAATGGCACTTTCCACTTGGCAAAAAATTTCCCGCAAAATCAGTGGGAACATAAAAGTTAAACACAACACATTACAAATAATATTTTATTTCCCAAAGGCACAGTATAAAAGGGGCATGAGGGTGCCTGTGTTGGTGGGGTGTGGGGAAAGAATCAGTTCAACAGGGGATGATTTTTGGGGGGTTGTTTACTGGGGGGGCATTTAATAAAAAAGAAATCCTAAATAAAATAAAAACCATAAGACTTGGTATAAAGGGGTCTGAGGAAGGTACCTGTGTTGATGAATGAATAAATCATTTGAACAGGGAATTTGTTTTGGGGGGGTTTCTTGACTGCTATTGGGGGGACAGTTAATAGAAACATAAATCAATAAAATAAAATAAGACATTTGTATTTAAAGTGACAGAGACAGGAACCCCTTGACATAAGCTGCCACTGGGGTGGACTGATACTTGACTTGATAGAGTATTTTGTAGAGGATGATTAGTTTGATTTGTTGTTAGTGGCCTTTGTAGGACATAGACTTATTAGAGGCCCAGGCCCTGAAGAAACATTGATTTGTAGGACTTAAGCTTGTTTGGCACAAGCCCTAAGGAAACATTGATTTGTCGGACTTAAGTTAGTTTGGCTAGTTGTTTAAGCAGCAGTATGATTAGGCAGCTGAAAGGGAATGGGATCAACAATAGCAGTAACATGGAAGATGGATGATGAAGGTTCCATTTGCCACGACTGGTTCCAGTGGTGTGCCTGAGGCAGTAGCAGCAAAATAAGTAGCCCCCAGTATTTGTGGAAAAAAGAACAAGATGGCCATTAAATCTTCTCCACCTGCCCCTCCTCCAAAATCATCATGGGTGTGTTGTTATTAGAATATGTTTTTTTCCCTTGAGAGCAGGATCAGTGGGTCTCCTCAGCAACTGCAATGTGCACAGTATATGTGTGGTAAATAACATCTGGGGGCACAACTGTATCCAAACACCATGATACCCGAAACCAAGTACTGCCACTGTCACAGTACCCCTTTTCCACACCCGCTAAGGACACAGGACAACTTGCTGACAGTTTAATAGTAGTGATGAACCCTCCCTGCCACCATCTTAGCATATTCTGCAGGATGGAATCTCCTCAGATGCCGCTTGATGCACTGATTGCGATTCTCCTCCACCATACTGGCATGTGTGGTCAGTGCACCACACAGTGTGGTGGGTAGAGATGAACTGCCACATCCTAACATCAACAGAGTGGCTATCATTTGGTGGGGGAGGTAATGAACGAGGAGGATTGGCAGAAGATGTAGTTACCCTAGAAGGTGATGGCATGCTAGTTGTTTCACTCATCCTGGAACTTCCAGTCTCTGCCTGGGTTGTTCTATTCCTCCTCCTCTTTGATCTCCACCTTGCCTCTTGTTGCCTTTCTGGTGAGTCAGGGACAGCAAAAGCGGTGCTTGATTTATGTGGTGGGTGATTGGCTTTAACATGTTTGGATTAAATGTCATGGTGTCTGTGCACCAGGTATAACACTAGTGGCTGCAGTTTCAGAAATGGTGGCACTGGCAGCAGGGGCAGCACGTCTGGCAACAGGTACAACACTAGTAGCTGCGCTTGTGCCAAGATGTGTTCCCTCCTTTCCTCTTTTCACTGACTTGTCACAGATTGTGCACAGCGCCGTTGCTGATGACTGTACTGTGCGTGCCCCAACAGAAAAATAGTCCCACACCCATGATGACTTCAGAGGGAAGGAGAGAGGTGGAGAAGAATGGCCTCTTTCTTTTTGTCCTTCACATTCCCCTTCATTGTATGTGGCAGTGGATAATGTTGCTCCTGTTGCTGCTACTGCCTCAGAGTCAGCACTGCAACTAGGATCAGGAGTATTGCTACTGCTGGCAAGTGGAACCTGTCCTAGTCCCGTATCGCTTGTTGACCCCATTCCCACTGTGTCCACAGTGGTCTGTTGCACACTAAGCTGCTCCTCAGCATCCTGATGCCCTTGCATCTCAGCATCGGAAGGAATTAGAGCAGTTGCAAATTCCTCTAATTCCAAGATGTCCTTGCTAGTGGTGGTGGTGATGCCCATCCTCATTCCTGTCTCCCATTCCTTCTCAGTTTCTGCTAAAAAGGCCATCAATGTCTCTTCCACCCCAGCTTCTCCAGCATCATCACCACCACCCCCACTAGTCCCTACATGCTGTTGTTGCTGCTGCTGCTCTATTCCAGACACCTCACTGCTGCTTGGAGGAGGTGACGAGCAATGTGACAGAGGGTCCCCTAAGGTCACACTTGCCATTGCCTTTTGACCTGTAGAAGAAGGTAGACTAACACTAGCAGAAATAGCAGCAGGCACAGGCAGTTGATCTGTGCTCCTGCTGGTGGTGGTGGTATTAATTCTTAGCCTGCTCTCCTCCCATAACACCAGTTCTGGCCTCTTCAGGTTCATGTTCCACCTGGACACTGTAGTGAAGAGAAGGGGAGGACTTCCCGTCCCAGGGTCAGGAGGATGGTGTGGGCTCCCTTCACCGCTAGTCTGGATGCTGTAAAATATTTCCCCTACCACTACGGCTGCTTTACCATTACTGCTACTAACACCAACCACATCAAGTTCAGCCACAGAGTCTTCCTCCTCAGTCTCACAGTCACTAGTAATATCAGGATATTGTTGATTACCCCCTCCTTCACTCCTAAGGCTAACAAGCTGCTGGACCTTAGTAGCAGTAGTACTAGCAGTGGCAGGACTGCTTGGGAATGGCAAGTGTGATTTAGGGTACCTTGCTGTCACACTTGGCATCATTTTCTCCTTCCCCCCCTGAGTACTACAAGAAACACTAGCAGCAGGCAAAGTATTGGTGGCAGCAGGTTCAGTACTAGCAGCAGGTTCAGCACTGGCAGCAGGTTCAATACTAGCAACAGGTACAACACTAGTGGCTGCAGTTATAGAAATGGTGGCACTGGCAGCAGGGGCAGCACGTCTGGCAACAGGTACAACACTAGTGGCTGCAGTTACAGAAATGGTGGCACTGACAGCAGGGGCAGCATGTCTGGCAACAGGTACAACACTAGTGGATGCAGGATCAGAAATGGTGGCACTGGCAGCAGGGGCAGCATGTCTGGCAACAGGTACAACACTAGTGGCTGCAGGATCAGAAATGGTGGCACTGGCAGCAGGGGCAGCACGTCTGACAGCAGGCACAGGCAGCTGACCTGTCCTGCTCTCACTATCCTTTTCTCCCTCCCTTCCCATTCCCTTTTCTCCCTTCCTTCCCTTTCCTCCTTTCCTTCCCTTTTTTCCCTTCCTTCCCATTCCCTTTTCTCCCTCCCTTCTTATTAAATTCCCCAAGATACCTTGGGGTGATTTAGGGGGACAGGACAGTATTGGTTGAGTACTGCTAGTCACTTCCTCCTCCTCCTCCTCAGACTCAGTGGACACATAATAAGGGTCCTTCCAGTTCCTCTTTTTGCTGCTCATAGTGAAAGGAGTCACTATGAGCCTCTCCTGCCTCAATTTTTGCAAAATATCACAAGAGAACAGCACAGCACATCTATCTCCCTCTGTAGCTGCATCTATTGTGTCTGCCTTCAGCAAAAACTTCACTTTTTTATAGCGGAGGTGCGAAAACAATGTAAATCAATGGGCGAAAACTTTTTAGCCATTGAAAAAATGGCGAAAGATTTTGGCGAATGGAGGAAAGATGCAAAAATTTTAACAGCTAGTTTTAAAGCGGATTTTCCAGTGAAAAAGCGGATAACAATGTGGTTTTCATGAAATTTCTCTCTGGAACACGGCGACAACTTTGGCCCATCCCTAATTGTGGGAAAAAATATATAGGCAGGACCACACGTACATTACACGAAAGATTAGGAGAACACAGAAGGGGGATATCTAATAATAAGATGGATCATGGGGTCCCAAGGCACTTTATACAATGTCCAAAAGGGGAACTTGATGGTTTTAAAGTTATGGGTATTGAAAAGATTGATATGAATGCCTCCAATTGCATGACACAATTACGTAGTCGAGAATCCTTTTGGATTTTCAAACTGGGCACTTTGTACCAGGGAGGAATGAATGAGGACATAGATGTCCAGTGTCTAGTATAAATAAAGGGCCTGGATACTTATTTAAAAGAGCATAACATAGAGGGCTATGTACGTTAGTATTGGGATTAATATTTAGTTAGGGCTTGTTGATTCAAGGAGAAATCTGATTGCCGTTTGGAATCAAGAAGAAATTTTTCCCCCAATTCAAGGCAGAATTTGAAATTGCTATACTGAGGGGATTTTTTGCCTTCTTTTGGATCAACGATGGTAAACAGGAATAGGAAAAGGGTTGAACTAGATGGACACAAGTCTTTTTTCAACCTAAATTACTATGTTACTATGTTACTATGTATCCTTGCCCATAGGACTTGTGTATTTCTCCCTATTATATCTTTTTGTATGCACCTAGTCCAGAAAAAGAGAGGTCATGAGTTATAAATGTGTGTGGGCTGGGGCACTTTGAGGTAGACACCCTTAAGACATATCCCCATTGTGGGATTTCCAGCATGTCCGGTTTATGTGTGGGACCTAGACTGTATATAAGTCGCACAGATTCCTGTATGGATAAGGATCGGGACTGTGATACTTAGTATACATTGTATTACTGCCTGATAAGTGAGGACTGAGTACTGTTCAGATTGTGAAACATAATGTTTGTTACTTCTATGTCCATGCATACTACATACTGTGTATCTTTGATCGAACTGTATAGAACAAGTTACAGATTACTTTCAGATTTTTATATACATACGGGGGATGGAAGCATAGTAATTGTTAAGATATTTTAGTTAGTTTTATTTTAGATAGGTTTTTTTAGGTATTTCCATATGGGCTGTTCTCTGATTTGCAACTCCGAACTATCTCTCGCCAATAACGGTGGGGTTGCGCCTTGACGCTAAACCTGATTGAGTACCGGAAGGAGGCTTGAATTTTTGTGAATAATGAATGAGACGCAGATGCTAAATTGGCGACGGAACTGGGCGGAGAGCTAATTGGATAATAGCCAGTTTCTTACATTTTATTGGCACACTAGATTTTTTGAATATATAAAAGGCGATAATTTTAAAACACAAATGTTTGACCCCTGAGAAAGTGGTGTTTCAGTCGCGAAACGTATAGGGTTAACATTATATATTTTATTCTTTTAATGTTTGTTTAAACATCAATAAACTTGGAATTACTATAAAGTTTGAGTGTTGTCAGAGTGGTGACTGAAGAACACATATTGGAGTATACACAGACATCTTGCCAGCCTGGGGCAAAACCAGCGCCTGTGAATATCCCTTGGAGGCAGGAGATAGCTTCAGTGTCTAGTGAGTACCCTACCACTGGTGGGTTTTATCCTTTCGGCTTGATGTACTACACTTACATGTGGTTTGCGCTTTTCTCTCCTTGTCATTTGTTTTTACCTGCACCCCATCCTGTCCTAAATACATTTGTGTATAAGAACTTGCTTAACCCTTTGAGTGCCAGAGATATATCTTTCACTCAAAGGGTGCTGTGTTGCTTACCCCTTTGACACTCAAAGGGTTAAAACCAAAAAGGAGCGTGACAGTCTGGTAGTATATATGGAGAAGACATAGACATGCTATTGTTTACATCAATGTAGTAATATAACGGGTAATACACAAATCCATGAGCACTGATCATTTGGCATCTATACTGGAGTCTATGATTGCTTTAGTGCATACTACTGCACACAATGCACCATTAATATTTTAATGACAGTTGCACATGATCCAACGTTAATATTTTAATCCCAGCTAGCACAGCATGTGCCTTCTCTAGCATCCACTGGAATATGGAGTAAAGTTTTGCCAATCCTTCTGTGGCCATGTTTAAAGGGGAACATTCACATAAGAAAAACTTTCCTGCAGTGTCTTCAATCACTACAACAAGATATTTTTCTTATTTGACTTACCTGCTATGGAAGAACTGAACTGAGTTAAAATGTGGCACTTCCGGTTTCCGCGACACACTGTATGTGTGGCACAGCGCCGCAGGACATTCCCACCTCCCTCCTAGCTGCCCCAGGGAGCGCGTTCACACCTCCCTTAACCCCATAGTGACAACTGACTTACCAGGTACGTCCCGCAAAAACTGTCACTTAGTGACAGAGGATGTACCCGATAAGTCCCGGAAATCCGGGTCTCCGTGCGGCTGCACGCCGTTCGGAGACTCCGGACTCGTTTAAAAAAAAAAAAAAAATGTTCCACGGGTGTTAAGGTGAAAGCCTCGTATGAATACGGCTATCACTAAGGGGTTAAAGGGGGCATTTATGTGGACTATCATTACAACAAGCTCCGTTTACCATGCTACTGAGCTTGCAACCTCAGTAGAATGGTAAGATAAAAAAAACAAAAAACACTGCTAATCTTGTAGTGATTGAAGACACGACACAAAAGTTTTTCTTATGTGAATGTTCCCCTTTAAACAATGCTCAGACGAAAGGAATTCCCTGAGCATTACGTACAAAGCGAAGATAAATTATTCTGAAACACCATAAGACATAAAATTCCCCAATAAATAGCCTAAAGCATATGCCTGCTCTAACTACATTGATTGGTGTTGTCAATACATGTCTTACAGTAGAACTCATAAGGCAAGTTAGATTTAACTAGGAATAAGATAGACCTACAATAAAATCACATACAAATCAACTTTTTTAGATCATCTTTTGGATGGTCAGAAAAATCTGTCAAGATTTAAAAATGTACATTAATTGATTTTTTATATTACTTATTTTAATATAAATAACTAACAGAGAGACATAAGTATACTACCCCATTTTTTTCTATACTTTTACATTAATACCGTAGGCATGATTTGAAGCATTTAACAATGTGGTTTGTGCACCTAGCAATTCATGTGAATAACCCAGCATCAGGCACATGAACACCCAAGCACAAATACACATAGGAATGTAATTCAACTGACACAAGAAAATGCATTCTTGAATAAATATACTTCATTGTGTGTTTATTAAGGCTTTCTTGTAATTATTTGCTTTGTGTAGTTACTTGTAGTTACAATATGTATTTATCATGGCAAACAATGAATAGCACATATTAGTAATCCACATAATAAAAGTTTTGGCTTTGATTTCTCATCATCATAGGATTGTTTTGAGATGCATTGCAGTGTTTCTATTTGAATTGCTTGTTACAGAACTAAACCCAATTAATATTATTTACTTAAATTTTGTGAAGCTCAGTACCTATTAACCACCTTGTTTTACTGGAAAAAGTACAGAGACGTGCAACAAAACTGATAAAGGGATTTGAGGATCTGAGTTATAAAGAAAGACTAGCCAAACGGGGCTTGTTTACATTAGAGAAGAGACATCTAAGGGGGCATATGTTTACCATTTACAAATACATTCAAGGTGAACACATATAAGCCTCTAAAGAATGATTTACTCAAAGAGCTGACCAAAAATACATAATTGAGGACTGGATGAAAAGCGCTTTTGAGTAAAACAAAGGCCTTTTTTGTTTTTGTTTTTTTTTTATACAGTGAGAACAGTAAAGTTATGGAATTTTTTGCCTCAGGCTATGCTTGCAGATATTATAGTTGCTTTCTAGCTCAGAACAATATCGAGAATTATAACAGTTGCTTTCAAAGTAGATAGGATGTT